>QEPC01012538.1:570066-587268 GCA_003113815.1 Sphenodon punctatus
TCGTGAGTATGTGGACCAGGAAAATGCCCTCTTAACCCATCCCGTTAGTGAGGATTCTGCCGCTGTGCCTTTATCCCCGTGCTCACGGGCGCCATCTGCTCAGACAGTGTTCACCCAGACCAACTCAGCGCCGGTGATGACATCCCGGGAACTTCTCCCTACAGCACCAAGTCTACCACCTACAGCTGTTTCTGTCGCAGGTGTGCCCGTGACGCCTGCCCCATCACCCAGACAAATGGCAATTTTACCTGGGCCCCGGCCAGCTGGACCAGCAATTCTTTCTGCAGGGTGGTTCATGTCCCAGGGCTACATCAATGTTTGAGACTGTGTGGATACTGGTCCGGCGCTCCCGAACCCGGGTTCCCGCATTTGCGGGTTGTAGTGCACGGCTTACCCCAGAAGGCGCGTCAAGCGCTAGTATACCTAGACGACCTTCAAACACAATGGGCACCTCCGCAGCAGCGGCACAGTTGTTATCTCTAGAAACAAGTTCCATCTCTGTGGAAGTGTCCGGCAATCCCTCTCTCACTAATACCCTCTCCCGTTGAGCTGCCAGGCGAAGGAGAAGAGGACCCTACTGCTGACCGTCTTATCATGGTACAGACATCCCACCAACAGCCCCTTCTGAAACGGACAGTATCCCTGGATACGGGAGTTATGGGTCTCTCTCTCCCGGCCTCAACTGTGCCAGATGGGGTACCCAGGCAGGTAGGAGAAGCCCCGAGATCTGGTAGAACCACTAAGTGTCCCCTTGGGTTGACTTTCCCCTCCCTGTCGGTTCCGGCCTGCTCTAAGAAGATGGTCTTGTTGGCTAGGAAGCCCCCTGGATATACCAACGGTGTTGGATTGACCTCACCAAGCCCTGATGCCACGACAGAGGCATGTCACACCAGCGACTCAGCGGCAGCATCCGTGAGGACCTGGCCTAAGGATGCTAAGAAAAAGACCCCTCGTGAGGGGCTTGTTACACCACAACCTCCTCCCTTGAGTGATAAGGTTGTCATGCTCTCCACCAGGATACACTCCAAGAGTTGCCCCCCTTTGTTTACCTTATCGGACCTGGTAGCTTTTCCTCTGTCACCCAGGAGGAGGCCCCCGATGAGGTCTTCAGAGATGTCTGGTGTGCCTACCATGCTTGGGCCCGGCATCTGACATCCCTCAACAAGAGGCTACCACCTCGAATCCCCGTGATTACCCTCATGGACCCCGTGTTGCCCTTGGAACCCCTCCCTCCTTGTTGGGACTCCCTCCACTGGCCCGACCTACACCAGGACTTCTGTCTCCCATCCTCTGGCCTAGTAATGCGTTATCCCCCTTCCATCTATGGGGACTGCTGGCAAACATTGCAAGATGTGGCCTTCCAGCATATTACCATCCTCTTGGCTGTGTGTCCCCTTTTTGGCCTCATCTAGGACTCTATCCCCCCCACCACCTTCCTTGGTTCCGGACCCCTTCCCTTTTATTCCCCCCTTGTCCCTTCCCTGGGGTGGTCTGCATTTACCTAAAAGGCCACAGAGGGGGATTTTCCACCTTTTCCTCTTTGTCGTTCCACGATTGGGTGGGGAGGGGCTTGGATTGGGGGTACTGTCATGGCCAGGCCTTGAACCTATGGCCTTGGGGCTTCTAGGAGGTACTCTCAGCAGCCTGCACTATGGGCAATGTGCTGCAGGAGGCAGCTCTCTTCCTGTTCATGACACTCTCCCTTTTCTCTCCTGCCTTGCACACAACGCACACCTGGTGGTGGGCCTGGCCACACCTGCCATGGTCTGATTGGCTCTGTGGAGTACTTAAGGACTGTTGAGGGCAGTGGCAGGTGTGGAGCTTCGAGTCACTTCCCCTTAGACTTGTTCTTGGCCCACTCACCTTGTTCTTTCTCTAGATGCACCTTGTTTGTCCTTTGTCTTTGTTGGGAGTAGTGTTTGGTGGTGGTGAGTTCTGTGTACAGTTTCCCTCTCTCACCCTGCCTTGTCTTCATGTTAGTCTGTCTCCCTCAGTGCCCTAGTGTAAGTAATCCCTATTGTTCACTGTATTCATCTCCCTGTTCCTTCCTAGTTTCTGTGTAGCCTGGTGTCTCTGCGTCTAGTTGTCTCTGCGTTCTAGATCTCTTTATTCTTGTCCTTCGCCTTGTTCCTCCCTCCTTGCTCCCAGGGCTCCCTCGCCTTGTTCCTCCCTCCTCGCTCTCAGGGTTCCCTTTTTCCTCCTAGCTCCTAGGGCTCCTTTGCCTTGGCCCTTCCTTGCTCCCAGGGCTCCCTCGTTCCTCTCCTTGCTCCCAGGGCTCCCTCGCCTTGGTCCCTCCTCGCTCTCAGGGTTCCCTTGCTCCTCTCCTCGCTTCATGGTTCCCTTGCCCCCCTCTTGCTCCTAGGGTTTCCCGCTCCCTAGTCTTGTACCCTTGTCCCCTAGTCTCAGTTTCTTGCTCCCTAGTTTTGGCCCCTTGCTCCCTGATCTCGGTTTCTCGCTCCCTAGTCTTGGTCCCTTGCTCCCTAGCCTTGGTTTCTCAATCCCTAATCTTGGCCCCTTGCTCCCTTTCCCCTGGCTCCTTGTTCCTTACCCCTGACCCCTTGCTCCCCTGCCTTTGGTTCCTTGTTTCCTTGTAATTTACCCCATATCCCTCGTTCCCTTTCCCCTGGTTCCTTGTTCCTTACCCCTTGCTCCACTGCCTCTAGTTCCTTGATACCTCGCTTCTGGATTCCCTGTCCCTTGACCTCAATGATGAGCCGTAGGCGTTCTTAGATCAGCAGTGCTGGGATCCATGCTGAACACCCTATCTCCTTGGTATTGGAGAGCGGCTGAGAGGTTTCCCTATGTGTACTAAGGGACATCCGAGATTCCCTACACCCCATTCCCCCCTCCTGTCTACCCACTTCCCCTCCCCTTTCCCTGGCTCCGCCCCTGGAGCCTGACAGGTGCGGCTCACAAAACAATCATTATAAAATCAACTCAATATTTAAAATTCATTAAAATTTACTAACAGAGTGCAACCAGACCCCTCCTCCCCATACCCATCCCACCCTACCCGTCTCCCTCTCCAAAGGCCTGGCAGAGCAGCCAGGTTTTATACTGTCTTCAGAAAAATGGGAGGTCTGGGTCCAGGCAAGCCTCCATGAGGAGGAAATTCCACAGCCTTTTAAGTACTTTAAAATTATCTGGCACTATCTACTTTGTACTATCTACTTTTGTATTACTTTGTAAGAAGAGAGAAAAAAGAAATTCAGAAAACAGCACAATTGGTTATCATTAATTATAATTATTATTAAATAGTTATATAGTGAAAGCAATGTACCTGGTGCTTTACAATAATAAATTATAGGCAGGTCCCTGTCCCTGCGACTGGCTGTGTGCACCAAACAGCCAATGGGGAGGGGGGCTGAGAGAACTCCCCACATCAGCTGTTTGGCAGCAGCTGTTCCCAGGCTCAATTCTGCTGTGCCGCATTGGCCCGGGAGTTCCGTGTGGACAGTTCTTTGTCCTCCCCACCCCCACCCCCTGTGGTTTTTAGGGACCTGTGCCAGCAGTCCCTATGCCTGGGTTACAAGCTGAGGACTGTAAGTTTGAACAGCCTTCCCTGCCAACCTGAAGAGTGGCAGCTGCAGTGGTTCACCCCAGGGCGAACCGGGGAAGCACCTCGCCACCATCACATCTGGTTTTGGCCTAAGTTAGATAGGAAAGGGGATGAGCGGCTCCCCCCTTGACATATTCACTGGTATCATGTGATAGATGGGAGTGTGGTTGTTCTATTCAAGCAAATATGACAGTTGGACACAAACAATCCACATGCACAAAGATGACCACATCCTGATTTTATGGTGCTAAAAAGACTGTATTTAAAAATATCTCAAACTGTATCTTAAACACAGTCAGCTTGATCACAGTCTCTATGGGATAATTATTACATTTTTGTTTTGGGTTGGGGGTTTTGTGAGGTGTGGCAGCAAATAATAACTTGGACATAACCTTATCAAGATAACTTGGACATAATCTTATCAAATTCATCAAGAATTCTAGTCTTTAAAGCATTTGACACATAGGCCTTGGACTTTCTTTATGAATTAGACATATGTTTCCTTTGTTAAAGCTGGTACTTGGATTTTCTTTTGAAGGAGAACCTGAATATTAGGGATGGACAAACAGAACCGAATTTGGAAATTCTGTTCGGTTCGAAAATCGGGTTTGGTTCGGTCGACCGAACTATTTGAGTTCGAATTGAACTCTGAACTTCCAAACAGAGTTCGGAAATTCAAACCCCATTGAACTAAATGGAATATTATCTTATAGGGATGGGCGAACAGAATTGAGTTAGGAAATTCAGTTTGGTTCGGTTCGAAAATTGGATTCGGGTCGGTCATCCCTAATGAATATCTTGAGTGACTTTCTTTCCAAAGTGGGATTAGGGAATTGATAAAAATCTTGGGTGAAACCATCTGGTCCTAGCAATTTGCCAGTTTAGGGCTTTAACTGCCTCTTTTATTTCACCAAATTGTGGCTTGTTTAAACACTCGTAGGGCAAAATTAATCCCTGGTCTGTCTACACTGATTTAATTGGAATTACATGAGTGATTAATTTGGCTCCTTATATCTATCAGGTACCTCAGGTAAATTAGCTTCAGCAGTTTTTCTCATCTAGGGAGCTAGTAGCTAGTACTGCTTATGTGCAGTAGGGTAAAAAAATCTTTGTTAAAAATGCAGTATTTCCTTTTGGGTGTCCATGTCCATGCTCTTTCACTATGCAGACAAAATTAAATCGATTCCCTGCTACAGATAGATGTGCTTAGTACAGATAGAAGTCAATGGAACTGCTTACTACTGACATTTTTTTAAATGTCATTTTTTCATCTCCACTTTTGTTTTGAAAAAAATATCTAGCTCAAGTTTGGACTACATATTTAGTTATTATTTTTCCTCCTGCATGATTTAGCAGCACCCTGTATAACTATTTCTCAACAGACTAGCTAGGACCATGCACAGCTTGTTGCATACAGCTCTTATCTGTAAAATCTCGATTTGATAACAATCAAGTTCTTCACTTTTGTTTTTAAAACATAACTAGCTCAAGTTTAAAATACATTTTTGGTAACATCTTAGTGGTAACAGGCATGTTATTGATCGTGATTGTTTAAGAACATGCATTTCTTGTTTTACCACTATTTTATTTTCTTTGTTTTGCCCTTGAGTGCCAGGTATAATACTGCTTAGTCCTTAATGACCATTTTCAGTGCTTTCTCAACAATAAGAGTTATTTCCCAACTATGGACAGTTTGCTATACTCAGAATTATTAGGACTATGTTGCCTCATTTTATGAGTTGGTGATTATGTCAAGTTACATCACATGACATATGGGAGTGGGGTGGTATCAGGTTGGAGGGTGGGGGAATGATTGTTTTATCATTTTAAAAGTTTTTGTTGTATATTTTATTCTGTGTTTTTATATTGTATGCCACCCTGAGCTGCCTTTGGCAAGAGGAGGCGGAACAGTCAGTTTTGCAATAAATAAATGAATGACTTCAATTCACATTTAAGGTGTTTTTAGAGGTGATGCTACCCTTCATGGCCACCCAGGAGCCACAGGGTCTGCTGCCTGTCTGAAGGTGGAGGGCTCCTATGAGCCATGGAGCACCTACTCATGGCCACACATGGAGCACTGCTGAGAAATCTGGAGTGCTTCATGCAGGGCAAGCCAAATACCTCTGTGGCAACAGGTGGCCATGGAGTTCCTGCCCATATGAATGTTGGCAGCCAACCACGCTAATGAACAAAGCCACCAGTCAGAGGCACTGTGGGTGGGGGAAGCGACCTTTGAAAGTCACAAGAACTGCCCAGGAGTGCTATGCTAGCAAGCCCAGGTTGCCTGGGACATAACACTTACAAAGGCCAGCCTGGTGTGCTTTCCCCTCCCCCATGGTTTGAGTCAGGGGGAGTGGGGGGTGGGGGGGCTGCCTCTGTGACCATGGTGGCCACCCTGGGAACTGCCCATTTGATTCGCTTTCAACACACTCCACCTGAGTGGCTGCTCTGCGGCAGTGCCTCAGTGGTCACGGACCTCCCTATGGCTTTGCTCATTTAAAAACACCCTTACTTCACTAGAAAGCTATCTCCTGCCTCAGGAGATGCTCAAGACCTTACAGAGTCATGTCCATACTCTCTAACTCCCATGCAGACAAAATCAGATAGATTTGCCGGTCCAGCAAAATGTGCTTAGTACAGAATTCAGTGGAGCTGCTTAATACGGACACTTTTAAAAATTAGATCATTTTACTTAGGTGTCTCTGTCTCACACACATACAATTACTGAAAAGATGGGGTCCTTGCTGAAAATTCAGTCACAGGTTTGGGGTGGAAATGCAAAAATGTGTATTCTTTCCTCTATAGGAAAGAATGCACCCACCGCACGCACACCCATCACCCACCCACGGAACCATCCAGCAAACTGGAGGAGGCCACCCACCGCAGTCCATTTAAAAATGGCCTTATTTACATAGGGAAAAAGCTAACACAGAAAAAGAAGAGAGTGGAGCACATTTATCTATCCATTAACTCAAACCGTAGTTCTTAATAACAGAACAGCACAGTAAACCTTACAGCCCTAAACTGCCACACAAAGGTCTTCTGGCAGCAAGTTCCCAAATTGCCACACTGAATGTTTGGCAGCAAACTCCCTCACAACTGCTGAGCCCCTCTGGAACCATTCTAGCAGCAAACTCTGTCACAATTGTTGGATCCCTGCAGCCCCTTCTGCTTCTGGTAGTAAATGTCCTCACAACTGCTGAACTGCTCTGGAACCTTCTGGCCATAAAGTTCTAACTGCCAATCTCAAATCCTAGCTCACCTTCTCACAAGCCCTACATTATGGATTTAGAAGCCTAGCTAACTTTAGGCACACACTAGAAAAATATGGACAAGGAAACTGATTTTTAAAAAATAAAATAAAAATGTACACTGACGCGTCTGAGATCTTTAAGGCGTTTCACTCCTTGCCTTTCTCGCCCTGTGTGCATACATGTGTTTCCAATTTACATTGTAAATTCTTCAGGACAGCATTGCAACAACTTCTCCCTATGAGCAGTCTCTCTTAGTGCCCCTAACATGCTTTACCCTCATTTTTGTTCACATGAGGAGGAGGGTTAAATTGAAGGTAAAGATGGGGAGGACAATCACTCCTGCAACAAATGAGGGTTAAGCTGGGGATGATGGCTTTACTCTGGCTGAGATGATCATTTGAGGCAAGCAGCATGGTTTATTTTTCTGTTAATCCACCCCACACTTTTTTCATGCCTTACCTTTCTTCCTGTGTGTCCTGCTTTTTTCCTCCGCATGCTGCAATTGCTTGCTTCCTGTCCAATAAGCTGTATGGGGCAAAATGCAGGGGAAAGGATCGAGTTACTTCCTGGTTCTCACTGCTTGTCAGAACAGAATCAGAGGGAGGCAGTTACTCCCCAGGAATATCTCCAGGTTAACAAACTCAAAGCAGTCTGGCTCTTGAGAACACACCCCACTTGTTGCTACAGTACCTAGGAGAACCAGATCCCAAACTCTGGTTTGACCTCTAGGAGTTTCTATAATAGAAATAATAATAAAGATTGGGTAATTGTTACACTATGGTCACGTTCCAATGAACAGTGAGAGACAGAATAGTGAGAGACAGAACTATTTCAGTTTAATTAAAGAGAATTAACCACTCCATTTCAGTACTGTTCTGTTCACACTGCAGCTGCCAACAGAAGTAGTTATTTCATAATCTCCCTCTAATTGTCATGCCAAACAATGTTATCCTTCTGTTTTTACTTCAAAGTAAAGTGATTACAGTTACTTAACAATAAAAAGTGAAAGAGTATGTACTCCTCATTTTTCAGGAGTACATACTTCTCTTCTTACTCCTGAATGACTGGTGTAGAGCTCCTTACAGTTCAGGAGTAGAAATGATTTAAGACTAAATTCCTGCAAAGTATGTTTTTCAGAACATGGCCTATATTATTTGATTTGATTTATATAGCGCTAGCAGTCTACCTGGCACTGTACAATCAATAGTTAGAGAGGTCCCTACCCCAGGGGCTTACAATCTAAGGGAGGGGGAGACAAGGGAGAAGCAAACATCATTAGAGACAAAAGTACATTCATGAGGTTGAGAGCTTGCAGGTGCACATGCTTCACTTAGATATGAAAAATATCTAGTACGTATAATATAAAAAACTCTGATGTCCTCAGTTTACCTATATTTTAGTTCAAGTTAAAGGTGATTCTGATGAGCTACTCAGAGGTTGTTTTTCTCTCATTTATTTTTTTCCCTATAAACTTGTCTATGAACACCTTTAGTCCCATAAAACAAATTAAGCACTGTTCTTTTTCACTCAATGTACAATTAAATTTGTAGAATTCATTGGCAGAGCCCGTTGTGAAAGCCAGTAGTATAACTGGGTTCAAGAAAGGGTAGGAGATAGGTCCATAGATGCCTATTAGCAGGAAATTGATCACTCCATTACAACCTGTTGTGCACTTCTCTGAAGCAACTGAAAAACTGACCGGTGTTGGAGACAGGGTTACCATAGCTCCCCTTTAAAAGAGGACGCTTATGAAAAAATACATGGTGCAGGGCTGCAGTGGTTCCAGTGCAGCCCTGCAACATGTATTTTTCATAATTGTCCTCATTTAAAGGGGAGGTATGGTAACCCTAGTTGGAAACCGGTTGCTGCGGGCTAGATGGACCATTGGTCTGACCCAGTATGGACTTTCTTATGCAGCTGTCATATTACGTATACCAGGTTATATATGACTGTCAACCTTTAAAGTCTCTTTTCTGAAACTCTTAAATGTATCTTGTCTAATCCTCCTGGCTGTGGACATCCTTGACTTCTTTTGCAAATTGTGTTGGCTTGATTTTTCTCTCTAAAATTCTCTCTGGGATTTGTATTTAATCGTACATAGAAATCTTATCACTGAAAGCAATTTGGTTCTGGTTCTCTACTGTCTAGCATCTATGGAGTCATTTATCCCTGTACAACATGAGTGCAGAATATTTTCAGCTTGCTTTGCATTAATTTTTTTAAACTTTTTTTCATTTTGCCAAGGGGTAAGTGAATACATGCAGAGCAAGGCAATGGAGAATTAGGCAATTTTTTTTTAAAAAAAATAATAATTGTAAAACTTATTTCCATCATTTGCTGCTCCTACACTTCAGGGGTTAGATATTTACAAAAGAGCTATAAAGTTAGCCTAACAATTTTTTTTTACCTTAGGTGTAATTAATGGGTGCTTTCTTGGGCAACCTTTATGCCTTGTTGGTATGATGTGGTCTATAGGGTATCCACCAACAATTTAGTCATGTTTCCACCCATGTTCTTAGCAGTACCCCTTGTACAGAGGCTCCCCAGGCACAAACCTGGCATAGTTGGCTCTATGATCATTTTTAAATGAGCACAGCTGTGGGGAGGGGTCCATGTCTGCTGAGTGGAAGAACCACAGAGTGCTCACTCAGGTGAAGTGTGTGGGGAGGGATTCTAATGGGTGGCTCCCTGAGCATGCACTCCTCCGCCATGGACCATGGGGGAAGGGAAAGCAGCCAGGGGTGGCTTTTGAAATTGACATGTCCCAGTGGAGCGCTGTGGAACCTGGACTCCCCAGCCTCCCGGGCATTTCCTGTGCCTGGCAATGGCTGTTTCCCTGTCCACAGTGCCTCTGAACACTGGACCACTCAGTTGACATGGCTGGTTGCTGCTGTTCATATGGGCTGAGGGTGCATTGGTGTCAGCTCCCATGCACTTTTTTGGCTGTTCTGCGTGGCACACTCAGGCTTTTTTGCCAGTGCTCCATGAGTGTGAAGAGTGGGTGCTGCGTGGGTCACAGGAGTGTGCACCCACCCACACCACCTTCACATGGGCATTCGGGTGGTTGGTGGTTATGTCTCATTTCAAAATGGCCTCTGTTCCCTCCCCGCTCACTAATTATGGCCACTCTGGTAAAGCATATTTTGGGAGGAAATTACTGGGGACTGAGCATGGCTATATTGGTGTGTGGAATGTCTTTGGTGGTATTTGCAGTTGTGAGTGCAGCTTAAAGCAATTTTGATGCTTTTCTAAACTGTGCTGGGGGGGAACAGAGTCAGACCCCTGCCAGTTCAGAGATTATTCGAGACACCTAATGGTGACATAAAGCCACTCTTGTCCAATGTTCATGGTTGCACTGAGACATATAACTTCATCTTCCTTTCTGATACATGGAAGACCAGTGCACATAATATAAAATCAATTGGCAAACATTAAAAATAGCCAACCCATGGCTTTCAACTTCCCTTCAATACCTTATGGTTATCTCTCAGGGTAAAATTCTCCAAGAAGATAGCACATACTAAGGGCGCTTTTAGACGAGACACAATGCGCATTTAAATAATGCGCATTTTTAAAAACTGGTTTTGAGCATCTTTGATGATCTGGGGGTACCAAAACCGGTTTTAAAAAAATGCACATTATTTAAAAAACACATTCAAAATGGTTTGGGCTTTTACACGATCATGGCAAATGCGCATTTAAAACGGTTTAGGTGTTTAAACGAGCATGAAAACAGGCGCATTTTTTACCAACCATGCGCAAATTTGTCTCGTCTAAAAGCGCCCTAACAGAGTAAGCATGCATCACAATGAAGTGAGCCCCTTTGCCTGTTAACAAATTGCTAGGATGTATGCTATCCTGCTGGATGATCACATTAACCATTTGTTTAGAGTAGGACTGAAATAAATAGGGCTGCTGCAACTTGCACACTGAATTTGTGTGTTCATTTCCTTTAACAAATACTTTAAATTTGCACCCTTGCAAATGTTTACACAGTTTGAGTTTCTTTAATTTGTTTGCTAAACAGTCAAACATTGATTACTCTCTCCTGTGCATTTTTAAAAGAGACACAAGTAATTTAATAGTCACACCTATCTGAATTTTGCTTAACCTGTATAAGAAACTTCTAATCTGAGTGTAATTGACAGAGAATAGCACATTGGAAGTGCCATCTGAGAACTTGCAGTGAATTAATGAATATTGGTGTAGCAGGCTTCCACTTTACCGTGGATAAGTGTATGCAGGATCAAGGCCTCAGGAGGACAGACACTCAATGATTAGAAGTCAAAATGTCAGTTTATTCACAATTTATAGTCCATAGGCCGGGTCCCAAACCTCTGGCCAGTCAACATCATCTTGGCTACACACAATCCAGCTCAGCCCTATTCAGTTCGCTGGCTGGTTAACATGAGCACACTATATCTCCTTGTACCTGGCATCCTTCCTTCAGCGCCCACCAGGTCAGCATCCCTTAAGGTAGCCTTCAAGTAGTGTCTTTAATGTATGTGCATCATGTGGTTTTAAGAAATAATCCACATATTTTGATAAAGGTTCTAAAATAGTTATTGCCTGAAACAATGAGTCTGCCAGGTGGGTTATTTCTTAAAACCACATGTTGTGGAGCTACGCTCATACATTAAAGACACAGTCATTCACTTCCTCAGTTCTGGCCCCATGCTTCATTTGGAGGGTTGATGATTCCCCTACGGGGGATGATAATTTTCCTGTCCTACTGCAGGATGCCACTGGGAACAGCCATCTTCTGGGTTGGTTGCCCTGTTGGCAGCTGGAGAAGGTAGATTGGGTTAAATTTCAGAGCTTGGCTGTGGTAGCAGATGATGTAGTTAGTTGCTTTGGAGGACATTGATTCTTGCATGGTGGAGTAAGACACTGAGGATTTAGGAACAGACTGCTCAGCTGCCCAAACGATACAGTGTCTTATCCTCACATTCCAAAGCTGTGGTGGACTGCTGCCTGTGTTGTAGCACAGAGAGCAATGAAGTGTGTTTATACAGTCACAAGTTGGAAAGTCAGTGGACCAAGCAACTGCATCAGCCAACTCGTTGCCCTGATCCCCACATGTCCAGTAATCCAGAAAAAGAACACACAGGTGACTTGGGACCAGAGGTGATGCAACTGCAATAGAATCTCAGGTTAAAACTAAGGGAGTCCAGGGCCTTCTAGGAACCCAGAATCTGAAGAGATCATGGGTTGCACTAGCCAGTTGTCCCACACAAACTGCAGAGTGAGAAAAATAGCAGAAAGCTCCACAGTAAAAATGGAACACTCCTGAGGGAATCAGCAGGTGTGATCTTGGTGTGACAAGATGTAGTGGGGTGTGATCTTGGTGTGATACCTTGTTATGACGGGACGTAGTGAGGTGTGCTCTTGGTGTGGTATCTTGTTATGATGAGATGTAGTTGGGGTGTGATATCTTGGTGTGACTAGATGTAGTGGGGTGTGATCTTGGTGTAAAGAGATATAGTGGGGTGTGATCTTGTTGTGACAAAATTTAGTGGGGTGTGATCTTGGTGTGCTATCTTGTTATGACAAGAGTCAGCTTCTTTTCCAACACTAAGCCAAAAAACCTGGCTTTAGCGACTTACCTGTCACAGACCTAAATAAGGATCAGGGTGGAGACCTCACAAATGGCAAAAATGCATGCAGACTGCCTGCAATTGCTGCTCAATGAACTGCATACTGGATGACAAGCAGCAGATCTGGAAGTCATCCACATATAGGCAATTGTGAATTGCCAGAGATGGGGAATGAACAATTCCATTAATGCACATGGAAAACAAAGTGTCACTCAGGACACTGCCCTGCGGAACCCCCTCCTCCTGCTCAAAAGAGCAAGAATATGTAGAAATGAGGCAGACCTGAAACATCTGATGCTGTAAAAAGTTCTGGATAAAAACAGTTTACCCTGCAACCCAAACCCATGCAGTTCTCTCGGAATACTATACTTCCAGGAGGTGTCATAGGCTTTCTCTAGGTAAAAGAACATGGAGATTAGGTGCTCCTAAAGGACAAACGCATCCTGGATCAAGGTTTCCAGGTGCATCAGATGGTCCAATGTTGAGCACTCCTGCTGTTGGCAAGCAGACCATTTGTCTTCAAGAAGCAAACTGAGAGGGCATTGACCATGCACTCCAGCACTTTACAGATGCAACACATCAACACTATTGGTGGAAACGTTGGGTTCTGAGGATCAGACCCAAGTTTGGGAATAGAAACCGTAATGGCTGTGTGCCACAACTCAAGGGATTCCCTGCCCAGCCAGTTCCTATTGTAAAATCTCAACAAGAGACCACAAGCAGGAGGGAACAGTTGCCTCAGCATATCATAATGTATACCATTCATCCTGGTGACTGAGTTGCCAGCTGATTGCAATGTGGCATGGAGTTCAAACATGGAGACAGACTTAAGTAACCTTCTGACTGCAAGGTCCCAAACCACCTCTGACCAATGTTTGATGGCAAGAAAGGCCACAGAGTAATTGGCTGAAATGGAGCAATGGGAAAGGTCTTCCCAAAGACATTTGCAAAGTCGGGCAGGTCAGCCATTTTGTGGCCCTGGTGATACAAGATTGGGATGGAGTGGAAGATGTAAGACTTGGAAACCTTCAGAATCTTATCCCAAACCACCTTCATGCTAGTGCTTACTACAGATCCCAGAGACAAAGCAAACCCAGGATTCCTTCTGTCTCAGGCAACAGATGTAACAAGCCACAGCCCGCACCTGCTTGAAGGCCAGAAGGTTGGAGTGCATCAGATACCGGTGAAAGATTCCCCAAGACACTAAAGATTTTTTAAAATAAAATAACATCAGTAGGAATTGAAGATTCAGAACTAATATTGGTTATGCTGGATGTCAGTTCTTTGTACATACACTAATATAACTCAGCAAGAAGCATTGGAAGTCATATGTGATGTTCTAGATAAGAGAGCAGACAATTTATATCCTCCCACACATTTCTTGTTGGATATAGTAGAGATTGTTATGTGTAAAATTTATTTCAAATTTGGCAGCCAATTTTATTGGCAAATTAAAGCAGTAGACATGGGGTCAGCCACGGCACCTGAAGTAGCCAATCTTTATATGGGAGCCTTTGAAGAGTTATCTTCAAAGAGTTATGGGAGCCTTTGAAGAGACATATCTTTAATGTCTCTAATCCTTTTGTGGACAGTATTGTCAATGGTGGCACTTCACTGATGATATTTTCTTTCTGTGGAAAGGTAATACCTCTTCTCTACATAATTTTCATGAATGGATAAATTCTAGAAATCAACTTATCAGATTTACTATACAGTTTAGTTATCAAGAAATTAATTTTTTAATGTTTTTTTTTTTTTAATATACAGGAATAACCTTGGGATTTACACTACATTGTATAAAAATCCCACAGATAAAAATGCATACTTGAAATATGACAGCTCTCATCCAGCTCACATTAGAAAAAAATTACCCTATGGAAAATTTCTCCGTCTTCAAAGAAATTGCAGCAGAGATGAAGATTTCCACAAAGAAGCTGCAAATTTGTCCAAAACTTTTTTAGATAGGGGATATCCACAGAAAGTTTTATCATCAGGTATCAAAAAGGGTGTAATAAACTAAGAAAGGAATTATTAATACCCAAGCCCAAGACAGATTCAAACAAATTGGTTTGCAGTCTTATTTACAACCCACCCAGTTCTTCTTATATTAGAGGGAGCATTTTAAAACATTGGAATATACTGGATGTTTTGCCAGTTTTCCAGACACGTCCAGTGGTTTGCCTGTAAGCACACCAAAAATATTAAAGAACACTGAGTTCACGCAAAGGTAGATTTGGAATCTGTAGATCTACAAGGAACCCATAAAAGTGTTTCCAGAAGTATCAAAGGACATTTTCCTTGTGGTACAGGGATACGCTGCAAACAAACACCAAAAATGCAGTCTTTTTTCAATCCATACAATGGTAAAAAAATTATCCTTAGGAATTTTACCACTTGTGCCTCCTCATATGTGGTGTATGCCATATAATGTGCATGCAAAAAATTATATATAGGTCAGACCATTAGAAAGCTTAAAATAAGAGTAAGGCCACTTTTTTACGAGGCACTAAAAAGCGCCTCCTGAGTCCTGCGCTGAAAGAAAAGCCGCGTGGGGAGTGTTTACATGCTCCCTGCGCTGCCGGAAGTGACATGCTCCCCATTGTTGGCAGCGGGGAGCACGTCACTTCCGGCAGCGCGGGGAGCATGTAAACACTCCCAGCGCGGCTTTTCTCTAAACACGGGACTCAGGAGGTGCTTTTCAGCGCCTCGTATAAAAGCGGCCTCAGTGAGGATAAAAGCAATGTCAAAAATCAGAAGGTAGTGGCACCTCTAGTGAGCCATTCTCAGTCTGCAGGTCACAGACATACCGACTTTATTTTGGGGGGACTTCGAAGCATGTAAGTGATGAGGTTTATGATAGAATCCTCTCTTTTAAGGAAGGAAACTCAGTGCATTTTTCTATTAAATATTATGGTTCCATTTGGACTCAATGAGGATATAGATTTCAGTTGTTTCCTTTAAAATTTTTTTGGGTAGGAATTAAACTAAATGCATTAAGGCCTCAACAGGGTTTTGTGAAGATAGAGATATCTACTGTGGGAATTTTCAGAAGTGACACTACCACGCTTACCCACACTTTACCATACCTAACCCCACCCTGGGGTCACAACCACCATCACTTCTGTTTGGAGACTGCCAGGTGTTCACCACGCTTTGCCCCGAACCGTGGCAGCAGTTGCCACTGGTTGTGATCTTGGAAAATTGCAGGGAACAGCCAGTGGTAAGCGCTACCATGGTTTGGGGCATAGTGTGGTAAGGCGCTCTGTCATGTCTGTTCTGGGGTTTGGGATTGATACAAAACTACTGGCAATTTTAGAAGCCATACATGATAACAACTTTGCCAGAGTAAAGGGTCATAGCTTGACACACAGTAGTGTGCCAATTGCAATACGGAGAGGTGTACGACAGGGTTGTTCCATGGCCCCCTTTTATTTAATTTATTTGTTGCAGATCTGGTACCGGCAGTTAGCAGCAGTAATCAACATCCCCCCAAAATTCAGGAGTATCCGGTACATGTTATTCAGTATGCGGATGATCTGGTCCTATTTTCTCAAACAGAGAGGGGATTAAAGAATGCGATTAAAAGCTTAGCAGAATTCTCCTCTCTTAACGGATTGCAGATCAATGCTAATAAGTCTAAAATTTTAGTAGTAGGTGGTAAATTTCGCCCGCAACAATGGAAAGTTGCAGATCTCAGGATAGAAGTTGTGAAGGCATTTTCCTATCTGGGGGGTCTCTTTTACTATAAGGGGTACATGGACACAACATGTAAGCAACAGAGCACGAGTAGCTAAGGTGTCTGCCAAAGCCCTCTGGAAAGCACACAATATTTCTTTTGGAACTCCTGTCTCTTCCATACTAGGGGCCTTTCAAGCCAAAGTATTACATATGCTGATCTTTGGTGCTGAAATAATGACAGCCCCAGATCATGTAGTACTGGAGAGTAGGGGTGGGCGTGCCTGTAAATCCGGTATCCGATAATGCCGGTACTGGGCGTACCGGCATTATCGGATTTAACCCGGTAAATCCGGTCCCGTTACCGGATCTGGGTACCGGATTTTTTTACATTGCAGCCATTTAAATGAATGGCTGCAATGTAAGTCCCACCAAAAAAGTTTTTAAAAAACCCCTCCCCGAGTCCAGGCTGTGCGGGTGGAAGGGGGGACACCCCCCACCCACCCTGCCCAGCCTGGATTTTTGTTAAAAAAAGAGCCCCCCAGCACCAGCGGCCGCGGTGTCCCCGCAGCCGCCGGTAAGTATAGACCCGATCCCTGGGGGGAGGGTGTTTAACACCCCCCCGACCCCCCAGGGATCACCCCTACTAAAGTTGACAGTGCTGTACCTTTGCGGAGCTCCGGGGGCGGCCGCAGTGGCAGCGGTGGGCGGTCCGGCGGCCTCAGCGCCGGCTGTGTCTGCCGGCGTCAGAGACACTCTAGGCCTTCCGGGGGCAGCCACAGCTGGCGCTGAGGCCTCCGGACCGCCCGCCGCCACCGCTGCCGCCCCCGGAGCTCGGCAAAGGTACAGCACTGTCAACTTTAGTAGGGGTGATCCCTGGGGGGTTGGGGGGGTGTTAAACACCCCCCCCCCAGGGATCGGGTCTATACTTACCGGCGGCTGCGGGGACACCGCGGCCGCTGGTGCTGGGGGGCTCTTTTTTTAACAAAAATCCAGGCTGGGCAGGGTGGGTGGGGGGTGTCCCCCCTTCCACCCGCACAGCCTGGACTCGGGGAGGGGTTTTTTAAAAACTTTTTTGGTGGGACTTACATTGCAGCCATTCATTTAAATGGCTGCA
>QEPC01012538.1:611807-645042 GCA_003113815.1 Sphenodon punctatus
GGCATCCGATTCCTCTCTGAAATGGGAACACATTAAGAACACCAAAGTAATATCATGCATTTATGATGATGATGCCTCTAGTCCTCCCTCCTTGGGGTGCTAGGGATTGCAACTAGAAAGCACGTGCACTGCAACTCCTGCCCTCCCGGGTGTGCTAGGGGATGCTAGGGATTGCAGCTAGAAAGCCCCTGGCTGGCATGTGCAAATTCTGTGCTCCCTGGGGTGCTTGGGAGACCCTGGCTGGCACGTGCAAATCCTGCCCTCCTTGGGGTGCTAGGGATGGCGACGGGAGATGTGACCCTGGCTGTAAAGACCCTGCCCTTATTTGGGGGTGCATAGGGAATGGGATGGCAACTGGAGAGTGGAGATCCTTACTAGCCTGGCACATGTCATGTTTGGGTGGGGGTGCTGCTCGTGCCAGAGCCCCCCCACTACAGTACCCTCTCTCTCTGTGACAGACATCCGCTGCCACCCATTGATGCCCACTGTTTGTGCCGGACTGATGCCCACCACCCATGCACCCACCGCCACGCCATTAAACTCACTCTAGCGGATAGAGCCTTTCTGGTCCTGAAAGTAAAAAAAAAGTTTACAAACCTGGGAGCACCTCCTGAGCCCGCTGCTTGCTCCTCACCCGAGGAGCTGGACACCACCACCGGAGGTGTAGTAGGGGCAGTGCCAGCGACCTCAACCTCTTTCTCCTCCTCCTCCTCAAGTGCCAAGTTGGCCCCCAGCCGGGGAAGAAGCACCGCAGCTTTCTTCATTATTTTTTTTTAAATCACATGCAGCCAAACCACACAGTCAGTCACCCATAACACACACCAACACTCACCAACCACCACCACCACAACAGCACACCCAAACACAGCCAAAACACACAAACTGAACAGCCACCCAGCCAAACACACACTCGCTCGCCACACAGTTCCACACGCACGCAAATTTCCGTTTTCCGGCATGATCACGGCTCCATGTGCTCTCGCGATACTTTTTTCCAAACAGCCGAGCCCGAACTGAACAGCTGAACCCGAACGGCCGAACCCGAACCCAGCGAACGAACCAATGGGCGAACCAAGCGGCCGAACCTGAACCGCAATCTGTTCGCCCATCCCTACTAAGCGTGGTAGCATCGTTTCTGAAAATACCCTATGATGCTCATTTCCCCCTCCTTTTCTTTAGGAGACTTAGCCCTGAGGACGTTGGATCTTTGTTCGTCAAGGAATCCACATATCCTGGTTACCTTTATGATTACACCTCTCTTCCCCCCCCCCCCCGTTTCTATAAGGTGTGCCCACATATTTTTTGGCATTTGGTGTGTCATAGGTATAATGCATTGAGTGAGCACTGCAAAGTTATTAACACCCTAAAAAAGTTGTTTCAGGAGAACAGTTTCTTCTTAATTTGAGGTGTGTTTATATAAGCAAAGATACATCTCCTTTTTTAGAATTAATACTTTAGTTTACTGCCAGGTTAACAACACCCTAACATTTGTTTTTTTAGGAGAACAGTCCTTAATTTGAGGCATGTTTATACAAGGAAAGATACATCTCCTTTTTAGAACAAATACTTTTCTCCTCCCTCTGTTTTCAGTGGTAATGTTTGAGTCCATTCACACCTGAGGCTTCTTACAATCAAGCACAGATATAAAACATCTGTTCTCCATGTACCACGGTTTGCCAGAGCAGAGAACAGAGGGAAGTTAACTCCTCTTGGAGGAACAACAGTAAAGATTTTTCTATTTTTTTCTTTTAAAGTTGATACATCTTTTTGGAAATACAGACACACATCTTCAAGCATTTTTATGATGACTCATTGTTTGAGTCAAATTATTTAGATTGTAAGTTTGGACTTGATATGAATTAATGTGTTGTATAGATCGAATTTTTGGGTATATATGAATATTTTTTCCTCTTTTCCAGAGGAAATCAAGAGCGATGTTATTCTCATTATAGAGTGGATAATAGAGTTTGTTTATAGGAATGGGCAAACAGAATGCTGTTCGGATGTTTGGTCGTTCAGTTCGAAACCCAAGTTTGGGTTCGATGGTTCAGTTCAGCCGAGTTCAGGTTGGCCGAACATGCCCGAACAGTCAAAAATAGCGCTATCGAAACCAAACCGAAACCAAAACCGAAACCTAATTTTTGGCCCTGAAAAGACGTTTTTCCTGCCCACAAACTCATCCGAACATGACCGAACTGTTCGGTCATTCGAGAGTTTGGTTTGGACGTTCGGTTCGGACATCCAAACAGACCAAGTTCGGTCTGAACATTCGAACCGCGTTCGCCCATCCCTATTTGTTTACCTTTCTCTCTTTTCATTGGCTAAGTAGTATCTTGGAGATCAGTTTTTCTTTCCTGTCCTTTCCCCCTCCCCCCTTTGCTTCACCTTTACCGTGTAGAGGGTGGTTCCAGCCTTTAGGCTTAATGCTAATGTGAGGTTAACCAAGTAGGACTCAGAAGTGCTGCGGAGAGAAGGGCTGTGGAGGCAGAGCCGCTGCCCAGCCACTTTACTCTTACAAGCCTCACCTAGACTTGCTGGGGACGCCGGGGAGCGGAGGCGGGGGCTTCCTAGCCCATCAGGTTATAAGAACTTTTGGCGTTCTGTGAGCGCGAGCCACGGGCGAGAGCTTAAGGGTTATATCCCTTGGGAGTCGCCATTTGGAGTTGCCTGGAGTGGAGTGGCCAGTTACTCTGTCAGGGGTTGTGGGATTAAAATAAAGTTTGGGGTGTTGGAAAGAGCAAAGATTTACCTGCCTTTCTGGGGTTTTGTTTGCCAGCATGGCAGTATTTGATGCACGTAGAGTTACCAAGAGGCGCAGATCACCGGAGTTATCCCCCTTGGCGAGTAGTTCAACACAGAAGGTGTCTCGCTTAGATGATCATATTGCAGCGGGGGGAGAGGCTTCTTGTTCCTCAGGTAGAACTGTATCTTGGCAGAACTGCCTTCCGAACAGCCATCTAATCCCAGGAAATGGGGCGAACTCTGCTACTGTCCCTATTTTTTCTGAGGCAAGTGACTGTCCCCGTGTTCCAGATGGAAACCCTGATTTGGACTCTATACAGGAACAAAACAGTGATTTTCAGCTTCAAATGCAGTGTCATTTAATTGCTAAAACAATTACTGTGTTATTTAAGAGCATTTCATCTATGGAAAATTCATTGCTTTGTGTCAGGGGACAAATGTCTGATGCACTTATAAAGTTACAACAATTGCAAGGTGGGGCTGGGATGGCTTCTTTGGGCATGGTATCAGGGGGTATGGGTGTGGATTTGGGTGGTTCCCATCTGTCCCATGATACTAATAGCCGGGGAAGATCATTAGATAATTGTGAGCAAGTTAGGGTTTCGGATTTATATAATGATAGTGCAATTTGGATCAAGGATAGGTCAAACCGTTATAGACCCAGATTTATTTGGGACACAGTCTCAGATATAGCAGACAATCTATCGGGTCTTCTTCGTTTAGTGGTTAGACCCATGGATATTAAAAAGGTGGAATATCTTTCTTGGGGGAGAGATATGCCCTGTTTTAAGGTTTTTTTCTCTAGAGCCCAGATTGTAAGAAATCTGTTTCGAGCAAGGAAACATCTATTATCTCGGCGTATCTCCATTGATAGGGTCTTTTTGGAAGTAACACAGGGCCCTTGTAATAGAACTCTTAGTAGCATAGCCCCTGTAGTATTGTCAGCACCTAACTCTATCCCTATTGGGCCACATAGGGATTTTGGCCAGGTTCAGAAAGCTGATGGTAGCCAGGCATATTTAGGGAAGGTGCAACCAAAAGCAGGGTCCCTGTTGGCCCAGTTGCCTAAAGGTGAATTAAATAGGAGATCATGCCTAAAGGAGGACCAGCTGGAGGATATGGAGTCCTTACCTAGCAACCAGGAAGGGGGTATAGGTATATTAGAACCTGTACAGGATATTAGAGTAGGTGGGGAGATGTCAGGGTTTGGGACAGTGGTTGATTATATCCATGCTTTCCTGGGTAAAAATAGCGTGGGAGGCGGCGAGGATTTTTGTGAAGAGGTGTTTAGAACTCTCTCAGTTGCAGAGCAGGAACTTCTATCTGATAAATTAGAGGTATTGCGTTTCAAGACCTCAGGTAGATCTTCATGTCTCTTGGTACCTATGAATGGGGGCTTAGAAGGGAATGATCTAGTACAGGTGGAGGGGGTGGATCGCCAGGAAGTAGCAAGGCAGCCTCTGTTGGTTGAAGGGGAAGAGGGTACTAATGTAGTGGAGGGGGTAGTGTTGAAAGATCAGGGGTTGGTTGCTGAACCTTTGGTTAGTGGAGTTTATGGGATAGATCATTTAGTAGTTCCCTTAGAGTATGATGGGAATACTAGTCTCCAGGATAAGGTTATTCTTGATGAGGGCCTTTCCCAGGTAGATAGAGATGAAATAGAGGCTTCAGCTTTAGCCTTTGTTGGTGACAATATGCAGATCCCTGTAGAGGTGTCAATTCTAATGAAGGATGGGGGGTTGAGTCAATGACAGGAGGTTAGGGATTGGTGGTTGGATGAGCCTGTAGAGTCCTCATTTAAGGAGCCGTCTGGATTAAACCTTGATGTTAAATGCCCCCCTTCTTTTCATGGGGTAGGGAGGGATGCATTGGGGCCTCTTTCGGTGGAATCTTGTGGGACCCCAATGGCTGCTGATTGTATTATCCCTCTTAAGATGGAAGGGATATCTGTACTGTCGTGGAATGTAGCAGGCTGCCTGGCTAAAATAGATGATCCAGATTGGTTAGGTTTTCTGAGGAATTATGATCTTGTTTTTTTGCAGGAAACCTGGCTTGTTAACAAGGAAACTAAACTTATTCCAGGGTTCCATTGTCACTGGCAGGTGGCTAATAGGAGGGCTTTAAAAGGACGTGCGTCAGGTGGCCTTGCTATTTTGATCGCTGATCAATTCTCTGATGGCAATCCAGTATTTGATAAAAGTCAAGAGATTCAATTAATGAAATGGGAACCAAGTAAGGAGGTTAGTTTTGTTCTTATGAACGTTTATATCCCCCCTGCGCAGTCAAAAAATTTTCAACCCGATATTTGGGAAAGGTTAGAATTAGCTTATGACTCCCTGTTAGAGGGTTCCCCAAAGGCAATCCCCCTTGTTGGGGGTGACTGGAATGCTAGAATTGGGGGTGGGGGTGATGATTTTGAAGTGAGAAGTGTGGGTTTGATGGAGGTACCCCCACTGAGGAGATCTAAGGACCTCCTTATAAATGATCATGGGAGGTCTTTACTAAATTTTGTGAATTCCCATGATTTGGTGGTTTTGAATGGCCGAGGGGATGTTGGTTCGGAGGGAGACTTTACCTATGTCACCACACTTGGTCGTAGTGTGGTGGATTTCATAATTTCGGACTGGAGCCATTATATGTTGTTTGAGGGCTTCCAGGTATTAGTGCGTCCAGAAAGTGACCATCTCCCATTGTCTGTTACAGTTTGTACTGGTAATAGGCAGGCCTGCAGTGGGCTCCCAGAACATCCTAAGCAGGAGTGTAGGTGTCGAAATAGGTGGAATAGTGAATTGGTAATTAGGATGTTTTCAACGTTACATGAGGAGTATCTACAGGGTTTGCGTTTACAGGTATTGGCAGAATCCCAGGAGGACGTAGTGCAATGCACCAAGATATATAATGATATTGTTTCATATTTAGGAGCTCAAGGGCTCTTTAAAACTTTCCGCCCAAACTGTAAATTTGCCCCTGGCTGGTTTGATCAAGAGTGTAGGGGGGCAAAGAAGAGGCTGGCTAAAGCTAGGTGCCGCTGGGTGAGTACCTATTCGGTGACTCACAAAATGGAATATTTGGCCGAGAGGAGTGCGTATAAGTCTCTGGTAAAAGAGAAGAAATTTCAACATAAAACACTCCTATGGTCAAAACTTCAGGTGGCGGCTGAAACCTATGATTCCAATTGTTTCTGGACCATAATAAAGTCCGGCACGAGGAAGGTTTCCGGAAACATGGCAGTACATATATCGGAAGATACTTGGTTATCCTTCTTTGAAGAATTGTATAAGGTAGTGAGGGTTGAGCAGGATGTTCTGTCAGCAGATACCTACCCTGTGGGGTTATGTAGGCAAGGGGAGGGGGATTTCCAAGAGATGGTTGTAGAAGATGAAATCCTGGAACTTATTGGAGCTTTAGCTAAAGGCAAGGCACCTGGAGGAGACTGGATAGTATCCGAACTATTGCAGCTATGCCCCCATTGGTGGGCCTCCTGGTTGGCTAAATATTTCACACTGATAAATAAAACTAGATCAGTACCAACAGAGTGGGGGGAGTCCATCATTATCCCTCTGTTTAAAAAAGGAGATGTATGCGATCCAAGTTCATATCGCCCGATTAGTCTTATTCCGGTGATAGGCAAGCTTTATGCTAGGGTTCTCCTAAAGCAGCTGGAGCACTGGGTTATGTTGAATGATATCATCCCTGATGTTCAGTTTGGCTTTCGAAAAGGGTATTCGGTTATTGATAATTGCTTCCTTTTATCACATATTATCTATAAATATAAAAGAGTGAGATCTGGGCAGTTATTCCTTGCATTTATAGACCTGCGTAAGGCCTTCGACTCTGTTCCAAGAGGAAAACTTTGGACTAAATTACAACGTCTGGGGATAAATGAGACCTTGTTAGCCCTTATAATTCAAATTCATACGGGCAATAGGGCTCGAGTTCGGGTTCCTTCTGCTGGTCTTTCAGATAAATCTATCCCCATACAGAGGGGGGTTAGGCAGGGTGGAATACTGGCCCCCACTTTGTTTAATATCTTTCTGGGGGACCTGATAGAATATCTGGGAATGCAAGAAGGACATCCTCCTAAGATCAAGGATAGACCAATACCAGTTTTGATGTACGCAGATGATATCGTGATATTATCACAAACCCGGAAAGGTCTGTGTTTTCAGCTGGAAAAACTGAGGGAATATTGTGAGGTTAACATGCTCCAGGTCAACCCTGGAAAATCCCAGATTATGGTTATTGGCAGGAAACGTGTGGTGCACCAATGGAGGATCGGTGACGAGCCCTTATTCCAGGTAGACAATTATGTCTACCTGGGTATGAATTTTTCTAAAAACATGAAATGGGATAGACATGTACAAGAGTTGGCACTGAAAGCATTAATAGCCGCTAGAGGCATTAATAAATTTGCCTCTGGGTATTTAGAGGCGCCGGTATCCCAAATTCTTAAAGTTTATATGGCTAAAGTTAGAAGTCTGCTTGTGTATGGGGCTGAGATATTTGATGGACCTTGCTGTTCCAAGCTGGAAGTCGTCCAAAATAAGTTCTTGCGTGGTATTTTGGGGGTACCACAGGCAATCCCAGGATCAGTTCTTAGGGCAGAAACCGGAGCATGTTCTATTTTGAATCAGATCAAAATAAAGGGCCTGTGTTACTGGGTGAAACTTTGTACTCGGGAGGAATCGAGTTTGACCTCTCTTTGTCTGCGGGAAGAATTAGAACAAAAGCAGACCCCTCTGTATCCTTGGGTGAGCAAGATTATGCAACAGTTGCGTAGTATAGGGCTGTCTATGGATTTTTTATCTACTATAGATCGGGCTAGTATGGGACACATCATTAAATCTAGGGTAATAGATATTGGAAAACAGGAAGATATTGCAGCACTGGCAGATTGGAAAGCTGCACCCAATTATCATCGAATTAAACAAGTGCATAGATTTGAGTTATATTTGGATTGGTTTCCCAAGCGCTGTATACGTAGGGCTTTTACACAAGCACGTTTACAGCTGATTAAGTCGGCTATAACTCAGGGAAGATATACGAATCAGCCTTATGCAAATCGCACCTGCCCATGTAGCGATAGTCATTTGGAGGATGTTTTTCATATTATCCTTCATTGTCCGCTATACGAAGAACTACGGCAAGCTTGGTTAGCTCCTTTGTGGCACAGATATCCCTACTTGTCTGACTATTCCCAGTTAGAGCAACTTCTCACTACAAAGGAGAAGGTAGTGGCAAATGCTGTAGCCATATTTGTCCATCTGGCCTCCCAGAAAAGGGAGGATTTTGGTGCCTGCAATGTAGGGACTTTGTAAGGACAATACCCTATGTGTTATACCTTGGTGGCCCTTTCTTTTGTTTGGAAGTAAGGGTGGGTGTGAGTGGCCTGGACGGATCCCGGGGGTATGGTTAATTAAAATGTCCTTGGCAAATCAAATGGAGGATCGGCTTGTATAGGATTGGAATAGTCTTAGGACTTGAACAATTGAATTTGCTATTACCTTAGGGGAGATCTCCCTGTTGAGGTCCCCCACAGAAGAGTAAGGTAAAAATTTAAATTTTTTTCTGGCTCTGGACTGGCTCTTCTGTGATATATCTATGTGGTGATAAATGATGCTGTGGCATATTATCATGGATGTATTTTATGATGTTATTATTTGATTATTTTATTTTATTTTATTTTATTTTATTCTACTCTATTTTATGGTTTTAGTTGCATATTACTTATCTGTATATTGATATGTTGTTGTTATATCATATTATTATATTATTATTATATTATATTTTTTGTATATATATGTTTGTGGGTATGGCTATGGCGAAAGCTAGCTGAATAAAGTTTATATATAAGTAGGACTTCAATAATTTATTAAATGGACTTTATTAGATATTTTCCATCACACAAAAGGGAGGTTTTTTTTTCTGTTGAGGGTAATCCCATAGGAGTTAAAAAGTACTCCAACATACAACTTGTGTAGAGTTGAGACTGCATAATGATAAGAGAGAATGCTGGGCTTTTTTCTCCCTTTTTTTCTTTTTCCCCTTTTTATCGTTATTTAATAAACTACCCAGAGGATTTTTGAAAACCGGTCAACAATGTACATACTCAATAGTTAAGCATATGTGTTTATAAATAATTTTTAGCTTGAAGATACCATAAATGAAGCAGCAATCTTTATAATACAAAGGTTTTTATATGAACATCATTACAACAAATGCAAAGGCAGGAACATAACTGAAAATGTTTTACGTACACAGACAAAACCTCTCTATATTAATCATATTTAAATATGTTAGATATAGATATATTCAAAACTATTTCATTTTGATATTTTTTTCATTTACAGATTTTAGAATTATATACCCCAGATGACAGGTGTTTCGCACCCGAAACGCGTTGGGGTGAGTTGTATTGAGTTATTTTGGGTTGACTTTTACAGTGTCACAAATTTTGCATTCCTTTTATTGTATATAGCCTTTAGTTTGAGCTGCTCCGGGTTCTATTGGATGTACTTTTATAGTTCCAGAACTTTTTATTTATTGTATTGTATATAGTTTTTTGTTAGTCACATGGTTGGTAAAATTTTCATGCTATATCCAGAATAAGTAAATAGATTTTATACATTTATCTCTGTGGTTCATTTTGGTAGTAGCTTGGTTTTCCATTGTGCTTTTTTGTTTTTGCTACCACTTCCCCATATTCTCCCCCTCCCCTCCCTTTTTTGGTCATTTGCTGGTATTCAGCACCAAAAGACCATTGTCTGAGGCAAAGAGCTCAATGAGAGGCCCCTGAGCATTCATGTCCAACAGCCCGAGAGTCCATGATGGCCAGTGAATTGTTCAAGATGGCAATATTACTGGTGAGGTTGGCCCTTCAGGGATGTATGAGTTACTTGAAAAAACCTTTGTTTGAGGGATTGGTTGAATGGGAAAAGTTCACTCTTTTTTGGTTGGTTGGTATTGCTCTCTTTTTTTGTAAGCTTACAGAGGGGGGAGGGAAGAAAGGGGATTTTAAGGGGTATATTTATGTATGTATGTATGTATAAAATGTATATATGGTTAAAGACTTTTTGAGTACATATGCAGAATTCTGCAAAAGAACAACAATTATAGGTTTATACAGACTTATGAAATGTTATTTTTTCTCTCTCCTCTGAGTGGAGGATTTCTTTGCATGTCAGCACAATCAATGTAAAAAACCCCAACAACAGCAACAACAAAACAAGCTTACTGTGGTGGCATTGACAGTCCCTTTATCCCAATGCACTTATAGCTACACCCTTGCCTTTTGCCAGAATGGTTTGGCTCCATCTCTAGGCCTTTTGGATCTCATTGTTACTCTCGGTTGCTCATATTTTTTTGAATCATTTTCTGAAGCTGGCTAGAAGATTGCAATCGATCATCCTTAATGCAAATCTCATAACAGTAATACATATTGGCCCTTTTCACATGAGATGCCTCCCACCCCCTTGTCCATGTGGGCAACTGGGTGGGCGAGGGGAAGGGGCCTCCATGAGACTGCCGGTGGGGATGGGTGGGGGTGCGTGTGCGCTCCTGCACTCTACCTATCCCCCATGCACAGAGGCATTGTAGAAAACAGAGGTGCCTCCATGCATGGAGATCAGTAGAGATGGGGGTGCGCACCTCTGAGACGGGTCGCACACATGCCGCAGCCTTCACCCAGCCCCCCCGCACCATGGCTCCTCTCAGGCCCATGTGAAAAGGCCCATTGTTATGACTTCTAAACTGTTCAGAGAAGTGGTCTCCTTGAAGTCCATTTGAAAGGAACTGACAATGTAGGTTGTAGCAATATGTAATATTTACTATTTATTTATTTATTTATTTATAAGTATTTTTTAGCCGCCCCCTCATGCCTACGGCATCTCGGGGTGGCTTACAACAATACAATAAAATTCATAAAAACAGTATTTAAAAAACAACTTCATCAATAAATTAAAAACAGTCCCAAACCCCCCCACATCCCCCATATCCACAGCTACCCAACCCTCCCCTCCTCCCCTCCCCTCCAAAGGCCTGGGCGAACAGCCAGGTCTTGCAGTCTTGACGAAACGCCAGCAGACCTGGGGCCAGGTGGGCTTCCTCCGGGAGGGAGTTCCAGAGTTGCGGCCTGGCCACTGAGAACGCCCCCTCCATTGTAGCCTCCTGTCTCACCTGGGGGACCTCCAAGAAGGTGCCCCCAGTGGACCGAAAGGATTGCTCTGAGGCATGGAGGGTAAGGTGGTCCCCGAGGTATAATGCACTGGTAGCATATAAACACATATAAAGACAGTCTCTGGACCAAATATTTTACAATCTAATGTAGACGATATATGTAACTAGAGAGGGGCAGCTTACTTTGATCAAGTAATTTGTAATGTCTGTACTCTGTTCTTATGGTTGTTTCCTGTCCATGCCTGGGACTAATTTGCAGTGGCACACAATAGTCTTTAAGTCCCAAAATGAACTGGGTCCTAATATTCTAAGAAACCCACTCTCAAGGTTTTGGAAGCTCTTACTACCAGATCTTAGGGCAAAACTCTCCAGAGTTTCGTTAACAAGGCACTGCCATGCACACAACCTTTTGAGGGTCATTCTCATTAGAAATGTGCCAGAACAGAAGTCTTGCTAATTTCAGGACACAATGAAAGACAAATTTATTTGGCTGACCTTTTGTTTAAATTTGCACTATAATCTGCTTAAATGATGGAACAAACACTAATTGCACACAAAGTTAAGCAAAGTACAAAAAATGACATGTGAGGCTGTAGCAGGGAGTGTTAATGGCATGGGAAGGTGGAGGTGCACCTACTAGGAGAGGATTGCATTACAGTCTACACTATGGAAAGGGGCAGGCATGAACTCAAGTAGAGGAGAGTGCCTAGAGGTGCGCAGGTGTGAGCCTCCAGAGGGTGATTAGTGGAATAAGACCAGCTGGGTTGAGCGTGACCAAGCCAGCCCTGGAGAGTATAAGAGAGATTGCATCTCTCAGTCAGGGGAGGACTAGGAAGGGAGAAGCAGAGAAAAAAGGCTCTGCCCAAAAGGAGAGGGGAATAACCAGAAGAAGGAGCCAGGCAGGGCTGCCAGGAGGGAAAGTACAGCGTGGGCCCACAGTCCAGACCTGGCAGCCACCCAGCTGGGCCAGAGCAGGTGGAACTGAGCAGAAATCTGTTCCGTGTCTCATCCTGGCTCAGCAATGGGGGTTGCCATGGCAGCCAGCCATGGCTGCCTGTTATTGGCCATGACTGCCTGTCATGGCGGGGGGTGGGGCGCCGGGTGAAGCACGGGGGTGGAGCCAGCTGGCTACACAGTGCTCCCTGGCCCCTGTTCTTCATGGTGGATGGCCACGGAGATGTCTGTTCCCACCGCCAGAGCTGCCCTGGTGGGGAGTAGCCCTTCCCACCCCTGAGCGGGTTGATGGCAGGGCTGTCACATATGTAAGTACCCAGTATTCATGTCAAATCTGAGAAAAGTGATATAATGCATTTGGAAGAAGTGGATATTATAATGCCTTTCTTTGAAAACCAATGTTAATTACATTTGTTAAAATTTTATTTTTGCTCTGAAACAGATTCTATAGGATGCACAATATAATCATTTTTTTCCAGATTGTTGGAAGTAATAGACAAAAACATTTGTGCTCAACAATTGGCATTTTCAGTTTATGCATCTGCATTACAGAATCTAATATTGAGATGCACAAAATGCAGGAGCCAAATGGAAAAAAAATGTTTTTTTCCCTAACAAGTAGGCAGTATGATTATAATGAAAATATTGTGCCTTAGTGGCTATTGACTTATGTGGGAAACTAAGTCATTACATGGGAAATTACATAGTCTAATGTTAATGTTTAACCTACTACAGGAAGCTAGTACCATTTGTACATCAGGAGATATGCAAATGAAAGTTCTGAACATTCTTACATTTCTCCAAATGCCTGTCATATCATCACATAGATTCATGACAATTAAACCAATTGTTATGATATTATGGCAGAGGAAATGACATGAATTATTCAGTACTATTTCCAATTAAATATACTTAAGTGGTGATACTCTCCTCTATTCCCTTGTATAAAGGATTTCTGTACTGATGACTCCATCATTTCTAACCCACAACAATAACCTTTACCCTGAAGTCACTCTAGTCTACACGATACATTCTGAATGATTTATATAGTGAAGCAGGCTTATTAAAACAAAGACAAGTTTACAAATTTCAGAAGCAATGTAAAAACATTACAATTGTGTTAAGTTTCTGTTGATTTTTAAAAAATTATTATTAACAAAAAGAGACCTTTTACTGCTCAATGGCACTTAGGGTAATTTCAGACATTACGAAATCGCTGTTCACCACACTGAATCCCAGTGGATCCCATGTGGTGGCAGCAATCCCGTGAACATCTGTGTGGCCACCACCAGATGTTCACCACAGTGAATCCCTGGCGGGGGTCACAGCTAACCACGATTCTGGACCTGCGGCCGGCCACAGGTCCAGAATCGTGGTTAGATTGGCCACAATTCGAGATGGGCCAAAAGTAACATCTGTTATCTGGCCTGTCCCGGATCATGGCCCCAACTGCAGTACGGGATCGGCCGCATTGGCCGCTGCGCCCACCCATCTCCCCGAGGACGGGCGACTGAGGGAGCATGGGGGGGCAGGGCGGGGCTGTGCAGCTGCATGTTGCGCCGCGCATCCCCACCCCCTCCCTGTGCATCTCCCCCCCCTCCCCAATCCCCGTTAGCAATCAGGCCAGCACGTCTAAAGGACGGCCAGTCTGATCACGGAGGATGCCAGTCCAGGGTTCAGCGTGGCAGGCTGAACAGCCCGTAACGTCTGAAAATACCCTCTGAGGCAAAACTCTCCAGCGTTTCGTTAACAGGGCACTGCCATGCACACAACCCTTTGATAGTCATTTTCATTAGAAATGTGCCAGAACAGAAGTCTTGCTAATTTCAGGACACAATGAAAGACAAATTTATTTGGTAGATCTTTTGTTTAAATTTGCACTATAATCTGCTTAAATGATGGAACAAACCCTAATTGCACACTAATTGCACACAAAGTTAAGCAAAGTACACCTGTAATGTAGCCACAATGCATTGTGCTGGTGTTAGAACATTAACTGTTTTTGTATGCTAGCCCAGGCTAAAATTTCAGATCAAAATACAAATGTCCGTCTAAATGCATAGCACGAAATAGTAAACTTGATCAATCTCCCCAGGAGAATGTCCATGTAAAAACATCCTTTGCCATCTTTAGTGCCCTCTTCTGAACTTGCTCCAATCTGTCAATGTCCTTCTTAAAATTAGGGAGCCAAAACTTGACTCAGTGCTCCAGGTGATGTTTTACCAGTGCAGAATAGAGCGGAAGGATTACTTCCTGTGTCTTGAAAACAGTGTTTCTGCTAATGCAGCCAAAAATTGCATTAGCCTTTTTTTGCAGCCACGTTACATTGCTGACTCATGTTTATTTTGTGATCAACCACAATCCCTAGACCCTTTTCAAGTGTGCTGCTACCAAACCAGCTACACCCATCTTATACCTGTACATTTGGTTTTTCTTTTCTAAATGTAGAACTTTACATTTGTCTCTCTTCAATTTTCTTCTGTTAATATCAGCACAGTTTACCAACCCATCAAGATTATTTTGAATTCTAATTCTGTCTTCCAAAGTGTCTCCTATCCCTCCCAGTGTTGGTAAATATGTATTCTTCCCACTGCTTCATCTTTAATATAGATGTTGATTAGCAAGGGATCCAAAGCAGATCCCTGTGGAACTGTGCTCAGTACTTTCCTCCAGTTTGATGATGAACCATTGATGATCATCCTTTGAGTACAGTTCTTCACCCAGCTGTGAATCCACTTTGCTATGTCTTCCAGCCTGCACTTCACCAGCTTGTTAATGAGAATCTTGTGCGAAGCATTGCTGAGTGCTTTGCTGAAATCAAGATACATTCTGTCCAACTGCTCAGCAGTCCCCATATCTACTAAACTAGTTACTCTGTCAAAAAAGGAGACAAGATTAGTCTGACATAATTTATTCCTGACAAAACCATGCTGGCTAGTAGTGATCACTGCCTTCTCATCAAGATGCTTACAAACTGACTGCTTTATAATCTATTCTAGTATATTCCTGGGTATTAGGAAGTCAGAGTTTCAAATCTCAAAACCAAATAGCTCACAGATTGTCAGTCTAACTAAGTGGTGTTCAGCATATAGCTGGGAGCCCACAAGGCTGTTGTAGGTACAGGCTATTGTCTGTTGCTTCCAGAGCTGCTGCTGCCCCCAAAGCTCTGGAGAGCTGCTGCTTCTGACATGACTTCAAAGGAGATTCCCCATAGGGTATTCCCTTCTGGCATTTGGGCAGGAAACTCAAATGGTGGAGAGAAGCAGAAACAGGACCTCCATTGTGACAGTTGCAGTTGAAATTGGGAGGGGGAGCTCCAGTGGTGACACCACCAGCTCTCAAGGGCTCCTGGTATCTAGGGTGTCCACTGATGCACCCCCAGAATACAGGACATGGTGTGGGGGGGGGGGGGAGCGCAGGTCCTGTTTGGGACCTCTGTGGAACTTGGCTGTGCAATGGCCCTGGCTGGGGTAATGCTTCTTAGAGGTACTATATTCCAAGTTCCCCAAAAGAGGACACTGCCAGGGGGTGGGGTCATTGGGGAAGCAAGGCCAGTGATAACATCTAACATTACTCTATATGCTACACAGTACACATATTCAAAGAATATATAATTAACACAGAAATAATGAATGCATATGAATTATTTTGGTTTTGCCTTTGTGACTTACTGTAGGAGTCTGTAATAAGCAGGCAGTCTGCTCCTTACATGAGGCAAGTAGGTGACCATGGGGTGTTGGTGACCCACCTACAGGACCTTGCTGGGGTGAATGGGCCGGTTTTGCAGTGGTTCCGTTCTTTCCTAGCGGATAGATCTCAGCGGGTAGTCCTGGGGAGTATACTTCCTCCCCAGGGGTCTCTCATGTGGGGTCCTGCAGGGTTCCATTCTGTCCCAAATCTATTCAGTGTGTATATGCAACCACTGGGGGAGGTTGTGTGTAGTGGGGGGTGGGGGGGTGTAAAATGTTCTCAATATGCTGATGATACTTAGCTGTGCCTCTCTTTTTCACCTGACCCAGGCCCTGAAGTCTTGGTACTTTCCCAACGTTTGGCTGCTGTGAGGGACTGAGTGAGGAATAGTTGACTGAAGCTGAATCCCAACAAGATGGGTGGTGCTTGTTGGTGGGTTCAGTGATCTGGGTGGGGTCTCCCATCATTGATGGGGTCCACCTGGTGTTGGCATCTCATGCGCAGAGCCTGGGGGTACTCCTGTACTCACAGTTGCACCTGGATGTCCAGGTGTTGGCTGTGGCCAGGAGTGCTTTTCGCCAGTTACATCTGGTGAGACTGATGACTCAGATTCCAATCTCATCACAGTCATCCATTCATTTGTCACCTCGAGGCTGGATTAATATAATGCCATCTATGTGGGGCTGCCCATGGTGATGGTTGGGAGACTTCAGCTGGTGCTGAATGTGGTGACCTGTCTGCTTATGGGGACAGGTCACTGGGAACACGTTACACTTGTGCTCCGAGCTCTACACTAGCTGCCTATATTTTTCTGGGCGCGATTCAAAGTTCTGGTTTGACCTATAAAGCCCTAAATGGCCTTGGCCGTAGATATCTGAGAGATCACCTCACTTCCTGGGCTCCAAGGTATCTCTTGCGGTCTTCAGGGGTACCCTCCTGGAGGTTCCACGGTATTGGTGATTGGGAAATGACAGGCACCGGCGGGCGTTCTTGGCAGCCACCACACCAGCACTGTGGAACTTGTTCCCAGTGAGTGTCCATCTCAGCCCGTATCACCTCATTTTCTGGCATCAATGCAAGATGTGGCTCTTCCATCAGGCATTTGGTGGCGGGAATGGTTTTGGGGAGGTTTAGGGGTGTGTGGGTTTCTTATATATATTTTTGCACACTTCTGCCTGTTTTTATTGCATGGATATTTGTATTGTTTGACTTTTTATGGTGTTTTATTTTTAAAAAAATTGTATTTATCTGACTGGTGTAAGCTGCCCTGAGCTGCCGGAGACAGGATGGGACAGGGTATAAGTGCATTAAATAAATAAATAAAATAAATAAATACACCTTTCCTAGCAATGCTCCCCTCAAAACCATTGCAAATCTAATACAGCTACTTTCCCTTACTTTGGGCGGGGAGTCTATATATTATTTCTATAGTCCCAGCATGTACCTGGTACTGTACAATAAGTAGTTAAGAGACAGGTCCCTCTCTACCACAAGGGTCTTACAATCTAGGATTCTCCCTCCCTTTCACCCTAAGAGAAGATAAAGACTAAACAGCACTCTTAAGAGAGATGAGCCAGCAAGAGGGGCCGGGGTGGGGTGGGGGGGAAAGAATGCCTGTAGGTGAGAGGGCTGTACACAAAGCCAGGGGAGGCCAGATGGACACCCTGTACAGTGGAGTGTTTGGGGAATGCTTACAGATAAAGGGGTCGGTGGGACATGGCAGGTTCCCTTGTGGATTGCAGAGGGAGCCAGGTGCATGCTTGTGGGGATGGGGCTATTGCAACAGGGAACTGTGGCCATGTGGTTGCTTGCCGGGTAGGGACAGTGACTTCTCACCTGTTAGCACTGGGGAAGGTCCACCTGTTAGCTGGACAGGAGGCACACTAGGGAAGGGAGTTCCACTTGTTTGAGGCTAGGTCAGGGGTCCCATGAGAGAGCCTTTCCTGATTGGAGCCAGCCTCCCTCCCTCTGTGTTTTGGGGATGCAGATCAAAGTTGCGAATATCCTTGGAGCCACTCACCCTCCAGCTGCTGCCTCCAATTGGCCAGGTGCCCTGTTCTCATCTAATTCACTCCCACAGTCCCCTTCCCAGCTCCTCCTCCTCCTGCTACACCTGAGCATGTGGTGCTGTTGCCTGAAAACTTACCAGGGCTACCACAAATGTAGCGTTGCTTACTCCCTGGAGGCAGCAGCCACAGGATCAGTGGAGGAGAGGAGGAAGAGTACAGCTGGCTCAGGGCTCCTTCCTCCAGCCAGGATTGAGCAACAAGCACTGACTGAGAGGTGGGGAAGGGATGCAATGGTACCAACAAAAGCCTGGGTGGGGACCACTGACTTACCTCTGATTCCACATGCTGCTGATGCCCCTGTTCCCACCCAGAAGTCATGAGATCATGACTTTGAGGAGGGGAGGGGCTAAAGGTGGCAGCGCCAGCAGCATGTGGAAAACACAGGACAAAAATGCATAGGAAACAGACAATAGACAAACCCATCAAAAATAGGACTATCTGGTGTAAAACCAGATCAGTGGTCATCCTACTGGTATCTGGATGTTCTTTGTACTAGGTGATGGATCAGAAGACCTGTCACAAATCAATGGGATTCTTGAAGAGGTTCTAGAGCAAATTGACAAACTAAATAGAAGCCCCGTCTGGTCTGGTTTCATGGGATCTGTTTCAGGAGGTGACACCAGCTGAGGCAGAGGATGTTCTGGGGTCTGTTAGGGCCACCTGTTGTGAACTGGATCCATGCCCCCATCCTATCTGTCCTACTCCTGTCAGGACCTGATTGGTCAATCTCCTCCTCCATGAGATTTCTCTTCTCTTTGTGTCTCAGAGAGCTTCCTTCCTCCCTCTTGAACACACCTAGTCTTAGGACTTAGCATAGATGTAGGCCTTTCCTATCCTACATGTATTTCCTAATAAAGCTACTTAAGCTTAAGTATGCTTCCTGCCTGCTTATTGATGATTAGCTACTCACACTCCTCTGTAAACTCTGCATTGGGCAAATGGATGCAATGATCTCACAGTCCTTGCATTTCCAACAGGGTTATGGGCCCAGACACCCAAAAGGCAGCGCAGAGTGAGTAAAATTGAGTGCTAGCATTAATCTTAAAGGCAGAAAAGAAAAGAAAGATTTTAGTCTCTGTGACCATGGATTCTATGCTGAAGGTCTCCATTCCAGAGAGGCTCACTGGAGCAACAAACTATGAAGCTTGGAGTCATAATGCAAGGATGGCACTGGGAGGACAAGGCCTAAGGAAAATGCTGGAGTCCAACAGACCTACAGATGCAGGGGCAGCACAAGAACTCTGGGATGAGAAAAATGACAAAGCTATGGCAATCATCTCAATGTCGGTGAGTCAGCGTTTACATGTGTACATACATGACAAGTTAACTGCAAAAGATATGTGGGAAATTTTACAGAGACTGTATCAAGGGAAGTCAAATATATCAAAGATACAAATGCTTAAAAGACTTTGTAATATGAGAATGGATGAGAGTGAAGATTTTTCAGCTCATGTTAATGGCCTGCTTGAACTAGTCAGGAGACTGGAAAATCAAAAGCTGAATTTACCAGATGAATTGATAGTGGCATTTCTGCTGAACTCTTTACCACCAACAACTTTTCAAACAGTCTGTCAGATAATAGAAATGCAGGATAACCTATCTTTGGATGTTGTTATTCAGAAACTTGAGGAATTTAATATGGCTCAAACTAATGAACAGCCAAACTTTTCCTCACAGCTTGCCTGCAAGGCAGCTGAGAACAAGAAGCCTTTTGCAAATTCAAAAGGATCTGCAAGAGTTAAGTGTTGCTTCAATTGCGGGGAAACCATGCATCTCGCATATCAATGCACCAAGCAAGAAGTTCCCAGCTTCTCTGCAAAGAACAAAGGGAGCCATGATAGGGCTTTCAGCCTGGTTGAGGAAAAAGCATCTCAACTTAAAAATGTGGAAGGAATAGAATGTGAGACTGCTTCACATGATTTCTTTGTTGATTCTGGAGCAACTAAAAATCTTATAAAGGACAAAGACAGATTTATTGATCTGGATAGGACTTATAGAACTCCTATAAGATTGGCTAATGGAGAGAAAGTTTATTGTCAAGGAAGAGGCAGGGCTAAACTCATATGTCATCTGGGAAACGGTGAGGAAATGAAAGTTACCATTGAAGAAGCTCTATATGTCCCAGAATTGGATCATAATTTTATAAGTGTCAAGTATGCTGTACAGAAAGGTTTTGCAGTGCATTTTGAAGGGAAATATTGCAGAATTTCAAAGGAAAAGGAGCTTTTTATGCGAGGAATGCTGGATTCAAATGGCCTATTCAAGGTAGATTGCTTGCAACAGGATCAGTATGCAAATGCTGCAAAAGATTGCAGACATAAGAACTGTGAAAGCAAATGGCACAGAAGGATGGGCCATAGAAATGCAGATGTGTTGCATGCACTTCCAGACCTAGTTAAACATTTTAAAATGAACTCATGTGCAACTAAAGATGAGAGATGTGTTTGCTGTGTAAAAGGAAAGGGAACTAGGCCCTCCTTTCATCAGAGCAAGGAGGAAGCCACACAGCACCCCCTACAGCTCATTCATAGTGATATCTGTGGTCCTATGAAGACAAAAACAATTGCAGGAAACCAGTATGCATTGACTTTCATAGATGATTTTTCCAAGTTCACGTTCACTTACTTGATTAAAGAGAAAAGTCAGGTGCTGGAGAAATTTAAGGAATATGTTGCAAGAGCCAGCAATAAGTTTGGAAGATCACCTCAGATCCTAAGGTCAGATAATGGAGGTGAATATGTTTCAAAACAGATGAAAGAATTTTTGAAGCAAAAAGGAATTGAACACCAGACAACCATCCCGCATACACCAGAACAAAATGGAGTAGCAGAAAGAAAAAATCGCTCTCTCATAGAGATGGCGAGATGTATGCTTTTGGATGCGAATCTGCCAAACAAATACTGGGGGGAAGCAGTAATGACTGCCACATACCTGCAGAACAGGCTCCCAACCAAAGGTGCAAAAGCAACACCTTATGAACTATGGCATGGGAACAAGCCCAGTGTGGGGCACATTAGAGTGTTTGGCTCTAAAGCCTATGCTTATATCCCAAAGGCCAAAAGGACCAAACTTAACACCAGATGTGAAGAAGGGATACTTGTTGGCTATGCACAAGGATGCAAGGGATACAGAGTAATGGACACTGACACTGGAAATGTGAAGATAAGCAGTGTGGTCTATTTTGATGAAAATGAAAAGGGAAGCACTGATCAAATGCCAGACCTAATGAGGCCAAGTTCATCAAGACAGAAAAAGACTGCAGAACTGCAGATAAAAGAGGAAGCTGAAGTTTCATTTGATTTGACCATGTTCAATCAACCTGAACCAGAAGGGGGCACTGACACCAACACTGATGCTGATGCTGAAACTGAAGCAGAACCAGAACTGGAACCAGAAGATAACACTGATGCTGATACTGAAACTGAAGCTGAAGCAGAACCAGAACCAGAAGTGAGACGTTCTGAAAGACACAACAAAGGAGTGCCAGCAGCGAGATTCTCCTACGCGGCAAAAGTGGAGGAACCACAGGAGCCCTCAACATGGCAAGACATTCAAAAAATGCAAACCAGTGAGGCGTGCAAATGGAGAGATGCTGCCAAGGAAGAAATTGAGTCTCTTAATGAAAATAAAACATGGACACTCACAAAGCTACCTGAAAACAAAAAGGCCATTGGATGCAAATGGGTCTTCAAGACCAAGCATAATGCAGAAGGGGAAATCACGTGCCACAAAGCGAGATTAGTGGCCAAGGGATATTCCCAAAAATACGGCGAAGACTACGACGAAACCTTTGCTCCAGTAGTAAGGCACACCACAATAAGAACACTCCTCAGCATAGCAGCTGCAAGAAAAATGGAAGTGCAGCACTTAGACGTGAAGACTGCATTCCTACATGGTGATATCAAAGAGGATATCTACATGCAGCAGCCGCCGGGATTTAAAGAACCTGGGAAGGAGGAACTTGTGTGCAAACTTCAAAAGAGTATCTATGGTTTAAAGCAAGCAGCGAAAGCCTGGAACGAAAAATTGAATCAATTGCTCCTTAAGGAGGGGTTCATACAGGGAGAAGCTGACCCCTGCCTATACTCAAGGTTCAGAAATAAAAGGAGGACATACATTCTAACTTATGTGGATGATCTGATTGTATGCCATGAAAACAAACGAGATTGTGATGAAATCGTCAGGAATCTGAACAAAGAAATAGAGGTGAAAGACTTGGGAGGTATCACTTACTATCTTGGAATACAAATAGAACGAGAAAAAGATGGAAGTTTCCTTCTCAATCAAAAACAAAAGATAAAGGACATTTTAGAATGCCTAGGCATGACAGAGGCTAATGAAGTGGGGACACCTATGGAAACAAATTTCCTAAGCCAGGAAGGCAACGACGAGCCCCTACCACAGGACAACCAGTACAGAACTGCAATTGGCAAAATGTTGTATGTAGCCACCGTCACAAGGCCAGACATTGCCGCTGCTGTAGGAATACTAAGCAGAAAAGTAAGTGCACCAACCCAAAGGGACTGGATAGCAGTCAAGAGAATAGCACGGTACCTGAAGGGCACAATGCATTTAAACTTAAAACTACCAGCAAGCGAGAACCCCAGATTGATGGGCTATATGGATGCGGACTGGGCCGGAGACAAGACTGACTGCAAATCTGTGAGTGGAAATGTATTTCTGTATGGAGGCGGAGCAATCAGTTGGACTAGCCAGAAGCAGTCATTAATTGCCCTTTCATCCACAGAAGCAGAATTTATTTCAGCCACTCAAGCATGTCAAGAGGTAGTATGGCTACACAGACTACTAAAGGACTTTGGAATAGACGAACCAAAGCCAACTGAGATGTATGAGGACAATCAAAGCTGCATTCAGCTTACGAAAATGGAAAAGATAAAGCCAAGGTCGAAGCACATCAACACCAAGCGTCACTATGTGAGAGAAGCGCAAGAAAAAGGACTTGTTGAACTGATTTATTGTCCTACAGAGGAAATGATAGCGGATGTGCTGACCAAACCGCTACCCAGAGACAATTTCCAGAGGCTACGAGAAGCATTGGGAATTGTCAGCAGTGCACATAAATGATTCGGTGCACGGGACGATGAGAAGGGGTGTTGGAAATACATTCCTTTGGTTGCATCCCCCCTAAGCACCTCATCCTGTTTGTTTGCTAGAAACACCAGGAGTAGACAGACAGATCAGGGAACCCTTCCCCCATCCTATCTGTCCTACTCCTGTCAGGACCTGATTGGTCAATCTCCTCCCCCAGGAGATTTCTCATCTCTTTGTGTCTCAGAGAGCTTCCTTCCTCCCTCTTGAACACACCTAGTCTTAGGACCTAGCATAGATGTAGGCCTTTCCTATCCTACATGTATTTCCTAATAAAGCTACTTAAGCTTAAGTATGCTTCCTGCCTGCTTATTGATGATTAGCTACTCACACTCCTCTGTAAACTCTGCATTGGGCAAATGGAAGCAATAATCTCACAGTCCTTGCATTTCCAACAGATGTCCTGGTTGGTGAAAGCCTGCCAGGAGACATTAGGGCTACTGCTGGTGGGAGTGATCAACACCTCCCTTCAGGAGGGCAGAATGCTGGAATGTTTGAAGGAGGTGGTGGTGCGGCTCTGCTCAAGAAACCATCACTTGATGTTGACTCACTTGCCAGCTATTGGCCAGTCTCTAATGTTCCCTTGTGCTTGTGGCCTTGGTTGATGACCTGTGCCGGGAGATGGACCAGGGACGTTCAACTCTACTGGTCCTATTAGATCTCTCAGCAGCTTTTGACACGGTTGATCACGAGTTGCTGGTGACTCACTTGCGGCAGGATTAGGCAGAATGGTTCTACAATGGTTCCATTGCTACCTAGCTGGTAGGATCCAATGGGTAGTGTTAGGAGATGAGTCATTTTCTCCTCGTGACCTCTTGTGTGGTGTCCCACAAAGTTCTATTCTGTCCCTGCTCCTGTTCAACATGTACACACAGCCACTGGGTGAGGTTGTGAGACGGTGCGGAGTGAGTTACCATTAATATGCTGATGACACTCCGCTGTACCTCTCATTTTCTTCAGACCCAGACACGGCAGTCTCTGTGCTTTCCTGGTGTTTGTGAGCTGTGGGGGACTGGATGAGGCAGAGCTGATTGAAGCTGAGTCCTGCCAAGATGGAGGTAATGCTGGTGGGGAGAGTGGCGGGTGTGACATCTCCCACCATTGACAAGGTTTGTCTCCACCGGTCTGCCAGGTGTAGAGTCTGGGGGTGCTTCTTGATTCCTGGCTCCAACTGGATGTCCAGGTAGAGGTGGTGGTGGTGGTGGTGGGGCCTTCCGACAGCTACATCTGGTTCAGCTGCTTCGGCCTTACCTCTCAGACTCCGACCTGGCCACCATCATTCATGCTTTTGTTACCTCAAGGCTGGACTACTGCAACATGCTCTATGTGGGACTGCCCTTGGTGATGGTGCGGAGGTTACAGCTGGTGCAGAATGCAATGGTCCAGCTTCTTACAGGGTCAGGTTGCTGGGCGCACGTTACACCGGTGCTCCGTCTTCTGCACTGGCTGCCTATTTTCTTCCAGGCTTGATTCAAGGTGTTGGTTCTTACCTTTAAAACCCCACATGGCCTCGGCCCAACATTGCCTCACTCCCCGGGTCCTGGATCAACCCCTACTGTCTGCTGTGGGTGTCTTCCTGGAGGTCCCCCGAGTCAATTGGGGGACCACTATGGAGAGGGCGTTCTCAGTAGCCGCACCTCAGCTGTGGAACTCCCTTCCGGGCCCAGACCTGTTGACTTTTCATCGCTTGTGTAAGACCTGGCTGTTCCACCAGGCATTTGGTGGAGGGGACGGGTGAGGGTGGTTATGTGGTGGGGAGTAGGGGGAGGGAGTTATGGGAGGGTTTTGTGATTTTTATATTTTTAAGTTTATTTATTTATTTATTTATTTTCTAAATTTATACCCCGCCCCTCCTGAGAACAGCTCGAGGCGGCTTCCAACAATAATAAAAAATACATATAAAAACAAATATAAAACAGTTTAAAATATTAAAACAATTTAAATGTTTAAAACAGGGCCCCGGGATACAATTTAACATGGGTGGGAATGTTTTATATTTATATGATTTTATTGTAAGCCGCCCCGAGCCGCCTGAGGTGAAGTTGGGTGGGGTATTAAATTGTTAAAATTAAATAGTAACAAATCATCAGAACCAGATGGTATACACCCCAGAGAGCCGAAGGAACTCAAATATGAAATTGCAGACCTACTACTGGTAGCGTGTAAACTATTGCTAAAATCTGCCACTGTACCCAAGGACTGGAGGGTAGTGGATGTAATGCTGATATTTAATAAGGGCTCCTGAGGTGATCCTGGAAACTACAGATGGGTGAGCCTGACATCTGTGCTGGGAAAAATGGTGGAGATGAATTGTTCTTATTGGAGCATACTGATAAACATGGTTTAATGGGGAAGAGTCAACATGGATTTAGCAAAGGGATGTCATGCTTCATTAATCTATTGGAATGTTTTGAGGGTGTAAATAAGCATGTGGATAAGGGTGAGAATATAGTGTATCTGGATTTTCAGAAAACATTTGATAAGGTCCCTCATGAGAGGCTCTTGAGGAAATTAAAAAGTCATGGGCTAGGAGGCAGTGTCCTTTTGTAGATTGGCACCTGGTTAAAGGATAGGAAGCAAAGAGTAGGACTAAATGGTCAGTTTTCACAATGGAGAGAAGCAAATAGTGGAGTGCCCCAGGGATCTGTACTGGGACCTGTGTTGTTTAACGTATTTATTAACGATCTGGAAAGGGGAGTAAGGTAATCAGATTTGCAGATGACAGCAAGTTATTCAAGGTAGTTAAAACACAGGTGGACTGTGGAGAACTGCAGGAGGATCTTGCGAGACTTGGTATATAAATGGCAGATGAAATTTAATGTGGACAAGTTCAAAGTGATGCACATAGGGAAAAACAATCCAAAGTTTATGTATACCATGCTGGGTTCTAAATTAGGAGTTACCATTCAGGAAAATGACCTTGAAGTCATTGTGGACAATACAGTGAAATCCTCAGTTCAGTGTGTGGCAGCCGTCAAAAAAAGCAAACAGAATGTTAGGAATTATTTGTACGGGGATAGAGAATAAAACTAAAAATATCATAATGCCACTATATAAATCTATGGTGTGACCACACTTTGAATATTGTATGCAGTTCTCGCCACCGCATCTCAAAAAAGGTACAGAGAAGGGCAACAAAAATGATAAGAGGTATGAAATGGTTCCCCTATGAAGAGAGGCTTGATAGGTGGGGCCTCTTCAGCTCGTAGGAGAGATAACTGAGAGTAGATGAAAGAAGTTTATAAAATTATTAGTGGTATGGATCAAGTTAATAGGGAATGGTTACTTACCTAAACTAACAAGCAGCAGATTTAAAGCAAATAAAATAAAGGTGTTTTTTGTTTACCCGTTTCTGCAGGATAAGACCATTAGCAGATATTAGCCAGGTAGGTTTGGGAAACATAACCTTTTACTATCAAGAGCTGGGAGTGAACAACAGGGAATGTTGTGACTTCTTGGGTACTTCTTCCAAGCGACCAAGATTGGCCACTGTCAGAGACAGGTGCTGGGCTTGATGGACCATTGGTCTGACCCAGTATGGCACTCCTATGTTCTTATGAGAGGACGTAGAAGATCTTCAATCTCACTTGATCCACAGGAGCATAGCTTTAAATAAAAAGGTATTTTTTCTCATGGTCCCCCTTCGAACAGCCGATTCCATCATTTCTTGTTGCTATTACACCACTGGGAGTATCAGTGAATTGCAAGCACTGATCTCAGACACACTTTAAATGGCTTTTAAGGTTGTCCATCTGTGTCGGGGGCATGAGGGTCAGGGCACAGGGAGACAAAAGGGGAGATGTAGAATGGAGAGAGAGGGCAACCTGTGGGGCTGGAGCAGGGTAGCAACAAGGTAGGGGAAACCTCTCAGCCCGTCTCGGATCCCAGGAGACTAATGCTCAGCATGAGAGCCGGGGAAACCCAGCCTAAGAGAGCTCACGGCTCATCATCGAGGTTGAGGAAAGGGAACAAGGAACCAGAACTAGAAATCAGGGAACTAAGAGATAAGGGCTAGGGAACACAGATAAGGCCAGAAAGGACCTTAGCTGTGCATGGACTGGGAACAAGGTGGGAATACATACAACACACACAGGACACAAACATAGAACAAGGCAAAGAACAAGGGGCTAGAGCAAGGTTGTAAACATAGGATCAAAACACATAGCAGGAGGGGGGAAACAAGGACAATGAGCAGTTGCTCCACCCAACTTCCTGTGGCTACCAGAAGGCTTTAAGTATTGACTCACTGGTAGTCAATCAGGAAGTTGGGAGGCAGGACTGGGGCAATGGGACACAGCTGGGGAAGGGTGTGACACAGCAAGGTGTGGGAGACATAGGGAGGAGGGAACTGGGTTGCAATCTGGCCTGAGGGATGGCTCTGGTAGCCGAAGCAGTACTCCAAAGCCCCCAGGGCCAAAGGTTCAAGACCTGAGGCATGACATGTTCCTAATTTCCTATCCAAAGTCACTTCTGACTTTCCTCTGAGGTAAACTATTAATTTACCAGCAGCATACTTCCTCATAATTCTTCTCACATGGTGTGCACATGTTACATACTCTCAATATTAGGAGGGTGTTAGCCTTTTATTTGGAGCAGACTAAAGCAACCTGCAGTGTTGCCAATTTGTGCCGTTTACCACATGTTTGTGAATGCCAGTGTCCAATAAAACTAAAGTGCATCCAATACCATTAGCAATTGGCTTGAGATACCTTTTTCTGGATACTAGACAACATGGGCATATGGACAGAAAGACACAGAGGGACATAAGGAAGTGCCATAATGCCAGACCAATGGTCCTTCCAGCCAAACATCCTGTCTGTGGCCTATATATAGACAAGGGCCTGTTGATATAACTGCATGCTCCCTAGCACGAATGGCTTTGCTGGTCAGATCTAGGATCTTGGGGATGCAGAGCTAAAGATTATGCTACTATTTACCACTGTAATCTGAAAAAACAACCAACCAACCAACATCTGTCAAATGAGACCATCTCAGTAATCAATCCAATGAATGTCAATAATTTTTTGCTTGAAATGTCCAGTAAATACTGATTAAATTTGGAATTTAAAAATTGAATTAACAAAACAAAACAAACCCATATTGCCAACATCCAAATTTTGAATTTTGTCATACTCTAAATTATTATGGACATTTACAAAAATTATGCATTTGAAATCAGTTTTTTTTGGTCTCATTTTGTTAACTCATCACCAGTATTAATAACTTTGACATGCACACACTATTATTTAAATTCCCCAGCCATCTAAGGGACCATTCCAAAGGCAGCTGCTAGAAAGAGAAGCTGCAGTAATTCAATTCCATTGGAGATGATCAGTCCTAGAACCAAAGGGAAGGCACTGTGGAGGCTCAGGGATTCAGCACAGATGGCCTGATTGTCGGTGAATCCCCTGCAATCCATTTATACTGAACTCCCTTCCCACCCTCTTAGGATGCAACTCTTCTTCATTCTCTAAAGAAGTACAAATGGAAATTTCCTAGGAGGGTTTTATGTAACTTCCAACATCGGAAATTATATTCCCATAATGAGTTCTGTGCTTTTAGAATATAGGCTCATGTGCTTTATATCTGAACTTAAAGCGTATAGGCTGTGATCCTCAAGTCACTGTACGAGCATACTCTCCATCAGAGCTGTAAAATTCTCTCGGCTGATAATAGCAGGCTCCCAGAGGATATGAAAAATTTCACTGGGAAAGAGAACTTCCTTAGAAGAAACACATTATTTATTTAGTACCAAACACTGTGCTTAAGTATCTTGAATCTATGAGAACCAGATCCGATGAATGTTTTCATGCTAATTTATATGGATTTTTTTTAAAAAGGAGTAATGGAATTCCATACCTCATATACATTACTTTCCATTCAACAGAATTACTTTGGCTATCATGTGCGTCAATGAAAACCACCTCTGTAAGCAGAGTGTGACTGAGCAAGGGTTAGCAAAATGGAAAATTTCATTTCCAAAATATAATAAAGGTCTAGGAGTAATGCAGGAAGTGAACATTCCTTGAACTTATGGTACACTCATTTATATTTTTCCTATTATACATCTGTTTGCACAAATCAAATATACTGTAAGATTTAAAGCCAAGATAAAGATTTACATTTTTTTCTTGCTGTTGATTTTTGCTATTAAAAATATATACGGATACATTTTAATATATTTTAATGTGTTCTCTGACCAATGGGCGATGGATGCTATTTAGTAGGGTTATCCAACACATCTTTTAATCAAGGAAAGCCCCCACCAAAGGAGTCCTGTTGATTTTGCTGGGAATGGGATCAGGTCCTAAATGCATTATTTTGTTTACATACACTATTATTATTATATTATTATTATTTTTATAATAAGCATTTATATAGCACCAGCGATGTACCTGGTGCTTTACAGAAAAGAAGATACTAGTCGACAGTGCTGCATTCCCAATGGTTCTGTAACTGGGGGTTGCTGGCAGCCTCAGAATCCTGCTGTACCACCACATGCACTAACAGAGAAGCTAGAGTGGTCTGGTTTCTTTGCCAGTCCAGTGTGCTTTTATTTCCATTGGGCTGTTTTTCATGAATAGATTTCAAAGTGCCACCTAACTCACTTGAATCCCCCTGTGTTCAGAACAGAGGTTCCCAAACTGTGGATTGTGATGTCAGGTGGGGTTACACCATCTGCAGATTATGTCACAATCCTGAATGCTATTTGATTACTTTGCATGTTTTTGCTGCTGTCTGGGGTCATGAGATTATACTTAAAACTCAAAATGGGGTCACATGGACAAAATATATGGGAAGAGCTGGATTAGAGGGAGGAGGTACTTATTTCTCCAAACAAGTGGGATTAAACTGGGAAGGGAGGCTTTTACGTCAGGGGCATGTTCATGTATTCTGTTCAGGAGAAATACCTCCTTCCCTTTAATCCTCTGCTTCCCTAATAGCCCTTACCACTTCCTCCTTTGTTTTTCCCTTGCACAACGACTCTGCCTTACTGGGTGTTAACAGACATGACAAAATCACATTGTGGCCCTCTTTGACCCAATTGTTACCCCAGAGGTGGTTCAACTTTGGCCCTGGTTGGAGCTAGGCCTCTCTGCATCCCAAAATGCTTAAGTGTTGCTTAGCATGAGTGGAGCTGAAGCTGGCAGTTTTAAATTATGTTGAGACACTGGGAGTGCAGACACACACATGAATTGAAAAGGTTGCAGCCAAAAGGTTCAGATCTGCATTTTTGAAGCTCAACAGTTGGATAGTACTAATAAAAGTACGTAACAGGCACTGCAAATAAAAAAATATGCTTAGAACAAGGAATTAACTAACTATGGAAGTAGACATGCGCCTAACCACAAATACAAAAATATGGGACAGGTTGAAGTCACAGGAGGAATGTGGGACCAACCCAGACTTGTTGATCATGCAAAAGGGGAAATCACAGGAAAGGGGGATTTTTGAAGACTAAGCTTATTTGTAATTAATAGGTACAGGTCATATAAAGTGAGATGGCTCATAGTACTAACAGTTATACGTCACGTAAGGAGGAAGGTTGGGTTTGGTTTTTTACTAACAATAAGATATAAGTACTGACTAGAATAAGGAAGTTTTGGGACCTCGCATACATCATCTCATCTCTCCAGCCTTCCCATGCACAGAGAAGCAAGCAGAAAGACACTGAGTCCTCAGCAGTCTAGAAGGTCTGATCAGCCTATATGGTAACTGCTGTCTTTCGTCTTTCACATGGTTAAGATTTTTAAGTGCATTGCTATTTGGGTAGAGTTTTACACCAATGTAGAGGCAGGGTTAATAAAAGCTGTTCTACAGAAACAGTGGTCTGTGAATTTGTGCATCTGTTCAAGAGTAGGAAGTAGTAGGAGGTTTTTAAGGAAAATCTAAATGATCCCTTAACCACAGGGCTGGTTACACGATCTGGCCCGGGCTTCACTTGCACGTGTATGCAGGCGCTGGCAATTGTTGGCCTGGGATTGCCCTGGGCTGTGTTGGTGGATAGCTAGAACTGACCCCGGAAAAGCTCAGAGTCACAGCCTGGGCTAAGGTCTGCCTGACTGAGGCAAAGTTGGCCACAATGGGCTATCACATTTGTTGTGGCCCGCCATGACCTGGCCTGGCCTGGATCCGCCATGACTAGCCATCATGGGAAGGAGTGGGGTGGGCTGGCTGCATATTTGTGCATCTCCCTGACCTCCCTGGTGGCCTGACCTGGTCCAGACCATATTTGTGGTGCTTTTCCTCCCTGAGCTGGGTTGGGCCTCTGCCGAGCTAGCATCACTTCTGTTAACACGCACTGACTGCTTGTTACTCACCTTCCCCTGCTATAAATTCCCTTCATGTTCCCAAGTATGGAAGACAGATTTAACGTTGGATTTTCTTTGCTCGTGGAATCAGAGGCGGAGAGCAGTTGTTACTCTAGAGAAATTCCTCCAGAGTAACTACTCTGTTTTAAGTATGCTCATGAGAACAAACCCAGTGTCTTACAGTTCCATACGCATTCAGGCTTTCCAGTCTCAGGGCCTCCACCTTTGGGCACTTCTTCAATCCAGGTCCCTGGCCTGGCCCTCCAAATCCAGATTATGGTTAAAGCAAATTCCCTGTCTAACATTCCTAGGCTCTTCCCTGGTGATCCCCTTTCTGAGCTTTAGGCTCAGCCTTATGTAGCCCATTGCCCTCAGCTGTCCAGAGGCTTCCTTCCCATGATCCCAGCTAGGGCAAATTGACCATTAGTACTGGGCTTAATGACCCTTGTAAAAGGTTGAGTCGCTATAATCACTTATCCATGCTGGGCCTGAACCTAAAAGGACCCTTGATCTCTTACTTAGCAAAGGTGATATGTTATCTGAAAAATTAAGGATTGTATATACCAAATTTTGGATTTTCAGACTTTGCTAACCTACCATAGAAAGAGTTAACAAGAAACCACACATATAGATTTTAATAGGAGCAAGCAATAGTTTGGATTTTAATAAAAATATCTGAAGGCTCAGTTATGCTTTAAAGCACAGCCTTTGACTAGGGAGCTGCAATACCCCAGAGAGAGTACCAGAATCATCCTGTCGGAGGGAGCCAGAATGCCTCCTGAACTGACCTCTCAAACACAAAAGGTTACTTCCCTGCTGCTACAATCCTTTCTGAGGTGAAGTTTATTGCCCTTTTAGCTGCTTCTGCTCCACAGATCAGGGTAGATGGGTAGGGATCGGGAGTTAATTAGGTTAAAAACTCAGAGGGGATGTCCCACCCCTAGAGTTACACCTTTTGGTAATTTTTTACCTGACAGTTCCATTTTGGCCTGTGGGAGTGTCTGGTAAAAAACCCACCGTAGGTGGCAGCCCTACCCACTTCTTGGTGCCGTTAACACCTCCCAGCAGAGTCACATTGCCCCATAAGGTTCCCAGGAACCTTAATACATGCATACTGACCTCTTGAAGCACAGAGTAACTTCAGCACAGCCACTTTAACCTCTTTCCAGAGCCACCGAATCCTTCAGCACCCTAAGCATATTCACACGGCTCCTTCGAAGCCCACAGCACCCTCATTAGAGCCATTCCTTTTCTGCAGGGATGTAAACATGAAGGGCACCAACAGACCTGTCCTTTCAACATCTTATGGCAGGGGGATGGATCTTTCCTTTGCCCTCCCACACTATTGATCCTGCCTATGGAAGTTCCACTGCTTCTTTAAAAACAGTGGCTGCAGGAAGGATAGGAGCTGATCTAACCTGCAATCTCTCTCCTGCTCCCTTTTGGAATATGGAGGGAGCAGTCCTTGTACTTCAGTGAGCGCAAGGATTGCACTTGTGCTTGGCCTCCACCTGAGCCATATGAGAAGAAAGGAAATGTTCAGGCTCTGTACCTTGCCCCATCTCCTTTCTTAGAACAGTGCCTCTGGCACAGTCCCCACAGAAATACAGAAAAATAAACGTGGACCAAATTCACTCTGCTATAATTAGATTGGGATTTGTACAGTTACTTCAAGAGGGAATTTGGCCCATCATTATATGAAACTTTATTTATTTATTTATTCAAAGCATTTATAGCCCGCTCCCTCCTGCTCACAGTAGCAGCTCGGGGCCGCGCACAACAATGTTTAAAATACACTTCAACAGTTTAAAATACAACTGAACATTTAAAATCAAATGCATAACAATTATAAAACTTATTAAAATGTATTAACTCATTAAAAGAACGGAACCAAACACCCAACACTCCCCCCGACCTTGACCTGCTCTTCCTTCCCTGTCTCCCTCCCCAAAGGCCTGGCAGAACAGCCAGGTCTTACACTGTCTTCAGAAAGAAGGGAGGTTTGTGGCTAGGCGGGACTCCATTGGGAGGGAGTTCCATAGCCTAGGGCCGTTTTTAGACGAGCGCGGCGGCGCCCGCGCTTGTTTTCAAAAAAGCCGGCAGCCCATTCCACACGAGACGCTGCTGCCGAATACGCGCATGTGCGGCCCGACGCGCATCCATTTCCAGCCGCGTATGACCAGC
>QEPC01012538.1:646297-671988 GCA_003113815.1 Sphenodon punctatus
AGCGACAAACCGCAGCCGCAGCCCTCGGAACGCTGCCTCTGCCGTACCGTGCCACGATGTGCGGAATAGGGGTTGCCGTCGGTAAAAGCTGCCGCGGCGGTATGCCGCTACAGCCCTACAGGTAACCGTCTCATGACTGAATTTGCCACAGGAGTTCTTCATGTATTGTTTTATTAAGAAGACAAGTATGTGACTAAAACCCCAATGTATCTTCAGGCCACAAGGCCGTGCCCTTCCCAGCAACACTGCCGCTCGGGGCGCACATGCACTCTCTGCTGAGCCCAGTGCTGCAGTGCCCTCCATTGCCCCAGCAACCGATCCTGCCGATGGCAGCGGAGCTCCGCCTACTGAGACCCGTGCAACGCGGGATCAGTGCCTGGGCCGCCGTGACATTCTGCGTGACTCCAGGTATGTCAGGGGGGTGGGGTCACAAGTATAACTGCCAGCTCTGGGAAGCACCCAGCGCCGGTAATCTACGGAGAAACTGTCCCCTTGAGAGAACCTTGTTGATTGTTGTTGTATTCTGCTTGTTACTTGCATGTCCTATAGAGCAAGATTGTGTGTTGCCCCCCGTGTCCTTCCTTCCCCATGGGTGAGTGACCAACGTAAGATGAGTGCTTGTGCCTACTTCCCCTCCCCCATTTCCCGGTTTTCCTTTTCCCCAGTTTCTGTGCTGTGTGTTCCTGTCTCTGTGCCCTTCGTCCCTCTGGGACCGTATCCCATCTTTCCCACAATCTCACACCAACCTACCCTGAACCCCCCTGTGACATGTGACTGGGGCGAGTGGAGTGGGATTCAGGAGTGGGGAGGCACAGTCCTACTCTAGTGCTTGGTGCCCTATGATGATAAGGGCCTTGCCTCGTTAAGACGTTTAGGGCCCACATACTATCCTGACGGGCATTTTAGGCTCCTAGAGGCCTGCCAGCACCAAGGCATGAGTGTGGCGTGGGTGTTCCCGTTGTTTGGGTGTGTGTTCCCCCTACCCCTACTGACAGAATTACCTGCACCACATAACCCTTGTGTTGAGATTCCAAGGACCCCTACCTGTGGTCCACTATGGATGTTGCCAAAGACATAGGAGATTTAGTTAGGGCCGTTCAGTCCATAACCATGGAGATCAAAGACCTGCAGAGCAAACATGACACTCTGGCTGCCGTGGTAGCTTGCACTCCTGACCCCAATGTGCCTCCCCTGGCAGCTCTGGTGGTTGTCGTCAAGACCCCCCGCCTCCTATGGGGGCAATGAGCAATAGAGAACCCAAGGGGCCCCGTATTGACAAGTTCACAGGGGACCGCAGGACCTTTCAGGGGTTTTTGGCACTCTGTGAGCTTACGTTCACCACCCAGCCAGGAACGTATACCACAGATGCCTTCAAGGTTGCCTTCGTCATAGGACATCTTGTGGGCCTCCCCTTGAAGTGGACTACAACCCTCTTGAAAGGGAAAAGCCCGCTACTCTCCAAGTATTCTGATTTCATATGAGAATTTACCTTTTTATTCGATCACCCTCACCGAGTAAAAGATGTGGAAACCGCTATCCTCTCCCTAAAACAAGGCAAAGGAGAGGGGCTATTGGAGTATATCACTTCATTTCAACAGCTAGCGTTGGATTTACAATGGCCTAATGATGTATTGCAGGTGATGTTCGAAAGAGGGTTGAGTGACAAGATAAAAGATCAGCTGGTGTATACCACGCTCCCTGATACCTGGGAGAAACATGCAAATGTCTCCCTACAAATCCAAGAGTGGCTGGCAGAGAGATGGAGGGAACAACGACAAGAAACACAGAGCTTCTCATCACGCACCTTTGTCCCAATGCCACCCACTCTCGAACAAGCTGCGTCCAGCGACCCCGAACCTATGCAACTGGGAGCCTCATGCGGGCCAATATTGCCAGAAGAATGAGGATGGAAGAAGTCCCGCACCTGTTTTTATTGCGGAAACACCACCCACTTTATACACGAATGCCTGTTGACACCCCTGCAATGCCGAGATCCGGGAAACTCCAGGTTCTGGGATGGACAAGGATCCTCCCGGCCATAAAACCAGCCCCGGAAAACCGACATACACAGAACACCCATTTTCAGGTCCCGCTTACCCTTGGAGTCGCATCAGATCAGTCCCAGTTGGTGTGGGCCCTCCTTTATTCTGGAGCATTGGGGAACTTCCTTGACATCGAATGGGCCCGAAACTGTGCCATTCCCCTGGAACCAAAAGCCCAACCTGAAATGGTCCATTCTATCAATGGATCCCCCTTGGTTTCTGGGCCAGTCACATCTCAAACTCCCCCTCTGGTTTGTACCATGGGGAGCCACCAGGAAAAGCTTGTCTTCAATGCAGTTTGTACCCCGGTGTTTCCTGTGGTGTTGGGCCTCCCTTGGTTGACCCGTCACAACCCTTGCATTGACTGGACTATTCCACGGCTTTGTTTTTCCTCCCCTTATTGCGAACGAACCTGCATCTACCACCCACCAACCGTCTCTCAGAAAACCACCACCCTCGGTGGGACAACTAAGTCAGCTGAGCTACCAATGGAATACCAGGACTATGCCGACGTATTCAGCCCGACTCAGGTAGTGGAATTACCACTGCATTGTCTGTACGACTGTCCCATAGACCTTCTACCAGGAGCAGAACTGCCATTTGGTAGAATTTACGCCTTATCTACACCCGAGCTTGCAACGCTTCAACAGTATTTGGATGACAGCCTCCATACGGGATTTATCCGCCCTTCCTTGTCCCCTGCAGGGACGCCCATATTCTTCGTGTCTAAAAAGGATGGTGGCCTTTGACCCTGCATTGACTATCAGGGCCTGAACCTAGTCACCATTAAGAACTGTCACCCTTACCCTTAATCCCTGAACTCTTGGACCGTTTGCAAAGGGTGCGACTCTTTACAAAACTGGACCTCCGGGGTGCTTATAATTTAGTTCGAGCGAGGGAAGGGGACGAATGGAAGACCGCTTTTCATACCAGGTATGGACATTTTGAATACCAAGTCATGGCGTTTGGTCTCGTCAACGTACCGGCGACCTTTCACCATTTTATAAATGCCATTTTTCATGATGTATTGGACCTTTTTGTCATTGCCTACCTCGATGACATCTTGATTTATTCCTCCTCCCCCAGTCAACACATCTCGCATGTCCGGAAGGTGCTCCAACAATTACGTGACAACAAGCTCTACTGCAAACAAGAAAAATGCGCCTTCCACTTGACTACTGTAAACTTCTTGGGCTTTGTAATAAATGCAGAGGGAATCGCTATGGATTCCCAAAAGATAAATGCCATTCAGCAATGGCCCATTCCACGGGCAGTGAAACCGCTGCAATGCTTTCTCGGAAGCACTAACTAGTATCATCAGTACATTCCACACTATGCAGAAATAACCAAGCCACTGACCGCACTGCTAAAAAAGAACCAGGCCTATGTGTGGGACAAGGAACAACAACAGAGTTTCACATTCCTCAAACAGGCCTTCCTCGCTGCTCTGATCCTTCGACACACAGATTTCAACTGCCCTTTTTTTGTCAAGTCGGATGTCTCCAGCAATGCCATCAGGGCGGTCTTACTACAAGCTGCTGAGACGATGGAACTGTTACATCCCTGTGCCTACTGTTTGCGGCAGCTCACACCCACGGAGAAGAACTATACCATTTTCAACCGCGAATTGTTGGCCATTAAGGCTGCATTCTAAATGTGGCACCACTATCTTGAGGGAGCATGCCATCCCGTGACTTACCTGCAAACCACTTACTTACCTGAAAACCACACAAATAAACAATGCCCGATATGCGTGCTGGGCACTCCTTCTTGCATGCTTCACCTTTACCATAAAATATCGTCCTGAAAAACTCAATGTATTTGCGGATGCCCTCTCACGTTACCATGAAGGCTGGGAACCACCCCTACTGACAAGCTGGACCTATCCTACCCCCAAATGCATTAACCGGCACCTTCCTCACTCATGACCACCTCCAAAAAGCTACTAGCATGGAACTACTTCCGCCCACAGACCCGACTTATACCCTTAACCATGGTCTCCTTTGAAAAGCCAGTCAAATCCTAGCTCCACCATCAGGTGTTATGGGCTCATCATGATGCCCCTTTAGCTGGACACCCCAGTGTCACGGCTGGGTCTTGAACCCATGGCCCTTGAGGTGCTGGACAGGCTCTCCAGCACCCTGCACCACCTGGTGGACTGGTGAGGGTGTGGGGTTTTCCCCCTTCTGTCCCCTTTGTGTGCTTGCTCCCTGTGTATCATGCCCCTTCCCAGCTGTAGACAATTACCTTAGTCCTGCCTCCCAGCTTCCTGATTTGCCACAGGAAGTATTTAAGCCTTGGTGTGGCCACAGGAAGCTGGTGGAGCAACGTCTCTTATCCCCTTCCCATTTTTGTTGGTTATACTTGAGCTGTATGTTGTGTGTGTGATTCTTGTGTGTGTGTCCCCTCTCATGTGGTAAGACTGTGGCTTGTTCCCCCTGTGTTGTGCGTGCCCCTTGATTGCTTGTTTCCTCCCTGTCTTGTGCATTCCCCTTGCTTGCGTGTTCCCCCTGTGTTGTGCGTGCCCCCTGCTTGCTTGTTTCCTCCCTGTCTTGTGCATTCCCCTTGCTTGTTTGTTCCCCCTGTGTTGTCTTGTGCGTACCTCATGTTTGCTTGTCCCCCTTGTCTTGTGCGTACCCTATGCTTGGTCCCTTCCCCCTGCTCCGTGTGAGCCTATGCTTGGTCCCTTCCCCCTGCTCCGTGTGAGCCTTTGCTTGGTCCCTTCCCCCCACTCCATGTGAGCTTATGCTTAATCCCTTCCCCTTGACCTGTGAGAGCCTATGCTGAGCTTCCCCCGTGCTTCCAGGGTATTGGTTAACCCGCCAACTTCCCTGTGGTGGGTTCCACCCTTGGCTCCGGACCCTGACCTCGATGATGAGTCGCGTACCTTCTTAGCCCAGCATGCCTGGTAATGCTGCTGAGTACATAATGGGGCAAGAGAGCGACTGAGAGGTTTCAGAGGGTTGCCTTGGGGCCACCCTTTCCCCCCCTGTGCCTGGGTCTTGATTCCTCCTACTTTGTTTCCCTCTCCCTGGCTCTGTCCCCTGGAGCCTGATAGTTCTGGCCTTCCTTCTCCCTCCTTGGTTTCCCCCATGGCTCCATACCCTGGAGCCTGACAGATCCCTGGCTCCGTCCCCTGGAGCCTGATAGTTCTGGCCTTCCTTCTCCCTCCTTGGTTTCCCCCATGGCTCCATACCCCGGAGCCTGACACCCAGAACTGAGAGAACCCATCAACTAATCCTCCTGACATTTTGGTGGCCTAGTTTACAACACAATGTGCAGCAACACATTATGGAGTGCACAAGATGCGCTCAGACCAAGATGCCCCAGAAGACCCCCATGGGACTCCTACAAATCAATCCTCTACCCCAAGGGCCATGGCAGCGCATAGGCCTAGATTTTATGATCGAACTACCCCCGTCATGAGGGTACACCACAATCTTAGTCGTGGTAGACCACCTTACGAAGCTAGGACATTTAATTGCCTGCAAGGGTCTCCCAACAGCGCAACGCACCACATACCTATTCCTTCGCCATGTGGTTAAACTCCATGGATGGCCACGTGAGATCGTGAGCAACCAGGGCTCCCAATTCACATCACACTTCTGGAAGGCCCTGTTTACGGCCCTACAGGTGACCCTGAACACCACCACAACATACCATCCTCAGGCCAACGGACAAGTGGAGTGTGTGAACCAGAACTTGGAGCAGTATCTACGCTGCTATACCAACTACCTTCAAGATGGCTGGTACCATTGGCTCCCTAAGGCGGAATTTGCCTACAACAATGCTCCTGACGCATCCCTAGGCAATTCTCCCTTTTATATCTCTTACAGTTTCCAGCCCCCCATAGGAGCGGTAGACTTACGACCAATACACGTACCCGCTGCAGGCGCCTTGGCGAAACAGATCCAGGAGAACCAAGCCCTTGCCAAATGCACACTGACCCTAGCTCAGCAACACTACAAGGAACAAGCAGATAAGCATCGCTGACCAGCCCCCGCATTTAAACCTGAGGATCTGGTGTGGCTTGAGTGTTGACATTACCCTTCATCTTGACCATCCCGTAAATTGGACGATAAGTTCCTCGGACCTTTCCCCATCGCTCGCAAGGTCAATGAGGTCGCATACACCTTGACCCTTCCCTCCTCAATGAAGATTCACCTGATGTTTCATGTCTCGCTCCTTTAGCCTGCCGTGGGAGCCATTCCCCGGCTGCTGCATCACCACCCCTTGTTCCATCCTCCCCGGACACCGAGTAAGAAATACGAGCAATCTTGGACTTGCAGTTCTGGCGAGGTTTCCTGCACTACCTTGTGGACTGGTTCGTGTATGGCCTGGAAAAGCGCTCTTGGGAACCAGTTGCTCATGTATCCACACCACGATTAGTCCGCTTGTTTCACCTCCACCACCCGGGCCGCCCCCGCCCCTCCTGGGGCCTTGGCTGGGGAGCTCGGCGGGGGGGGGGGAGATACTGTCAGGCCGAAAGACTGCACCCATCCCAGTGACACCACCGCTCGGGGCATACATGCACCCTCTGCCGAGCCCAGTGCCGCAGTGCCCTCCATTGCCCCAGCAACCAATCCTGCCAATGGAAGCAGAGTTCTGCCTACTGCAACCCCGCAGAACGCGGGGTCAGCGCCTGGGCCACCATGATGTTCTGCACAGCTCCAGGCACGTCAGGGGGCAGAACCGCAAGTATAACTGATGGCGTTGTGAAGCACCCAGCACTGGTAATCTACGGAGAAACTGGCCCCCTTGAGAGAACCTTGTTGATTGTTGTGCTGTTTGTTACTTGCGTGTCCTATTGAGCGAGAGCGTGTGTTACCCCCCGTGTCCTTCCTTCCCCGTGGGTGAGTGATCAACGTAAGGTGAGTGCTTGTGCCTATTTCCCCTCCCCCATTTCCCGGGTTTCCTTTTCCCCAGTTCCTGTGCTGCGTGTTTCTGTCTCCGTGCCCTTTATCCCTCTGGGACCCTATTCCATTCCCCCCCCATCTCACATCAACCTACCCTGAACCCCCTGTGACATGTGACTGGGGCGAGCAGAGTGGGATTCAGGAGTGAGGAGGCGCAGTCCTACTCCAGTGCTCGGCGCACTGTGATGATAAGGGCCTCGTCTCGCTGAGACGTTTAGGGCCCACATACTATCCTGATGGGCATTTTAGGCTCCTAGAGGCCTGCCAGCACCAAGGTGTGGGTGTTCTCATTGTTTGGATGTGTGTTCCCACTACCCCTACTGACAGTATCATAAGCAGAGTTTATAATGATACCTATAATTAGGGCTGCTTAAAAATGTCAATAATAAGCCTAAATTTTTGGTTACTTATACATTTTTGAAACTATAACTATCTGGGCTGAAATTCTTAGGTTTTCTCTCTGCTGGTTGAAATTTTTAAAAATAAAGTTTTACACAAAAATGTATCAGTCATTTTCAAGAATCAGGTTAGGGAAGAATAAGTAATTTTTGTAATATTAATTTTTGTGGGGGGGTTTCCCAACCAATTATTAAGAGATCCTACACCACCATTGTTTTAAGCAGAAAAAAACATATGGCAAGGAATTAGTCAAGCATGTGGCAGTCATCTGCCCTGGGATCAGATATGTGATGTTCCTTTTTCTTAGACACTACCACAGATTTGAGTGGGTCTTTGAAAACTGCATTTCCGCACATTCAGTTTGTTAAAGCTTTGATGACAAAATCTCTGAACGTTCCATCTTCACTGATCACACACCCCCACATCCCATCCAGCATTAGCATTCTGGATGAGGAGGGCTGGTGGGCTCAGCTTAAGGCAGTGAGTTCCAATTATTTTTGACCAATGGAGCACTGTTAGCCCTCAACATTTCTCACAGACCACTATGCACATGCTGAAGTTAGTTTTAGCCTGGTGCTTCATCACTGCAGTCTGTCTGTGTCTGCACAAGCCAGTTTGCTTTGATCCTTGCTAGTGGCACAGTCATCTTCAGGGGTAGAGGCTGGAGCCTCTATCATGGGCTTGTGCTGGCCATGACTTATTATGGTTATCCCATGGTTCCTATCTCCTACCAAAAAAGCCCATTTGCTGTAGCCATGGATAACTACAGCAAATGGACAGACCAGCTGTACACACTACTGTTTATTTACCATAGCTTGATGAACCATAAAAGATTTGCAGACCTCCATTTGGGAACCACTGGTTTATGGGAAGGAACTGTGAATTGGGAAATATTATTATTATTTATTTATTTTATAAGCATTTATATAGCACCAGCGATGCACCTGGTGCTTACAAAGAATAAGATAGACATGGTCCCTGCTCGAGAGCTTACAATCAAAGACAGCGGGAGGGAAGACAGGGTAGGAGAAAACAGAGGGAGAGACAAGGGATGCGACATTCATGAGGATGCGAGAGCTGAGGTACATGTTCTTGGCTTGGTTATAGTAAATTGGGAGTTTGCGATAACAGGTGCGGGATAATCCTGGGTGGGGATGCTTAGTAGGAGTTTTGAAGGGCCGAGTGGAAGGGTGGGAGCAAGGCGAATGAGGGCAGGGAGGGAGTTCCAGTTGTACGGGGCAGCGAGGAAGAAGGGACAAAGGTGGTTGGGGGAGCAGGGGAGGTGTGAGAGGGTGAGGGAGGGGATGGAGGAGGAACGGAGTGCTCGAGCAGGGGTTCGGAGGGAGATCAGGGCAGAGAGGTGGGGGGAGCAAGGTTGTGAAGGGCTTTGTAGGTGAAGACGAGGAGCTTGTGCAAAATACGCTCAGGAAGAGGGAGCCAGTGGGGAGAGGAGAGGCTGCATGTGGTCAAAGCAATGGGCTAGGTGGATGATCTTGGCAGCAGAGTTTTGAACAGAGATAAGGGAAGAAAGGTGGGAGAGGGGAAGGCCAGTGAGGAGGAGGTTACAATAGTCGAGGCGTGAGATGACTAGGGCATGGATGAGAGTTCAGACAGAAAAGGGCAGATCTTGGCAATGTTGTGGAGGGAGAAGAGGCAGGATTTCGCAACGGAATCAATGTAGGGTTTGAAGGTAAGGTGCGAGTTGAAGATGAAGCCCAAGCTGCGAGTTTGGGGGACAGGGAAGATGGAGACCCTGTCAATGGCAATTGACAGGGAAGAGGGAGAGGAAGGACTGGGAGGGAAGATAAGGAGTTCAGTTTTCACCATGTTCAGTTCGAGTTGGCGTTGAGACATCCAGGCGGAGATATCAGAGAGACAGTTGGTGAGACGAGCTTGAACAGAGGGGGAGAGGGAAGGAGTGGAGAGAGATAGAGTTGAGTGCCATCAGCGTATAAGTGGTATTGGAAGCTGTGGGAGGCAATGAGTTTGCCTAGAGATTAGGTGTCGATAGAGAAGAGCAGTGGGCCAAGGACGGAGCCTTGGGGAACCCTGACCGAGAGGGGTAGGGAGGAGGAGGGGGAGGAGTTAAGAAGAAATACATTGAAGGAGCGGTCAGAAAGGTAGGAGGAGAACCAGTCAAGGACAGAGTCCTGGAATCCAAGGGAGTGGAGCGATTCAAGCAGGAGCAAGTGGTCAACCGTGTCAAAGGCAGCAGAGAGATCAAGGAGGACAAGAATAGAGTAAAGGCAGTTGGATTTAGCCACAAGAAGATTGTTGGTGATCTTAGCAAGTGCAGTTTCAGTGTAGTGAAGGGGGCGGAAGCCAGATTGGAGGGGGTCAAGGGAGGAGTTGGCAGAGAGGAGGTGGAGGCAACGGGAGTAGACAACCTGTTCAAGGAGCTTGGAAGCAAAAGGGAGGAGTAAGACAGGACGGTAATTAGAGGTTTCAGAGGGACTCAGAGTGGACTTTTTGAGGATGGGGGAGACGGTGGCGTGTTTAAAGGCAGAGGGGACGGAGCCGGTAGAGAGGGAGAGGTTGATGATGTGCAGGAGGGGAGGGGCGATGGTGGAGGCAATGGAGGTCAGGAGGTGGGAAGGAATGGGGTCCAGGGGGCAAGTGGAGGGGTTGGAGGAGGAGACCAGGGAGGAGATTTCCTCAAGGGAGGTGGGAGGGAAGGAGGACAGGAGAGAGGTGGGGTGAGGAGGAAGAGGGGGGAGCATAGCAGGGGGAGAGGGCTTGGAAGCGATATCCAGGCGGATCTTGTCAGTCTTAGAGGTGAAAAAGAGAGCAAGATCCTGAGCGGAGAGAGAAGAGGAAGGAGGAGGACAGGGGGGTTTGAGAAGGGAGTCAAAGGTGGAAAAGAGGTGGCAAGGGTCCCGGGAGCAGGGCTCAATGCGGGAGGCATAGTACTGCTGTCTAGCTAGGGAGGTAGCAGATTTGAGCGCTGAGAGGTAGAATTTGAAGTGGAGGAAGTCGGCATGGTAGTGGGGTTTGCGCCAGAGGCGTTCTGCAGCCCGGGTGCAGGAGCGGAGATGGCAAATGGTGGGGGTGAGCCAAGGGTGAGGGTTATGGGAGCGAGTGGGGCGGGAGGAGACGGGGGCAAGGGAGTCGAGGGTGGAGGCGAGAGAGGAGTTGAAGATGAAGATGGCAGAATTGGGGGAGGGGGAGGAGAGGACTGAGGGGAGAAGAGGAGAGAGGGAGGAGGCAAGGTCCTGAGGCACAATGGCCTGCAGATCACGGAAGGGACGGGGGGCGGGTAGATGGGGAAGGGAAGGGGGAGCAGTGGGAGAGGTGAAGGAGGCAAGGAAAAGGTCAGAGATGGGATGGTGTTCGAAGAAGAGTCCATCTGTTCTTAGCTTTAGCTGTCCTACTGACTAGTTAATCCTGTATAGTTTACAGCCCATGTAGCTTTAATTTGGTCATCTTTTGTATACTCATTGTGGAAAAAATTGATATTACATTACCCCATCCTATTTGTAGGATCTCTGTCTCAGTGCAAAAGATAAGAGAATGAAACATAAAGTTGCCAGAAGAAACAGAGCTTTTTCAATTGTTTCTAAGACACCATACTGGGGCCAAACTGAGTTTTATCCTTTGCTTTGCCTCTGTGGTAATGAATAAGATTATCATAATATATACACAGAAGGGGACCAAATTAAGGTTGCACAGGTCATTGTAATTCTACTACTGCCTAATCATTGTGTACTTGACTGTGCCATATTAGCATTGTTTTAAACATATCCTTTTCCTATAGAATTATTTTCTTAAGATAAACGTTTAATGTAGTATTTAAAATACAAAATGTAATTTGCTGGTAACTAATACATTATTTGATATATTAACCATGGTCTTCAGAAGAATATAAAAGTCTGCAGGGCTGCATCTCTCTCTCATTTCTTTAACTTCACAAGAAAGCACTAGCTTTCACTTCCTAGATACTTACAAATTCTCCTTGCAAATCTCCTGTAGGACAGATAACAGAACAAGCAGAAATTGTGCAGGACTGAAATCAGAATGTTTTATTTGTCTGAAGAGGATAATCTGCTAGGGAATTGCTCACATGTTTGTGCAACTGGGCATTCAGTACTTTGTGAACTATAGTTTCAAATTAATTTGTTGTATGTTGTTTCCACAACACAAATGGCTAAGCAGGTGAAATTAATCCTGCATCCTATTGGTTGCATGTGTAGGTGGTTTCCAGAAATCCCTTCCCAACTTGGCCTCCCTTTTAACAGCATCTGTTTTCTTAGTTCTCAGCACCTGTTCACCTAATGGAAGTGTTAACATTTACATCAATAGCAGCGAGATCCGGTCCTTAAGATATTGACATTCTTATGCTGTTTGAAGAGCTATCTTACCGAGCAAAAGAACACTATGTACTTTCTTTCTCTAAAGGAAGGTACATTATGTACTACACCCAAATCCTGCTTGCTTTATTCATATGATGAGACTACTAGTGTACGGTAAAGAAGAGGGTGGGCCAAATTCTCATTCCTTTTATCCATGGCCTTAGAGAGCTCTCCTTCCAAGCTTTCACAATGGAATGAATGGGACCAGAGAGTGATATTAAATGGGGCTGGGAGTTCTCTCCCCCCCCTCCCCCAAATATTGCAGAGGTAGTATATATACCTCATTCCATAGCAAACACAGAGTGGCTGGGAGATCTTTTAATATTTTAACTTTACCAATGTGGAAGGTGCGATCACTGCTGTGGAGTGCCTTTTCTGCCTTTTCACCCTTGGCTTGGACAAGGGTGACTTCTTCACTAACAAACCTCACTGATGCATCAGCAGGGCTCAGTTCAATCACTCTGACAGGAGGACAAGTTCCATGACTTCGTTATCCCTTAAAGAGAAATTGTTAATAATAATACTGCAGAAATTCTTGAGAACATAAATGAACATGTAAAATTTGCATGTTCAGCTATAATAACCAGTTGTGAAACTGTGGTATTGCAAGTAGAAATAATCAGTTAGCTGATCCTCATACATTGATACTCATCCACATCAACAAAAACAACCATCATCCTGGGTTCAAGGGCTTTTGGCTCATGCACATTTAAACTAGCATGATTATACAGGGGTGATCATTTATTTATCTGACCATTTTGTATTTTGTATTTATCCCTTTGTACAATGGTCAGATGAATAAATGGTCACACTATATATGTGGTCTTTGTAACTGCAGGTTAAGCACATACACTTTTGCATATACACAGTTCTAAAAACCTGGGGTAGGTTTATTCTAATTACTACTTACTCTTAGTACTAATTCTAGTTTTTATTTAAAAATACCAACTGCCCTGCACCTTGATGGGAAAGGGAGGAAACAAATCTGAATAACTAACAAAATAAATTTGCATAATCAGGTGTGGAAAAGAACTAAAAATGGTGAATGGTATAATGCCTGTGGGTGAATTGTATAATGACTATGACTATGCCCCAGGGAAGAAAACTATGGTGGACACAGTTCAGTCCGCCGAACAAATGTGACCGTGGCTGGGATCCTCGGGAGGGTGGGAAGAAGCCCAAATGCTGGTGGCCCGGGAACATGTGTGATAGCTCACTGTGGTCCGCTTTGGCCTGGTTGGGTGGGCCTTAGCCCAGGCTGTGATCTCAAAGATTCTCTGAGGTCACAGCCCAGGTTAGCCTCTGACATGGGGTATTTTCAGACGTTACAGATCACGCTCAACCATGGTGAATTCCCTGTGGGGGAGCATGATCCCGTAACGTCTGGTCAGTGTTATACCAGATGTTCACCCTCGTGAATCACGGGGGGGAATCAGATTTACCACGCTTCCGTCCCTCCTCCTCCTCGGAGGAATGGAAGCGTGGTGAATCTGATTCCCCCCGATGATTCATGGGGGTGACCACCCGGTGTAACACTGACTAGACGTGACATTGACATGCTCAACCATGGGGAATTCCCTGTGGTTGAGTGTGTCAACGTCACATCTGGCTGCTGACCACGGCCCAGAATCGGCGGCTGTGTTTGCCACTGATTCCGGGCCGTGGTCAATTTCCCAGGGGCGGGCGGGCACAGCGGCTGCATTGGCCACAGCGCCCGCCCATCTCCGGGAGGGCAGGCTGCTGGGGAAGAATGGGGGGGCGGGGCTGTGTGGCCACACGTAGTGCTGCGCAGTCCCGCCCCCTCCCCAGATTCCCCGCTGGGATCAGCTGGTATGTCTGTTGACGTGCCGGTATTGATCTTGGCGGAGAATCAATAGGGTGATTCCGTGACGGGGCGAATGCCGCCCGGTCATGTCTGAAATCACTCATGGCCTGGGGCAATGCTGGGTCAACATCTGGCGGTGTCTATACCGACGTGCAGGTGAGGTCTGGTCCAAAGTGGGCCACAGCAGGCTGCTGTCCCATCTGTTTTTACCCTATGTATCTTTTTAGCCAATCTTTCTCTATATAAGATTTATTAGTATTTTTTAAAGGTGCAACTCTTAAATACATCAGAATATTTATTCATATGATACATCATTCAGTTTCAAAATGTCTCATAATTGTCATCTGCATATGAATCATCCCTTTCTGGGCTTCCACTTATGGCAGCATATTTTGTTCCTCTTGTCTGAGATTCAAATTGGCAAGACAGAATTCCAAAAGATAGAACACCAACCCAGTTGTTGTAATCATGGAGTGCAAGCCTGTTCTCACTGAAGTTAATGGCTCAGTTTCCTTTGACTTTAGTAGATGAGGATCCCACCCATGGCTAGAAGCAAAATAACTTGTAAGACAAGACGTGATCTGGAAAGAGTGAAATATTCAGGAAAAATTCTTTATCTAATTCCATTGTTCTCGTGTATAGACTTGATTCTGAGTGCCTAAGTCACTTTTGCAAATGTGACTTTGCCAGTACTCCTTTTGTATTATATACTGCATTGCTTCTTATTTACATTCTTGTATGCCTGTCCCAGGAACACTATTTTCAGCTGCCTCTTGATGGTTAATCTGCATATAAATAGTCCAAAGTATTAAGTAGTTAGTCTGAATATCTGAGGTCTTTCACCCAATAGACTTTAAGCATGCAAATGAGTATAAACTTCACAATAGAGAGGGGAAAGGGTGATGGCTTCAGGTGCTGGCAATGTCACAAAATGCCTTTCTGCCTGTGAAATTTCAGGGGTATGTGTGGTGTTAAGTTGTAAACTAGATAAGAACCACTAGGGGGCATTTGGCTTGGAGGCTTATGCAAGCAGGAAATAAAGTGTTCTTTTGTTTGGCTCCAACATGGCATCCTACTGACTTTCTCTAAATTCCACGACTTCTTATTTTTTTTTTTAAAGGGGCTACATGTTAGTAGAATAAATTGCTTCACTATAAAGGCTCTGACTATAGAAATATCACTTGCTGGTTTATATTTAACATGAATCTTTGGTTTTCTTTCCCTTGCATTGGAGACCACAAATGACAGGCTGGTCCATGGTTGATCCTGGACCTCTCCCCATAATCCTGATAGGCAGTTCAGGATCATAGATTCACCATGAACATGAGCTAAGTATTCTTGGGAAGAGCATCTGGGTGACTTTAAAAATAATTAGCCGTTGGAAGTTATTCCAAATACTGTATTTATCTTTATCTTTTCAAAATAATGAGGATATGTGCATGTATATTTATTTAACACTTTCCCCAGTGGAATACTTTCCATTCCTCACTAATATTAGTTTAGGGTTGACCCATGTTATTTTGGTCATTTTTCAATACTGACTAATTTCTCCCTGTTTTCTCATTCCACAAATGCCATCTTTTGCAACTGAAAACCGTGCAAGATCCAGGAAAGTGGACAGAGAAAACTCGACGGTCTTTTGTTAGTTAGCTCTTTCTCAGACACAATTCAGTGGAATCTTTGCCCAAGCAAGAACTGCAGGATTTTACCCAATTAGTGGACCTTTTAAAAGCTGAATTTGGAAGTCTGACAGAAAAAAGGGCTAAAAATGGGACGAGGTCACTCTGTTTGGAAGCAACTGTTTATACAGTTGTTATTTTTGTTTCAACTGAAGGTTCATGGAATTTTTAGTAAGTATCTAACCTACATACCAAGAGAGGAACCAGAGAAGACAACCTTTTAATGCCTGCTCAGCTGGGCAGTTATATTCATAACTGGTGTTGGGTTCATACTTAAGACAGACATATACTGTTGCTCACCTTAAATATTCAAAAGCTGAACTACCTACCAAGAACATATTTAATATAACAGAAGGGAAAGGGGATTAAAGAAACTTCTTGAGTATATTATAAATGTTCTTTCTCTCTGTCTTTGCTACCTGGAGCTTATTTGGACTAAGGGCCTATTTGTGTTCTCAGTGAAATCAGTGGTAGTTTTTCAATTGATTAAAATAGGAATCAGACCATGCCTTAAGTTTGAAAATTATAAATATTTAAACACTATTTTCAATGTGAAATTTCAAATCAACAGTACAGTTCATATTCCTAAATAGCTTGATGAAAAGGAAAATTATCTTAATTTTCTCAAGAAAATAAACTGCATCCTCCTCTCCCCCACTCAACAAATAATTATATACCTATTTCAGAACACAAAAAGTGGTGGGACTCGGGGAGGACAGCTGTCTATTGATGGAAATCGTTTCTTGATGAAAAAAGGAAGCAGAAACATTACAAATTTCAAGTAATTATGGAAATAGTATAAAGCTAATGCATTTTAGATCAGCAAGCTCTCTTAAGAGAAAGTTACTGTTAGGGTAGCCCTTTCACTTTGGAATGCACTCTCCTCTCACCAAAAATCTCTCTGTTGACCTTCCAGCTATTCTGCCGGTATCTGAGGAGAGCAAAGGTAGCCAATGTAGCTTTATTTGAGACTGCTGGTTTTTATTGCTTTTAAATATATGTGTGCATGTGGGTTTGTGTGAGCATGAAAGTACAGGTATGTGTGAAAGTGGGTGTTTTTAGATGAATAGCTGCCCCACCTCTGCTCCACATCACCCCCAGGTGGGCCATCCATTTAAAGGTGGCCTGCTGTGGGTGAGGCAGAGCAGAAGCGGGGGAGGCTGTCTGTGCTCCAGAACGTCCTGGAGCACTGGACGTGAAGTGGGCCACCCAAACCCAGAGCACTGGCCGGGAACAGAGCAATGGTCCATTGACTTGGCAGACAGGCTCCTGAAGCTCCACTTCTTGCAATGCCATAGAGCTGTGGGTGGCAGACTTGAGTGGCGTTCGATCTGCCCACATCTCTGTTGCGCGGGGAAGGGGTCCCTGCACAGGTAGACAGTGTATTGTGGCAGCACTGGGTCCATTTAAACCCGACCACTGTCAGGGCTGTGCATGGGGGATGTGAGGCTGGCAACTCCTGGAGCAGGTACGGGGGTGGTCCATCTAAGGACACCCATTGTTGCTGACCCCAAACGTTTAAACGTGTTGGACACCCAAACTCATGAGAACAACATAAACATAATCAGATTTTAAAAAACAAATTTGGAATTTCTTTTAATTTGCTTTTTGGTTATGAAAAGGTGCTGCAGATGCTCCCAGAAATGCTGGGTCTGTCCTACTGGTCATTAAGAAAGAGGTTTGGGCCCATGGAGCAGTCCCTACCTCTGTTCTTTGGGAAAGCTCAAGCTAGCATCCCGGATACAGTAAAACCTAGAGAGTGAAAAGGTTTGGTAATTTTCACTCTCTTCCACCTCCTATGCATCCTGACAGTCCTGGGTACAAATGTGTCCTGAATGTTTAATCTTTCGTTGATGTCATATTGAACTTGCTAGTTTTAGCCATTCTGCATTTTATTCATTTCTTCACAGTTGAATAAACACATTTCTTTTTTAAATCTTTGTTTTTTCCACATTTTCTTTTAAATAATAGAGGTGCCAATAACAAGGTTAAGTGTGTATAAGTCTCAATAAGAAATAGTGTATATGCTGCACCAAAAGGAATTCTCTAATAAAGAAGCATACTTGGTATCATGTCATGGCAATTTATCCACCACTGACAACACTTTGTAAAGGTGGGCTATGAACCTCTTACACAGATTTGAGGGCACCAATAGTGCTTGATTTCTTTTATCAGCTCCTCTTTGTTCATTTAGTTTGCCTTTCCCCTTAGATGGCATTTCTTATGATAACAGATTGTCTCTGTAGGGTTGAGATCTGTTGACATGAAAGAGAGAATGCAAACTCTGAGCAACAAGTCTCAAATTGGGAGGGAAAAAAAGACAAGGTAGGAATAATTGAAAACCTACAGAAGGAAAGTGAACAAAGAAAATAGCGGTAGTAAAAAAATAACTAATCAAAGACAATATAGGAGGTCTCGTAGGACAATCTTTTCCCACTTCGAACCAGGGATCTAACCTACAGTAGGCTCAACAGGCACTTCCTTTGCCAAAGTCTGCTCTGGAGATGAGTGATTAATTCACAATGAATAATTTATCTGACAAATTTAGCTGCTTTTTCTCCTTGAGGTTTATCTGCAAGCAGATTGCCATTTCCTCCACACGTACTTGTTACTGGAATGGATTCAATGAATTTTTAAAAATTAAATACATTTTATGACTTCAGGGACAGATATAGGAATTTGACTGCCTCCCTCTGTCCCCCTGCCACACATTCGCTTCAGTGCTAGGTCCAACCCAGCATTTCAGCTCTGTGTGTGTGTGTGAGAGAGAGAGAGAGAGAGAGGGAGAGCACTCCTGCTCCCCACTGGAGTCCCAAGAATGCTTCTGGCCTGGCATTGTTGGTGTAGCACCAAGCGGTTCACCCAACTCCTGGATCCCTTTGTGCTGCCCCCAGAAGGGGTGCTCCCCTAGGGAAAATGTCCATTCTAGACAAGGTGTCCACCCTGCCCAGTGGTCAGGCCTGCTTTGTATGACTTGGCTATAAACAATTTGCTGTCGGTATTCATGTTAAAACTATGGGTGCAACTACACGAGATGTCTAGGGAAGGCTACCATGCCTTGGGCAGCCTTAATCCACCCTGGGCAGCCAGACCACGTTATGCAGTTCATCATGTGGCCGGTTGCCACCAGATGTTTCCCCTGCTGTGTGGCAGGGTGAGCAGCTGGCTTCTACATGATGTGAGCTCTGTGGCAAGGCTTTGAGCGGCAAATGCTGTCACCATCTCACACTGCCACATCATGGCCAGGGATGGGATTTGGGTCGGGCTGGCAGAGGGAGGCAGGGCAGGGCAGGGCCAGGCATCTGTTCATGTGACTGGTTCAGCCCGTCCCGGCCATGACGAGAGCTCTGACAGTGGCTCAGTTGCCCAGCTTCCTTGCAGGGGGGGTGACTGTCTGCTTAGCTCCCTGCACTGGCCCTACAGTGTGGTGACAGCGCTTTCCCATCACTGGGCCATGCAGGGATCTGGCTCTCCACAGCTTGTGTGGGTGCACCCTACGACTATTGTCATTGGCTACATAATCACGTAGTCTTATCTCTTCCCTAATTAGATTAACAGGCATGTGATAGCAAAGTACATTTTCAAATTGATCCCTATCATTCCTTCTGCATGCAATATGGGTATTCATTTCCCAATTTCTTAATTTGAGCAAATGTTTGAGAATATATTGTTAGCATTATTCCACCAGCCCCAGTCTTTAGCCAGTTGTTTGCAATGGATGGTGTGTCAGTCACATTCTCCAGGATGTTATGGGGAAATGTATACAAATTAAGAACAGGAGGTCAAGAAAGCGAGATAAATTTCTTCTTCAAAATGTACATAAGAACATTCAAATCATTTGATAGATTTTGCATAATACCATGAAAAATCTATGTAAAGTAGTCTCAAGTACCTGCAAGAATGCTACTATAGATTCTGATTTGGTGAAATAGCTAGGTCTCTGCCAGACTTAGGCAGTAGGCATATGAGTACTTCACACTTGAGTAAAATACTTACAGTAAAAGTAAAGCTGGTGGAAATTATAGGAAAAAATGTCATGATGTAAATAGAATTCTTTTTTGCTTGAAATCTTTTAAGCAGCCTCATACAATACTCTTCAATAATAGTGTACTGTATCCATAAACAATGGCATTTTTGAGAAGATAAATCAGACTGGAACACTCAGAATGTGTCTTAACAGTGGTGCCATACCATATATTCACCTATTGTCAATAGATGATACAAAAGTTCTTTCCTCATGTCTTGCTTAGCCTCCATTTTGCTTGGTTAGTACCTCATGCAAAACCTAATTTCTTGTTTCTCTTTGCCCCTTGTATCAACATCATGACTACGGACTCAGAAGTAAATATGTTTACAAAAATATATTTGCAGCATTACAGTGCTGTCCCCTTCAATTGGGGCAGAGGCATGACATGCTACAGAAATTTGGGTTGAGGGACAGCACGTTTCAGTGAGTAGGATAAGACTGAAGACACAGCAATGGTTCAGCAATTAGGGTAGCAGCGAAGGAGCAACATGTTAGTGTTTTGGGTGAAGGGACAGCAAATTTCAACAATTTAGATAAAAGCACTGATAAATCTACCCAACTTTGTGGAAATGTGTGTCACGGGTTTGAGGGTCCACACCCCCACTTTACCAGGTTTCAGTGACTCAGTTTCCCTTGCACACAGTTACTTGAATCGGTTTCTCTCTCTGGCTAATTCAAGTGTGCCACAATGAAACTTCTTTGTCACCTAAGGGCCCGATCCTTCCCGTTCACAGACTCTTTACTCTCTGGGTTCGCAAGAGCTTGAGGGCTCTTGTTGCTCAGTTGTGTTCCAATGTTAGACACTGACACTTCTTCATAAAGATAAGAAGTAAGTTTATTGATTACATAAGCAAGATAGTTGATACAGAGTGGTTATTAGAAATCAAAGGTAAATATAACGTATTCCTAACCTATACTGGTTGAGTTCCTAAATTACGTATCTTACCCTACCAAGGTCCAGAAGTTCTGGTTTCTCTCAGCCCTTAAACGTAAGCTGCTGGGTTCTCGCTTTAGAGAGCAAAATCCTCCTCTCAGTTCATGTTTCTCCAGACTAACTACTGGCAGGCAGGCTTTCACATGTAGATCAGTTCTCAAGATGGCTTTAGGATGGAAGAGCCTCAAGGTGACTCACTGGCCACTTTAAATAGTTTTCCCTTTGGGGAATCGTGGGGTCGGTCACGTACCAACCCAGGTGAACACAAAGGCTCATCTAAATGTCAACAGGGCTGTCTGGCAAGTGTTTTCAATACACATTTTGGTATCTCTTTGTATTTCCTGTAGCCTGGTAACATATCAGAGCCCTAATTTGAGTTCTACAGTTTTCAACTGTAGCATCACATACATGTGGAACCTTTTGTATTACATATTTGTCAGACTTGTAGTCTACATGTATTGTAACATTACATACATGTGGAACCTTTGGCACTACATATTTACCAGACTTGTAGTCTGCATGTACTCCCATGTTACACGTGTGTGACCCTATGTTTCTCCGTGACAATGTGTTATATGGTGAAGACAGGAAAGTCTAGAACATATTGGGGAAATTGTTAGCCAGTTTCTTCTTCATCTTCATCTTCATCTTCATCTTCATCTTCATCATCAATTAATTATTTGTATTATTTATTTATTTAATTGTATTATTATTATTTATTATTTTATTTTATTTTATTTTATTAACAGCTTAAGGCCAAAATTACAACAAAATAATTGAAGGCACATTCCAGCAATACTGTTGCAAAGACATTATTTTCATAGTGATGTGCATGAAAAATAATGAGATACAACATCTGCTCCCTGTTGCAGGAGCAAAAAATTATATCCTGGTCAGTTGTCTGTCATCAGACCACTTCCATTAAGAAAGAATTAACTGTGAACATCACTTACCAAGTCAAAGAGCCAATAGCACACAGGAGTGGGGGATCAATCTCTGGAGGAAAACCTTAACCAAGGAGGCAGTTTGGTTACCCCTCTGCGCTGAAAATTCATGCAAGCATCTGAAGGGGAGACCTTGCCCTTGGAATGGCCTGTAGAGGTGTGAGGGCACATTAAAATCTCCAGCTAATAGCACCTGCATGTTCCATTTGCATCTTGATACTTCTCCACATATCAGGGATAGGGATGTGCGAACAGATCGCGGTTCGGGTTCGGTTGTTCAGATCGGTTTGGTTTGGTCCGGCCGTTCGGTCCGGTCGTTCAGTTCGGTCACCGAGTTTGGGTTTGGTCGTTCGGTTCAGTGGCGTTCGGTTCGGTCTTTCAGAAATAGGTATCACGTGATCCTGTGATCGCGTCGGAAACTGGAAATTCGAATGCATGTGGAGCTGTGTGGTGAGAGAGTGTGTGTGTTGTGGCTGGCTGAGTGTTTGGTGTGTTTGGGCTGTGTTTGTGTTGGACTGTGTGTTGGTTTCAGTTCGACTGTTAGTTTGACTGGTTGGTGAGTGTTGGTGGGTGACTGTTGATGGATGAGTGCTTGTTTTTTAAAAAATAAAAAAATGAAGAATGTGACCATTAAATGCCGGGCCTGGGGGAAGGTCAAGGTGGCGGAGCCGGTGGTGGAGGAAGAGGTTCCTGCCACTGCTGGTGGACCTTCGGTGGTGGAGGAGGAGCAAGAGCCGGCGGGCACAGGAGGTGCTGCCACTGCTGCCAGGTTTGTAAACTTTTTTTTTACTTTGAGGACAAGAAGAATACTATCCTTTAGAGCGAGCTCACTGGTGTGCGGGTGGGTACGTGGGTGGTGGGCAGTCAGGCACAAACAGTGGGCATCAGCGGGTGGCAGCAGATGTCTGCCACAGAGAGAGAAGGTACTGTAGTGTGTGGGGTTCTTCCAGAAGTCAGGCACAAGCACAAGCACGAGCACCCCCACCCAAACATGTGCCAGGCTAGCAAGGGTCTCCACTCTCCAGTTGCCATCCCTACGCACCCCCAAATAAGGGCAGGATTTGCACGTGTCAGCCAGGGTCTTTCCAGTTGCCATCCATAGCGCCCCAAGGAGGGCAGGATTTGCACATGCCAGCAAGGGTCTCTCCATTTGCCATCCCTAGCATTCCCTACTAGCACCCCAAGGAGGGCAGGATTTGCATGTGCCAGCATGGATCTCTCCATTGCCATCCCTCCCCAGCACCCAAAGAAGGGCAGGATTAATTGCACATGCCAGCGAGGGTCTTTTCAGTTGTCATCCCCCCCGTACCCAAATAAGGGCAGGATTTGCATGTGCCAGCAAGCCAGGGTCTCCCCATTTCCATCCCTCCCCAGCACCCAAAGAAGGGTAGAATTATTTGCACGTGCCAGTCAGCTCGGGTCACTGTCTCCGGTTGTCATCCCTAGCACCCTAAGGAGGGAGGACTAGAGGCATCATCATAAATGCATGATATACTTAGGTGTTGTTTATGTGTTCCTGTTTCAGAGAGGGTGAGGAGTTGGAATCCTCAAATGCCGGTGGCAGGTGCAAGACACCAAGATGGAGGTCGCCAGTGCCACCCCCAGACACTGGGTGGACATGGTCCGATGTGGCAGTGGTACGTGAGGCATGAGGATGGCTCTGCAAAATGCAAGGTAAGGCACGGGGGCTGGAACAACAGGGAATGGATTGCCCTATGACCTGTTAGGAAGTCCCCTGCACAAAGAGATTGGCCAATGGCCACCCACCCTCTTATGGAGACAGAATGCAGACAGGGCTTGACAGACCATTGGTCTGTCGCAGTATGGCACTTCTTATGTCCCTATCTTTTAATGTTTTTTAGGTCTGCCATAAAAAGTTCCAGAGGCAGCGTGAGGGGACCACATCAGGTCTGATAGCCCACAGTGAAAAGCTTCATGGGCTGATGGTGAGGCGGCAGCAGCAGGACTCTGGTGTTGTGGCCGTGGAGCATTCTCATTGCCAGAAGAAGGGGGGGAAGGCATGGCAGAAGCAACGCCATGTAAGTCCTTCCCCCTCCTCTAGCTCTGATGTGGAGTTCCCCAGGCCCCTGGAGTCTGCAGCAGCAAGGGTCTTTTGGGCCGAGGCAGAGAGGCCCACCCAGGACTTCATGGCTGGCCTGCAGCAGACAGCAGCCACCATAGAGAACCGCCTGGTGGAACAGTTCCAGGCGCTCAAGGTGGAGAAAAAGAAGGTGGAGGCGTATGCCCAGTACATCTTCGCCGAGACAGAATGCCTGGAACTGTACCACCAGTCGGTCTCCAGGTGGCATGCAGCCGTGACAGGGGCCGTGGACTTCACCTTGGCCCATGGCTACAATATGCCAGAGCACAGGGTGCCCACCCCTCAGTCCTGTCCTGCGTCCCTTTTGCTTTTCCCCCAAGTTCCAGGGGACAGGCCCAAAGACAAGTAGGCTAGACCCTTTTCTTTTCTTTGTATATATGCTTGGTTTTGGTTTTATACTGTTGATGTTATTGTTCTTTAAAAATTGTTTATAAAGCTTACATTTGTTGTTACAAGATTTATTTGTCCTTTCCAATCTTTTATCCCTCTGTGTTGAAGTTATGGGAGGTGGCAGAATCTCATACAGCTAGTCGATCCCTACCAGCAGCATCTGGCTGGCACCTCCACATGTAGCATAGGTAAGGTATTACCCCCAAAGATGTGCCAGCAGGTGGGTCTCAACTTGCAGACAGACCCCCAGGAGGGGCAGAGCTTGTGTGTGTGTGTGTGCGTGTGTGTGTGTGTGCGAGAGAGAAAGAGAGACAGACTCCTTGGCAGTGGGCAGCAGGCGGTGGGTTCTGGTGGTCAGAGGGGCTTTTTTTTCAGCAGCTTCAGCGGGCATCTGCGGGTGGGTGCTGAAGAGTAGGCTGGTGGTGGTGGCAGGCTGGTGTGTGGGCCGGGCACCAGGCTTCTGGATGCAGTGGAATGGAATGACAGTCTCCAGTGACTGGAATGATGGTCCCAGAATCTCATTGATGGTTCCTAGGATGGGCGGGCATTACTGATTCAGGTAAAGTGGAATGACAGCCTATGGGAGCTGAATGATGTCCCTAGAAGTAGTGCATGGTTGGGCACACTTCATTCAATCATGCGATAGGTAGGTATAGAAACACACACAGGCAGGCACATAATGTGTTCCACATTTTGTTATATTCCATCTCATTCTGGTAGGTTTGCTGCTGCTGCATGTGGCATTGAGCAGAGATGGGAGTTTTTCCTGGTTCTGGCAGGTGGCAGCTTGAGCTGGCCTCCCCTCCACCCCATCTCTCTCGTTCTAGCAGGGAGCCTCTCTCTCTCTCTCTCTCTCTTTCTCCGGCCATATAGTACAGGTGACAGCATGGGTGATTGTGTCTGTCTCTCCTTCTAGCAGCGGGGAGACTTTCGCTCTCTCTCTCTCTCTCTCTCTCTGCAGCAACCTGGTGGGCAGACAGGCACCTTGGCTTGAGAGGCAGAAAGGCGGGCTGAGGCAGACTTTGAGCTTTGCGGCAATCTGGGGTACAGAACCCTTGACACAGACAGCATATAGGCCTGGGGGACATTGGCACTAGCAGCAGCAGACATTGGTTTTATTTATTTATTTATTTCAAGGATTTATACCCCGCCCCTCCTGCAAAGCAGCCTGGGGTGGCTTACAACAATAAAAACATAATAAAAACAGTTTAAAACATCCAATCTGATAATATTAAAACAGGGCTAAAAAACAGATAAGATAATAAATAGTAGATAGGTGGGGGAGCTAAAAGACCCCTCACCCTCCCCTTCTACCCTCCCCAAAGGCCTGGGCGAACAGCCAGGTTTTGCAATTTCGCCGGAATGTCAACAGGCATGGGGCCAGGCGAGCTTCCTCCGGAAGGGAGTTGCAAAGGCGCAGCCCGGCCACCGAGAATGCCCTCTCCATTGTGACCCCCCGCTTAACACAGGGGACCTCCAAGAATGCACCCCCGGCAGACCGAAGGGGCCGCCCTGGGGCGCGGAGGTCGAGGCGGTCCCTGAGGTATGAGGGGCCCAGACCATGTAGGGCTTTATAGATCAACACCGATAGCGTGCCGAGCCAGGCTCAAGGTGTTGGTCTAGCAGCACTAGTTGCAGCCTCCGGACCAGGAACAAGGGAAGTCCCACGTAGAGTGCGTTACAGTAGTCTAGCCTCGAGGTGACAAAGGCATGGATGAGGGAGGCCAGGTCCGGGTCGGAGACGAACGGACGCAGCCTACGCACCAGATATAGCTGGCGGAAGGCAGCCTTAGCGACTGCCTCCACCTGCTGCTCCAGGTGGAGGTCTGCATCCAATATCACCCCCAGACTCCAAACCTGCTGAGCTATAGGAGGGTGAATCCCCCTAACTAGGGGGGCCACTACCTCCCTCGCTCTCCCCACCAACATCACCTCTGTCTTATTGGGGTTGAGCTTCAGTCTGCCCAGCCGGATCCACTTCGCCACGGCCTCCAAACATTGGGATAGCAACGAGACAGCAGGGTCTGGGTCAGTTGAAAAGGAGAGGTACAGCTGAGTATCATCAGCATACTGGTGACACCGCAC
>QEPC01012538.1:675106-687217 GCA_003113815.1 Sphenodon punctatus
CCCTGTGGTGGGTTCCACCCTTGGCTCCGGACCCTGACCTCGATGATGAGTCGCGTACCTTCTTAGCCCAGGGTGCCTGGTAATGCTGCTGAGTACCTAATCTCTCGGGTGCAAGAGAGCGACTGAGAGGTTTCAGAGGGTCGCCTTGGGGCCACCTTTCCCCCCCCTGTGCCTGGGCCTAGATTCCTCCCTCTTTGTTTCCCTCTCCCCAAGTCCGTCCCCTGGAACCTGATAAGCCTGGCCTTCCTTCTCCCTCCTTGAATTCCCCCACGGCTCCGTACCCCGGAGCCTGACAGCACCAGGTCAAAGTGCCTCATCAGTCAGCTTCCTGCCCACAGGGCCACAATCCCGCCCCCTGAGAATCTCGTCCAGCCTCCTGTGGAGACTCCGGATCAGCAGGGGGGTCACCTGGCTGAGGGTGACAGTGGAGATGCTCACGGTCCCTGTCACGGCCAGGAACGGTCTCAGGACGAAGACCGTTTGAGCCAGAAGTTCCCATTCTGTCCCATTAAACCCTTCCGGTGCCCCGCAGTCTGTCTCCAGTTGCACCTGAAGCAAGGCAGCTTTCTGCTCAAGAAGCCGCTCGAGCATCAGGAAGGTGGAATTGCACAGTGTGGCCACATCCTGGACCAGCTGGTGCCCTGGGGAGCTTTGCTCAACCTGCTTCTCCCAGAAGAGCTCGCTGCCCTTCACGCTCTGGTTGAAGAACCCCGCCAGCTTCCTCCCCCACTCTATCAGGGAGCTAAGGGTGCCTTCTCCAATCCCCTTATCCCCCAAGCCCAGAGTGTCCCTGACCACCAGGTGAAGGGTGTGTGCGGCACAAGGGATGCTGGTGAAGCCCCCCTCACAGACTGCTTTTAATACATTTGCGGCATTGTCCGTCACCACACACCCCTTGGTGAAGGCCGCGCCTGGCGTAACCCACTCCCTCACCATGGCGGACAGGGCTGCCTCGATGTTCCTGGCGGTGTGGGGACTGTCCATGACTTGTGCCTGAAGCAGGGCCCACCTATACCCTGCTTTGGGACCTCTCCTGCCGCTGCCAAGCACTGCCTCTGGGTTCTGCCACCAGTGTGCAGTCACTGCCAGGTAGGCATGCTGTTCATTCCTACTTGACGACAGGTCTGTTGTAAAGTGGATGGTGCCCCCCCCCCAGCCCCTGCCAGGTGCTCCCTCACCCACTCCTTCAAAGCCCTGTAATGTTCTGGCACTGCAGTCCGACTGAGGGTGGTGCGGGACAGCAGCTTAAACTGGGGGGTCAGGAACCCAATCAGCTGCTGGAAGCCCTTGTCCTCTACAATTGAGACGGCTGCCCATCCAGCGCAATCATTTTGGCCAACAGGCGCTTGGCTTTCTCTTGAAAGCCACGCCGCCCTGTTGCCGATGGCCTTGACAGCTGCCCCCACCCCAGCTCCTTCATGGTGGACTGATGCTGCTGGCGAGGCTGCTGCTGCTGTTCTTGCCCCCTGCTCCTGCTGGTAGAGGCAGCAGTTGGTGCAGGATGCTGGCCCGCTGAAGGAGCCGGGTGACTGGCTGCTGCAGTCAGGAACCTGCTGGCATCCACTTCCCTTGCCTTCCTGCTTAGCAGCAGAGCACTGTGGCATGACTTCAGGTGCCTCGCCATTGCAGTTGTCCCAAGGTTGCCGAGCACCTGCCCATGCTTCAGCACCTTATTGCACAAAGTGCACTGCACCTCTCTGGGATCATCTGCCCGCACCAGCTTGAAATGTTCCCAGATGGAGGATTTTTTGCCCCCTCCTGCCTTCTGGCCCGCCTCGGGTGACGCACTGCTGCCAGCACTGCTGGGAGGGGCAGAACGTGGTGGTGGCGACAATGACACAGCTCTGGGAAGAGGGTCAGCCATTGCCTCAGATCCAGACATCTCCTATGCGACACTAGTGTCTGCCTCTGACTCACTGTCTGTGATCACGGTGATGTCCCGTGAAGGGGAGTACTGGGACCCTGAGGCTAGGCTGCCCGTGCCCGCCATGCTGCTGGCACTCTCCCTGTGCCCCCCTCTATAGCTGCTACTGCTGCTGCTCCTCTCCCTACTGCCATTGACCGGGGATCGGGCCCTGCCTCTAGCAGCCGGGGTGGGATCCACCAGCTCTGGACTGCTGGGGATTGCCTCCACAATGGTGGACATTGGTGACCCTCGATGAACATCGAAAGCAGCAGCACCTGCTCCTGCAGCCACAGCAGAGACAGCTGCAGCCTCATGTACTGCAGACCTTCCAGTGCCAGGAGGTGATGCTGAGCCGCTGAAACCTGTTGCCCTAAAGTAGGCCAGCGGAGTTTGGGGCGTGGTGATGTGCTCTGGATTCTGCTGCAGCCTGCTGCCGCTCTGAAAGCACCTCTCCCACATGTCCCATTGCCTGTCTTACGGGCAGCAGACTGGCCTCTCCTACTTCCCTTCTCCATGTCTTCCAACTCAAACACACACAAAGATTTTATAATTTTTAAAAAATTTTTTACTCAATTTTTTAATCTAATATTATATCTATCTCTACACTAAATCTAACTGCTATTAACTATTCTAAAACCTATGGAACTAAATGGAATATCCTAATAACTACAAAGGCCTTGTCCTACAAACACACTGTATCTCTATTTCTATAACTAAGCTAACTACTATATCTATCTATCTATCTATCTATCTATCTATCTATCTATACAATATTACACAGGAGGAAACACAAAGAACACAGGGAGGGGTACAAAACTGAAATGGAAATCAATCTAATAATAATCCTACTCTAAATAAATCTAAAACTTAAAACAGGGGAAGGGAATAATCAGGGATGGAATAAGAGGGAGAAGGAAAGGATTCAATGGAGGGGGGGAGGGAGGAAGGAAGGTTAAACACAGGGAACACAGGGAGGGGTAAAAACAAAAAATAACACCTAAATCTATCTAATATAATCTAAACAAATGATGATATGAAGGTAAATGGGTTGGATGGGTGAAATAGGAGGAGGATGGCAATGAATTGGGGAGCTGGGAACTGCTTGGAGAGGGAGCCTTCTGAAAACGCCTGCTGTCAGGAACAGTGACTAGCTCAGAAGGTGTTGGAAGGGGGGAGGGCAATGAATTTTGTTACTTGCTGTGCCTGCCTCACCGCAAGCCCCATTGGCTCCGTGCAGCCTAGCCCACCCATCCCCCATGTCCAATCGCAGACTGTAAAGCCAGTGGTCTGAGGAGAAAAGGGATGGTGAGTGGGCGGGCTGGCTGCTACTCCAAGCCTCTCCACCCCTCGTGCCTGGAAGTTTGCTCCTCAGCTGACTTCCCCTCCCTGTCACATTTTGCCTTCCAGTGACACGTTTTTGCCACCCGAACTCATCCGAATTCGATCCGAACCAACCAAACTGTTTGGTCATTTTGGAGTTTGGAATCAAGCTCAGTTCGGTCGATTCGGGTTCGGATTCATTCATCCGAACAGACTGAGTTTGGCCCAAACTCCGAACTTCCGAACCGCGTTTGCCCCTAGGGTCACTGGCGGCGTGTTGCCAGGGGTTACCCTGGCAACGGGTAGTCAGGGCATTGCTGTGGATGCTGCCGGAGGGGCCGCAGCAGGTCCGGGAGCCGCTTCCAGTGTTGGTGCTGCGAGGATGAGTGTGTGGGGCCCCACCCGCGGAGTGCTCCCCGCGGGCCGGCGGCTGCGGCTGACATGTGCACAAAATACCTATCAGATATCTCCCTGCTATATGTCTCCCACTCACTGCGCTGCATGTTCCCTTTGCATTTTCACTCATCAGTGACTGTTTGCCATTCACCAAACCACTACCCCATTTGCAGAGGGAGTTCAGGAACTTTCCATTCCATTCCTCTACTTTCCCCTTTCTTCTGAAGCTAATTCCTTCAGTTTCCCCTTGATTTCCCTCAAGCCTGCCTGAAAACCTGGCATCCCCTATAGGGATGCCGGCTTGCCACCTTTGGTCATTTTTTTACCTGGCATTTCCATTTTGGCCCCATGGGAGTGTCAGGTAAAACACCACCACAGGTGGCAACCCTAACCCCCTATCTCACCCATACATACCTTCCATTGCAAAGAAGAGCCTAACATTTCAATTCAGTGTCAGGTAAGCATCCCTGCCTGTTCCAACCCCTGTCCCATGTAACGTCCTGGTTCCTTTAAAGGGATAGTCCACCACACCCCACACACTCCCATCATCCCATACCCTTCCACTTCCTCTGTAATTAAAGTCCCTCATCCCAGCAAAGCATTTGCATCATTGCAGAAACAGGGGAAATCTTTATTCACAATCAATGAATTCTCTAGTAGAGGAACTACCACCAGGGCATGGACAGATGCATTGGTGGCATGGCATAGTTATGGTGGTGATTGTAGTCTTTGTTCCCATATTTGCTGTATGCAAGGGCCTTCCCTCACTGACTGAAAATACATCTTCTCCCAAGAACAATTTGAAACATACCCTTCCCAGAGTTCCTGCTTGCGGACGCGGTACACCTGTTCCATGTCTTCAACACTTTCAAAATGTTAGAGAGCACTTCCAAAGGCTGCTACCATTAAACCTTGGGATGGGATATAAATATATTTATAAATAAAAAATAGATATAAATAAAAACCATGCCAAGTGGAAAATAACTTTTCAGACATGACACATCTCTTTTAAACCTAGACAGTGCTTCTGGGGACATTCCACAGTCACCATGGAGACCAGAAAGAACAAGAGTGGCTCCATAATGTCCCATTACAAAAGTGTAGGTCTCTCTAGTCCCTTATTTGACCATGGATTAAGAATAGACTAGTGTGCTGACACACACGTGTGTGTGTGTGTGTATCTCTGACACACATTTTCACAAACAGGCATAACAGAAGAATGCGTTTTAAATACCAAAACCAAGAGTCAAGTGTTATGTCTGGTAATGCCCACTACTGATAACTCTCCATTCAGTTATTTGCCTGGACTACACTTCTCCTTGTTTATATGACATATCAAGTATAAGGCTGCATTTTTTCCATGGTTATTAGATTTCACTATTTGTATGAAATGTACCAAAGCCATGAACTATGCAGTTTCCTGTGAAAATCCTGACTTCTAAAAGAATTGTGTAAAATATACATTTATAGCACTTAAAACCGAGCCTAACTTTACTGATGCACTATGTCACTCAGCATTTGGTTTAGTTTGCTTCCTATAAATGATTGCACAGACTAAGCTTTTCTTAAAGTGTCTTCAACTAAAGCGATAACTGCTGGATCAAAAGGCAGACGTTAGCTAATTTTCTGTTTTGTTTTTTTTTAGTTTTTATTTATGAAAATTCCCTGATGGGGAAAATATGGTTTTCAAAGGGCATGCATATTCATGAATTCAGAATTTGCTGCAAATAATATGGCAGACTGAGAACATTTATTATATAATAAGGAATATATAATATTTTGAATGTGGCTGTTTTTCATCCTTAATAAATATTATGTTTAACCATGAAATATCTATTTTTAGACCATGATGTGCTGCAAACTCAGATTTTTTTTACTGTGAAAATATATTTTAGAGGACAGGACTATACTCTGTTAGCACTAATAGGCAAGGAAGTGGGAATGCATGGGATGGGGGGAAAGTGTGAGTTTTTGGTGCTTTGGGGTGAATTAAGGATTATGGATGGGGGGAGGTGGGGTATTTATTTTATATGTATTTTTTATGATGATGTTTTTTTAGTTGATGTAAGTCTCCGTGAGCCATTTTTGGGGATAGGGTGGGGTCTTAATGAATAATAATACTAATAATACTACTACTAATAATAATAGTAATGAATAATCAATACAATATAAGAAATTCACTAAATCTCTGTCAATAATCATCATCATAATAATTCACTAAATCTCTGACAAGCTCGCAATACACACAAACATCAGAGATTTAAATTAATAGAAATATTCTAAATGAATTTTTCTGATAACTGTGTTGCAACAAACCTTGCAGGGCTCCAATAAGTGGTGTAGATAGATAGACAGATATTGTACATTGGGAAGTTTTGCCAGTAATTACCACTAGATGGTGCTGGCTGTTGTTTAGGGAAAGGACAAGTCGGTCTGTTATCTGCCTCTCTGTGCTTCCCTTTGTTCCGTGTGGCAGGTTCATAACTAATTGTGGAGGTGTTATCTGTAATTGTTGTGGTTTGTGGAGCTCAGGCTAGAACAACTCTTTCTCAGCTGGATTTGTGCCAGGGGGAAATTTACAATTAAAGCCTCATCTGGTATCATCAAAGCACATATAAAGATCAGGGAGGCAATGTTTGGAGGCTGGCTTGGCTCCTTGCAGGCCCACATGTAGAAATTCTTCCTTCAACCTCAAGAATCTTTTCAGCCCCAGAGGCTCTTGTGTATTCAACCCTCTTTCTGGTTCTGATAGGGATTGGTGAATCACCTCAGAGAGGGCTGGGAATGGAATGGGGGAGACACATGTGAACCGTAGTCATATTTAGAGTAAAATCAAGTAAGATTTTTATCAAAACCTAAAATAAAGCTTCAAGTGTATATAAGTATAAAGCTTGGAAATGGTCAGTTACAAGTAAAACTCTCCCAAAACTTTGTTCTGCAAATGATGATCAGTCAGGTAGCTGGGATCCAGCCCAACATTCACTGTTTTATTCAAAGTACTGCCTGTAGGAAAGAATCTGGATATGAGAATCCTGGACTTCTGATCAATTGAAAGGGTAACACACGTGACAGTGGCCTGCTTGGCTTGCTGGGATCCACCAGCACATCCATTTATGCACCGCCAGATGTTAATGCAGGACTTCCCGTGACTAACCCAGGCTGCGTCCTTGGAAAATCTTAGAGTATGCAGCCTAGGCTAAAGGCTGCCCACATGGGCCAATGTGGGCTAACAAGCATCCCTGCCTTGGGGCTGTCCATTGTGGCAGGGGGTGGGGCGCTGGGGGGGAAGGGCAAGGGCGGGACTGGCTGCCCACTCATTTGTTTAGCTCTCCGCCTTCGCCCGGGTTGTGTGGGCGGTGGGATGGCTCTTCCGCTGTGGGCACGTTAGTTCGGTGCCCCTCCCTGATCTGAGCTGTGTTGACCGCCATTTCCCACCCTGGGTCAAGTTGAGTAGTCGCCGTGCTGCCCGCGCATCTGTTTTTACCCAAAGTCTTTTGATTCCTTTCAAAGTCAGTGTGTGTTTGATCAAATCCAACCTTGCTTCTTGAGCTCTCTGTTCATTTTAAGCCATCCCTACCATGGGTTCTTTGGTGCTCCGCTAAGGTAAATGTTTATGCCTTGTATGTATTGTAGAAGCTGTATCGTAGAGCAGGACAGGGCAGATAGGTGCTAACACAAATTCCTCTACCTGCAATTGTCCTGGGTGGAAGGTGAGATCAGCAGTGGCTCAGGGAAGCTACTCTCACCTTCAGTAGTTTGGGAAGGTGGGACTATTAATAATAATTGTATCCACTGAATAATTCTAAATCAATAACTGTCCATACACCTTTGATCATATTGCATAGAACACCATTAGCTCTCAAGTGAGGCCAGGTGTGGACCTTCCTCACTGTAACATTACAAAACGGTCAACCCCCTCAACCAACCCCCTCTCATGGAACAGGAGCATAGCTAGGTTGGATAAGGCTTGATACAGGAATGGGGCCTCCTGCTTCCCCGTCCAGTGGCAGGTGGCACAAATGCACCAGGAAGTGTGGGCCCCCCAGGCTCATAGGCTCCAGTGCAGCTATGCCACCTCTATTATAGATACACCCTTGTCTGGAACTTATATCTAGGACAGGACCTATTCCATGGAAAAGGAAGGATTGGTCTATTGGGCTCCCCCTAAATATTCACAATTTGCCATACATAAATTAAACCTATATACATGCATTTACAATAAAACCTCTAAGGTCCAGACACCTCAAGGAACATGCATTTTGTCTGGACTAAAGAGGTGTCTTAATATGGAAGGCTCATAAAGCATGTCTAGAATAAAGAAGGGCATACGGCATGTCTGAAGGATTCAGTGGAGGGAGCTCCATATGCGTACATACAAATATAGAGTTTGATAGGTCATTTTCTTAGCCCGAGCTTCGCTTTTCTCAAATGGTGAAGGCCAGTAAAAAAATCAAGTCCAGTTGCACTCTGTTGACTCAGACTGCCTAGCATACTATGCTACCTCCCTCTGCCACACATTTTCTTAAACATTTCAGAAAAGTTTCTAACATGTCATACCCTATTTCTTTTTCTACCAGAGGCACAGTTTACCTTTAGCCATTCCTTTGGAACAGGCAGAGGAAGCCTTCAACCATGTCGGAGTCTTGCAACGGAAAAGTTAAACACTTACAAATTTTTAAAAAATATATATGTATACCTATCCAGGGGAAGCCTGGAGAAATAATTTAACAGATGTATTTGTGGCTGCAGAAAGTTATGGACACATTGATAAACTGCGCCAAAATTTTTAAGCCGCCCAACATACACATTATGTGCATGCCAAATGTCACTGAGCTCAAATATACACTTAGTATGCTTGTCACTCTATTTGGTATTCATCTAATGTAACCTTGCCAGTATCCTGTGGGCTCGATCACTAAAGTTAAACAGCTTTTATGTTTTGGTGTATATTGTCCTTCTCCCATTTAACCTTTGCCTACTCTCTCTTCCCTTTGTGTATGTCTGGGATGACTGGTGACCATTGTTTTTTTTGTTTTTTTAAAATGACCCTGCAATTAAAAATTGTCTAAGTGACACACATTTATACAACTGAGTATTTGGAAATGAAACAAATGTTTGTCATCACAAATATTTGTCTTCATATAACATCTTTGCAATATTAAAATGCAAAGCGTTTACCATAATGTAAAGAAGTTGCCTCCAAGAGCCTCCGGCATATGGGGCCTAGGTATTAATGTCTATAAAGGAGATACCAATTGGGAAGATTTATAGTATTTAAGAACTGTGTGCCAGATGGTAACAGCCATATGAATTGCACAGTCCTTAGAGTTTTTTCTTCTATGTTTTTGTTTATCATGGAGGATACGTTTCTGGGTTCATAAAGTTACAGCATGTCCTGTCTCCTGCGTCATGGAGAAAAGCATTAAATCTGTGCTTCTGAATCCAGGCTATTGGGAATTGTAAAAATAGTATTTAAAGGAGGAGATGGGCAGGCTGCCTCTTGGGCGGAGGAATAATTGTTTTTAAATGCATCCATGGCATTTTATTGCTCAAGTTAATAGGCTAACAATGTTGTCTATCCTCAGGAATAGTTTATTTCAGGATATGAAGCAGTCTATGAAAGAGATGACAAAACAGGTAAATGTGGCCTTCTTTATATTGCTCTTAGCTAATAAATGTTCTCACTCTGGTATATACAATTTGAAACTCACATATAGATCTGAACAATATAGGAGCATGAGATCACATATGGATTTTCCCAACCACAATGGGAAGGAATTCAGACTATCCAGAGCAGAGTCACAGGCCATACAATTCAGGATAATTCACAGAGCATATTGGACTCTGTCAGGAGTTCTTAATTTACACCTGATGGTAAATGATGTGTTCTGAAAATGCCAGAACAGCAGGACTTATGCTTTATAAAGCATTTCAGGTAGGGGTTTTCTTCCAGAATAAGGTCATTCCTTTTCACTAGTTTTACCTTGATTATAAAAGAGCCATTCTGTCTGAACTAGTTGGTTTTTGACTATTCATCTAAATATCATTATTTTCATAATGAAAAACTATCCAAATACGTATGTTGAGAGAGGCAACATGTTGTAGTGGACTAAGAATTCAGGCACATTTGAATTCTTATACTGGCTCTTCCATTGACCTACTTTGTGTCCTTGGACAAGTCCATGAGCCTGTCTGTGTATCAGCATCACCATCTGTAAACTTGTTTTCCTCTATATTTCACTAGAGATTTGTGAAGATTACAGTGGCCAATCATTTTTTTTAATGTATCATGCCAGATTCTCAGCTGGTGTCAATCAATTTATTTATTTGTTTATTTATTGACTAATTAATTAATTCTCAGCTGGTGTAAATTGGCATAACTCCACTGATTTTGAGTTACACTGATTTACACCAGCTGAGGATCTGGCCTATAATGTTTTTTGGTGGTAGCTTGTCATGTTACCCGGATGCTGTGTCTTTAATATTAAGAAAAAATAAATTCCCAAGTTTATGAGGAGCCACCAGATGGTGGTTATTCACCCTATGTATGTGTTGTGCACTGTCTACCTGTTTAATCTAAAGCCATACCAAGCTATCATGGTGAATTCTTTTGATTAGTGGAGAAGAGTCAGACATTTCCACTTTTTCCTTGTTTATCAAACTGTAAATAGGTGACCTTGGGGGAAAATACCATCAAAATTTATTTTATAAGCAGCCTACCTATTTTTGGCACTGATGTCTGTGGACTTCGTGGCTATGAAATCTGAGCAGTGTTTCTATTATCAAAACATCACTTTGAGGCAGGAAAAGGCTATTGTCCCCCATTTTCCAGGAAAAGGGCTGGGGTGTAGAGACATAAATGTACTTGCCATAAGTGTGAGAGAGTAGGATGGCAAAAAATTGTACCTAAAATGTCAAGTGAAGATAAGACCTATATTTGACAGTACAAATGGCAGGAGGTACTTGAAGCTAATAAAAGGATGAGAGGATTGTAGGATTGGAAGGGACCTCGAAAGTAATCTAAAACTACTTCATAGGGTGAAAACAGACATGACGCTAACCACCCCTTAACCACCCTTGGTGGTTGTCATGGGTTTGGAGAGTCCACACCCCCACATTACTGGGTTTGAGTGACTCAGTTTCCCTTGCGCACAGTTCTCTTGAATCACTTCTCTCTCACTGGCTAATTCAAGTGTGCCACAATTAAACTTCTTGTCATACAAGGGCCCGATTCTTCCCGTTTACAGACTCTTTACTCTCTGAGTTCGCAAGAGCTTGAGGGCTCTTGTAGCTCACTTGTGTTCCAATATTAGACTCTAGACCACTTCTTTATAAAGTAAGAAGTATATTTATTGATTACATAAACAAGATAGTTAAACAGAGTGTTATTAGAAATCAAAGGTAAATATAACGCATTCCTAACTTCTATTGTTGAGTTCCTAAACTATTTTTCTTACCCTATTACAAGGTCCATAAGTTCTGGTTTTCTCAGCCATAAGGAAACTGGCTGGGCTCTTGGCTTTAGAGATCAAAATCCTTCTCTCATCTCATGCTTCTCCCAGCCTGTTGTTGGCTGGCTTTCGTATGTAGATGTTCAAGATCTTTTCAGGGAGAAGTCTCAAGTAGTCTCTTCTCCCCTCTGGGATCTCTCTCCTTATATAGCATTTAACTTTCTTTGTCTCAAATTTCCCGCCTTTGGGGAACGTGTCCCGGAGCATGTACGCAGCCCCAGGTAAACATGGAAGTTCATTAACATCTCCACAGGCTCATCTAGCAAGGCAGCTTTCAATACATGTTGTTATCTGTTTGCACTTCCTACAGGCTGATGACGTTGGAGAGCCCCCAATTTGAGTTCTACAATTCTCAGGGTCAACATTACCAACATGTGGAACTTTTAACATTCCATAGTGTACATTTATAGTAACATTGCATACATGTGAAACCCTTGGCACCACACATTTACCAAACATGTAGTTCCGTGTTACACGTGTGTGACCCCATGTTTCTCCGTGACAGTGGTCATTTATGCATGTTGCAGGGCTGCATAGGGCACCAATATAGCCCTGCAACTTGCATAAATAACCATCAAGGGCGGTTAAAGGGTGGTTAGCGTCATGTCTGTTTTCACCCATAGGGTATTTTCAGACGTTACGAGATCACGCTCAACCACGATGAATTCCCCGTGGGGGAGCAAGATCCCGTAACCTCTGGTCAGTGTTACACCAGATGTTCACCCCCGTGAATCATGGGGGGGAATCAGATTTACCATGCTTCCATCCCTCCTCCCTGGAGGAGGAACGGAAGCATGGTAAATCTGATTCCTCCCCTGTGATTCACGGGGCTGACCACCCAGCATGACACTGACCAGCTGTGACTAGGGCTGTAGCGGAATATCGCAGCGGTAGCTATTTCCGGCGGAAACAGTGTTTCCGCAATTAGTGGAATGGCATGGCAGAGGCTTTCATTCCGCGGTTTCATTCCGCGGTTCC
>QEPC01012538.1:692157-722433 GCA_003113815.1 Sphenodon punctatus
GGGGAGGGGAGTGGGGACTAGTGGGTTAGTGCAGGGGGGACTGTGTGCGGTAAAATGGAGGTTTGGAAATCCTGAGAGAGATGTCGCGATGTCAGTTGTGTTCAAAATGCTGGAAATGGGATGTGCGTGGTAAAGCACCCCAGTCACTCATGCTGTGACTGGGGTGCTTTACAAGGTTGGGTCCCTGTGTTTTGGGTTTACAAATTATTTATTTTAAGCTTGATGTGCATGTAGACTGTGTTTTCTTCCATCCGATGTTAACCCTGGAAACTCCTTGCCGTTAGGTTATGCCATGCCACTGGCCTACCATCCCCCTGGCTCCGCCCATTGTCCCCCTGGATCTGCTTACCATCCTTCTGGCTCCGCCCCTAGGCCCACTGGCCCGGCCTTACTGCCCCAGTACCCCTCCAACATCAAAACCCACCAGCCGCCCCTGGAAAGAAATAGCCGCAAATTATGTTGGTTTTGCTCAGTAGTCATCCTTCACTTAACTCTTGTTTTCCTAGATCACCACTAAAATGTGCAGACCTCTTAGTCCGCTTTTAGATGTTCACTATCAATCTGGATTTGTTATCGCACACATTACTGATTAATACACATTTTTTGCAAACCTCCGATTTCAAAGTTTCGCAAAACCTGTTTGAAATTAAAAAAAACTTGCATTAAAACTGGTTTGGTGATTTAAATAAGGATAACAAATGCACATTAAAATGGTTTCGGGATTTAAACAAGCACAAGAATATGCAAGTTTTTCAACGATCATGCGTGAATGATGTCTCGTCTAAAAGTGGCCTTAGGGTTTTTTCAGATGTGATGCTGCCACACATTCCCCCCCGTACCGTGGTAAAACTCACGTCACGTGTGTTGGCCATCTCCGAGTAGGTGGACATGCTTCCACCCCAAACTGGGGTAGCCCATACCATGCTGCTGGAGGTTGGGAAATGGTGAGGAGAAGTTCCGTGGTTACAGCTACCACTGACATGGAAAACATGGCTGGGCGCGGCATCACATCAGTTGGCCACATCCTGAGGCATGGCTTGATAGCCCTGCCCAGAAAGGGGGGAACATGTCGAATGTCATTGCCAGGAAATGAAGCAGCATCCGGCTATTGCCTGGGAGATTTAAAGGGCTGCCTAGACAATTACGGCTTCACAATGATGGATGAGCTGGAGCGAGAGGAACCCCAAGCGCAGCTGACAGGCCCAGTTCAGCAGCATCAGCCCACGACCGCTCAGGTTAGGCGCAGTTAGATGCTAAATATGAGGGAAGGCTGTATGGTAAAGGGGTGTGGGGGGTATGGCTTGACAGAAGTCGAGGTGATTGATGCAAATCTATGCCCGCATCCCCAATAGGGAAATATTTTATTTATTTATTTATTTATTAAAAGCATTTAGTATCCCGCCCCTCCTGCCACTGGCAGCTCGGGGTGGCTCACAACAGTATACATTGACAATTAAAATAAAAAAACTATAAAACATATTTTTATACCCCCATCCCTCTCCTCCCCCCCATCCCTACCTACCCATCTCCCCCGCCAAACACCTGGTGGAACAGCCAGGTCTTACAGCTTTTATGAAAGGAGGGAAGGTCTGGGGCCAGATGCACCCCCACCAGAAGGGAGTTCCACAGCCTCGGTGAGGCCATTGAGAATGCCCTCTCCTGCGTGGCCCTCCCGGAGGACTCGGCGGACCACAAGAAGGGCATCCCCCAATGACCGCAGGGTCCGGTCCAGTACCTAGGGGGGTGAGGCGGTCTCACAGATAAGCAGGACCCAGACGGTTTAGGGCTTTATAGGTTAAAACCAACACCTTGAATCGGGCTCGGAAGACTATCGGCAGCCAGTGCAGAGAATGGAGCACTGGTGTAATGTGCTCCCGATGGCCCATTCCCACCAGGAGACGGGCCGCCGCATTGTGCACCAGTTGCAGCTTCCGGGCCATCACCATGGGTAGCCCCACATAGAGTGCATTACCATAGTCTAGTCTAGAGGTGATGAAAGGATGGATGATGGTGGCCAGGTTGGAGTCCGAAACGTACGGCCTAAGATGACATACCAGATATAATTGACGAAAGGCACCCCTCACCACAGCCTCCACCTGGGCATCCAGGTGGAGCTGCGCATCGAGGAGTACCCCCAGACTCTGTACCTGGGGAACCAATGGAGGACAGACCCCATCAATGATGGGGGCCATTAACTCCATCACCTTCCCCACCAGCATCATCTCCGTCTTGTTGGGATTCAGCTTCAGTCGATTAGCCCTCATCCAATCCCCCACAGCTGTCAGACACCGAGTAAGCACGGAGACTGCAGGGTCTGGGTCAGCTGAAAAAGAGAGGTATAGCTGAGTGTCATCAACATATTGATGACACCATACGCCAAACCTCCTGATAATCTTGCCGAGAGGCTGCATATATACGTTGAAGAAGAGGGGGGACAACACCGAACCCTGCGGGACACCATACTGTCAGCCACCGCAGCCGCTGCCAGGCGCGGCGGCCCCCCCCCGGAGACCAAGACCCCCGCCCCCCTTACCCGCAGTCTCAGCCCGCCGCCGCCTCCATTCCTGACGCCCCCAGCCGGGGGCCCCAATGGCGGCGACAGCAACAGGAAAAGCCTCAGTCCCGTGCGGGACGCAGAAGAGCCCCGCCCCCCGTTGCGGCGCTCCGCGCGCCTCCAGGCACGCACGGGGGGCGGAGCCAACACTACAAGAGCCGGCACTGTCAGAGTAACAGTGCCGGTGAACAGAGCTGCAGGCCCTGGAGAGACTGGCCCCCTGAGCTAAGTAGCAAGAGTGCTTACCTGCTTGTACCTAGTGTCCTGTGTGTTGTTCCCTTAACCTGCTCCCCTCCCACTGTGTATATCTGTGTGTGCCTCTGTCTGTCCTAGTGTAGCTGCGTGTGCGTGATTCCCATTACCCCCTGACCTAGAGTGCAAGGAGAGTGGCTGGGAGCCTGCGGGCTTGCCCGGTTGGGCTTCCCCTCCCTTCTGTCCTGGGTCCATCCTTCCCTTCCTCGGACAAGAGAGTGAGCCCCGTGAACCCTGCCTGTGAACCTGGGATCCCCTCCCCTGTGGCCCTGGCACGTCCCCCACGCTTCCCCCTCATCCTTGCCTGGTCGAGTGCACGTCGAGAGTCTGAGAACCCCTCCTTACCCCCCAGCTCTGCGCCCTATGATGATAGGGGTCAATGTTCAGAGTGCGTAAGCACACGAACAGACCCAAATACTATCCTGACGGGCTTCCTTTCTACCGCACCTCGTAAGCAGAGCCTCCTCGTGTGCAAGTGGCGTGAGTGGGTGGCGCTTCTCCCTTCTAGACCCCCTCCCACTGACACATACGTGATGTCTTGGTATGATGAAAAACACTCCCTGAGTACCACTCAGTGGGTTCTCCAGGTCAGGAATGAGTGGAACCATTCAAGAACAGTCCCGCCCATCCTTGCACATTCCCGCAGAAGCACCACCAACATCTCGTGATACACCGTATCAAAGGCGCTGACAGATCTAATAGGACCAACAGGGTTGAGCAGCCCCAGTCCATCTCCCAGCGCAGATCATCCACCAAGGCCACAAGCGCAGTCTCCATGCCATGACCCGGATGACATCCCGACTGCGAGGGATCAAGAAAACTGATGTGGTCGAGATGCCCCTGCAACTGCTGAACCACCACCTGCTCAATAATCTTCCCTAAAAAGGGAAGGTTAGAGACAGGTTGATAGCTGGCAAGGGAGTCAACGGCAAGTGATGTTTTTTTGAGCAGAAGCTGCACCACTGCCTCTTTGAGACAGCCCGGCACTCTGCCCTCCCGAAGGGAGGCATTGACCACCCCCGCCAGCAATGGCCCCATTGTCTCCCAGCAAGATTTAATTAGCCAAGATGGGCACGCATCTAATTCACAAGAGGTGGTCCTAACAGCCCCAAGGGTTTTGACCGCATCAGTGGGTGTCACCAACTGAAACTGATCCCATAAAACCGGACAAGGAGAGACTTCCATAATGTCTGGTTCTCCTAGTGTAATAAGTGCAGTGTCAAAGTCATAGTGAATCCAAGCAATTTTAGCCACAAAATAATTCACAAACCTATCCCAGCATGCTATAGATGACTCCACTCCAGGGTGGAGGGAGGCTGGACTGACCAGCCCCCGAACCACCCAGAATAGCTCCGCTGGGCACGATTTTGTGAATGCTATAAGAACAACAAAACAAGCTTTTTTTGCTGCCCTCATAGCCTTGGCATATGCTTGTAAACTGGCTCTATGCCACAATCTGTCAGCTTCAGTAGATAGCAATGCCACTGTCGCTCCAACCGCCGCCCTTCTTACTTCAGCACTCAGAGCTCCTCTGAAAACCATGGAGGCCTGCAGTGCTGTTGCCTGGGCAGCAGACGTCTAGGACCCATCCGATCAATGGCCTCAGTCAACAGAGTGTTCCATAGTGCGACGAGGTCATCTATGAGACGGTCATCAAAGTCAGAGGGTAACTCCCTGAGGGCCAACCAGAACCGTTCCAGTTCCATTAGCCTCAGGGGGTGAACCATTCGAATAGGCTCCACACCCTTCTGGGGGCAGTCATGCACTAAGAGATAGGTCTGTAGGAGATAATGATCTGACCATGACAAGGGCACCGTTGATATCTCCCCCAATAGTGGAGCACCCACCTCAAGGCCAGTGCAAAACATTAGATCAAGAGTATGTCCCCCCTGGTGTGTTGGGCTGCTGACCATCTGGGACACGCCCATGATTGCCATGGTGTCCATGAACTCGTGCTCTGCCCCCCCAAGATCGGCATCTGTGTGGATGTTGAGATGCCCCCAGACTAATGCCTTTGGGGACCGCAACACCACCCCTGCCACCACCTCTGCCAGAGCATGTAGAGAAGCTGTCGTACAGGTAGGTGTACAGGTAGAACTGTAGCTGGCCAGGACGCACCACCAGTCCCAACCTGGGATGCAGTCAATGGCCGCTTTTGATACCATGGACTGTTGTTGAGACAGCTGAGAGACTTGGGAGGTCTGGACGGGGCTGTCCTTGGATGGTTCCGCTCATTCCTCTCGGGTAGAAGCCAGCGGGTGGTGCTGGGGGCTGAAACATCTAGCCCCCGGGTCTTGACCTGCGGCGTTCCGCAGGGTTCCATTCTGTCTCCACTGTTGTTCAATGTGTATATGCACTCCCTGGGGGAGATCATGAGAGGGTTCGGGGTGCGATGTCACCAATATGCTGATGATACTCAGCTGTACCTCTCGTTTCAACTGACCCAGGTCCTGCTGTCTCATTACTCTCCCAATGTTTGGAGGCCGTGGTGGATTGGATGCGGCAGAGCAGACTGAAGCTCAATCTTGATAAAATGGAGGTGATGGTGGTGGGAAGGGCGGGGGAGGTGCTGGCCCCCCTGATAGAGGGGGTTCTCCTGCCTGTTGCTCTTCAGGTTTGGAGTCTGGGGGTGGTTTTGGATTTGGACCTATGTCTGGATTGGCAGGGGTAGGTGGTGGCTAAAGCCGCCTTTCGCCAGCTGTATCTTGTACGGGGGCTTCAACCTTACCTCTCCAGGCCTGATCTGGCCACTCTCGTCCAAGCCTTCATCACCTCGAGACTAGACTACTGCAACGCGTTCTACGTGGGGCTTCCCTTGTTTCTGGTCTGGAGGCTGCAGCTAGTGCAGAATGCGGCAGCCCGTCTCTTGATGGGGACGGGGCGGCGTGAGCACATAACACTGGTGCTCCGCGCTCTGTACTGGCTGCCTATAGTGTACCAAGCCAGATTCAAGGTGTTAGTATTGATTTACAAAGTCCTTCACGGTCTGGGCCCCTCATATCTCGGGGACCGCCTCGCCCTCTGCACCTCAGAGCGATCCCTTCGGTCCACCGGGGGTGCCTTTCTGGAGGTCCCCCATCTAAGATGGGGGGCCACAATGGAGAGGGTGTTCTCGATGGCCGGGCCACGGTTGTGGAACTTCCTCCTGGAGGAGGATCGCCTGGCCCCGGGCCTGTTGGCCTTTCGACGTATCTGTAAGACTTGGCTGTTCGCCCAGGCCTTCAGAGGGGAGTGTGGGGGTGGGGGGTTAATTTCTGGGTGTGTGTGTGTTTTTTTAAAATTTGTTTTCATTAAGATGTTGTAGATTTTTTATGTTAAAAAATTGTTTTATGTTATGTTGGAAGCCGCCCCGAGATGCCTGGGGGCGGTATATAAATATAAGGAAATAAATAAAATAAATAAATAAATAAATAAATACACGGGGAGACACCTGGGGCCGCCAAGAAATGCTGGCCTTCATCATATTATGAGAGGATGAGCAGACCCAGCGAGATCTGGTTATTTTGTCACCAGAATGCTCCTGTGTTCAAGTCCATATCTCGCAGGATGCTGCAGACAGGGTTCCGCAGACCAGGAAAACAATGCCAAAGCAAACCAAAAGAGTTCAAGCGGGGCTACAAGGCAATTGTGGATAACAACAGTAAGTCCTGGCACAGGGCTCACACAACCCCCTATCACGACCTGCTAGATAGGTTCCTGTGCATGAGGGGGTCAATAGTGGCACCACACTTTGTAGGCTCAGCTGCATCCAAGAGTTGCACAAGGGTTGATCTGCCCCCCCACCCCCCTATGCCTCTGGAGCCCGAAATTCCATGCCCTGGTGCCCAGCATTCTTCAGACAATAAGTCCAGACCATCAGGGATAGTGACTGCTCGACCACAGTGCACCACCCCTCCGCCTTCAGATAGTGAATGGGAGGCCTTGGAATCTGTCATGCCCCAGATGCTGACAGGCAACACAACTGCAGCCGGGAGGGAGCCAGTGTTGACCGCAGACACCTGCTCCGGATCTGAGGGTAAAAATACAAAGAAGCGGTCAATGGGATTGGTCAGGGAGTGGGTGGGTAAGGATATGCAGTGGGGGCTCATGTGGAGCGCAATGTGTCTATTGGGCACATGCCTGTAGGGGGGGAGGTGACAGGTAAATGGGAAAAAAAGGGGCAAGCAGAAGAGATCACATGCCCAATTGAACCATTGCATGCCCTCAGGTGCCAGGGAGTACGCAGATACCATGGATGTGGATGAAGGAAGGGCTACTGGACCGCTCGTGGAATCCATGATGTGTCCCGATGATGGTAGGCAAAGGACAATTACAGGGAATCGAGGGGTGGTGGTGGTGAGCAGTACCTGATGGGTGCTGGGGGGAGGGTTGAGTGGGGATGTGTTTTCATAAATGTGCCCATGATGGGGGGCAATGCCCACACCCATTACACAAACCAACCAGTACCATTTACCCTCAAATGCAGGGAGCCAGGAACACAGGATAGGTGAACAAGGTGGAAGGGACGTACCACAGCAGCTGAAGGTAGGTATGGTTACACTGTGGACTACTACCCCACTCTTTTAGAAGTAGATGGGACAAATGTAGTGGACTCTTAGCTAGAACCAAGGAACGTTGATGCTCCAGTTAGTATCCAGTACTGGTTTTAATGATCAGAAGGATCAATATTAATCCTCTCTCATTATTGGGGCCTCATTTGTCAAAGATTCTGTTGGGGAGGCAAACCAGGTATTTTCTCAAGCAGAATGTACTCAAACAGCAGCTCTGGGTAGGAATCGGTCCTCTGACCATGATAAAGGGGAAAGTTTTCCTGTGATTCTCAACACCATGATCAAGCTGGTTCTTGTGGAGTTATAGAAGAGCCTGTGGAGCTAGCAAGTTCATTAATCACTGGCATAGATCGCAAAGCTATTTATTCTAAGTGCAATCATATAAGATCTGAGGGTGGGAATACTAACCAGAAATGTGGTTGTATAAATGGTAATTCTACAGGCATGGGTTTGGATGCATCGGTAAGTTCCCTGTCATCAACCTCTACCTCCTTTTTTGTGTGTGTTATTTTTAAAGAGTTAATTGATATAAAGGGATCTATATTGAATTTAAAGAGATCACTAGGAGGGCTATGGCTGTTGTTTGAGCTATGGCGATCTAGCTCATAGCCCTTTCAGCAAAGACAGGCTAGCTTGATTGATGTGACAACCCAAACAGAGATTGTTTGCAAATGGGAGCCTACCACAGGGACAACGTCTATAAATTGGAGTGAAGTTTCCTGAAGAATAATGGATGAATACAAAGAGGATTCTAGTACAGAACCAACTATGGTGGAGAAAGATGAGATAGCCTTAGCTCCCAGAGAGCAGGTGTTTAAGGTGGATATCATAGACCAGGTTGAAACTATACCTACCCTCTCCCTGGAATATTCTGATGTAAGCACCAGGAGCTTGCCGTACACCCCTCCCCCCATGCACAGCCTCCATGGAACTGACAGCTGGTGGCCCGTGGTGGCGGTGCTCTGCATGGTGATGGGCAGGATGTGACCTGATCCAGTCTCCTACAGCTGTGCCTGATGACACTGATGCCCCCTCTATCACTGTGGACAGTTTGAGATGTGAATCCGCAGCAAAGATCCTGAGTTGACTGATGGACCTTTGGGGGGGTGGGGGGGTGTCTCTTCCCTATCCCCGTTTGCCTTTTATTAATGTTTCTACTCTGCACATGTCTGGTTTGTTGGGAATATTGATGTGCCTGATGCATCTTCCTGCTGGGACATGGGTTATCTGCTTTGCTAGCCTCACTATATTCTGGGCTTTCAATTAAACCGCCCCTTGCGCTACAGGCTTTAGTCCAGGGGTGGTGCACATTGCACGGCACCAGGGGCATTGCCCCTCCTGGCCTGATCCCCCTCTGCACACTCTTCATGCTTTTAAAAAGAAAGAAAAAAATAAAAAGGAAAAAAAACCTCACTTGAGTCCCGAAAGCACTGAGGGGGAAGGGGGGGAGGGGAAGGCCAGCAACCCGCTCCAGACTTGCTCTGAGTTCTCCAGTTCAGCAATCAGCTGAGTGCTCAGTGTTGTTGTTGTGCCTCCCTGGACACATGTGCAGGCAGGAGCTGAGGGGGTGGGGGCCAGTGCCTCCTGCTGAGCCTGCTCTAAGGAGTCCCTTAAGGGACAAAACTTTACAAAAGTGATTTGGGCTATTGGGCTTAGAGCCCATGCTGCCTGAATGGGGAAAAGCACTTTGCTTTTCCCACCAGTGGGGGCAGTGTTCCACAGAGCCCTATGGGCTGCTTTGAAAGACTGTCTGGACTGGAGACTCAAACGCCCAGGCAGTGTGTGCCAGTGTGCACAGCTGCTGCTGTTGAAGGCTCAGGCTGCCTGCCTGTACCCCACCCCCTAGGGTGGGGTTAAAAGAGAGCTCTCCTCATTTGGCATGCTGGTGATCTGTGCCATTTTGGTGGAGAGAGAGTGCTGACTGGCCTGGCTTGTTTGTGGCTTTGTTACCCCACGCTGCTGCTGGACCTGCATCAGACACATCCCCATTGGTGAGTTAGTTATTTTTAGTTACTTTGCTAGGAAACACTGGTGAAAAAGGGGCCTGGGGGGCTGCTTGGGGGAGGGGGGAGAGAATGGGGCTTCTGGGAGACTGATGAAAATGGGGCTGGGGTTAAGGGGGCTGCTGGGGAAAATGGGGCTTCAACAGAGCTGTAACAGTGAAGCATGTTTTGGGGGACAAGTGGAATTCCTCGCTGCTGCTTTTGTGGTGTGCTAAGACTTCACATAATATGGTTCAGTTGGTTTAAGATCTGGTTTATTTTTGCTTGTTCTGTGTTCGTGTTTGTATGTGCACTGCTAGTTTCTCCCTGCTCCTCTCCCAAACCCCTCAAGCATGTGCAAAGGCTGTGGCCATTTTCTGGTGCCCCCACTGGCCATGGCTACTTTTGGTTAAAATTGGTCTCTTTCTTGGCTGTTTTTGACGTAAACTGTCTGCTTTCTGTTTGATGGGACCTAGGGGCTTAGATGGAAGGGTTTCTAATCTTTGCTGAAATGTTTCTTGCATTTTAAAATGGCCCCGCCCTTTGCAGGTTGGTGGGATGTCGTGGCAGGCTTTTTCACTAATGGCTAGTCCTTGCATGAATGCTCCATGTATAGTTGCAGCAGAAACTACCTCTTACATTGCAACAGAGCTGTGTAGTATGTTTTGGGGGACAAGTGGAAATCCCTGCTGCTGCTTTTATGGTGTGCTAAGGACTGCACATAACATTGCTGCCTTAAGATGGTTTGCTTTGCTTGCTCTGTGTTTGCATGATGTGTTTATGCTTTCCCTCTCTCCTCCCAAGCATGAGTAGAGAGGCCGTTTTGTAAATTTGTGGGTCTACTCATCATGGCTACTCTTTTTTCTTAAAATGGTCCCTTCACTGTTTCACTGCTGCTCTCTGCTGGAAAGTAGTTTCTGGCCTCTCTGCTTGTGACTGTGACTTTGAGCATCTTGCCTGGGGTTTTTGTTGAGAAACAGAAATGCATTGTTTAAATTTTGATGGGGCTGGTTTGGTGCCAACAGAGGCCTATAACGGGCCAAACTTTTTAAAAAGGCCTGTGTGTTTGGACAGGCATTGGTTGCCAGGGATATGGTGTAGGTGTTGGGGATGCTGGTCTTGCTGGGCCTGGTTTGATGGCAATGCAGCCCTGAAACTGGCCAAACTTTTTTAAAGGCCTGTTTGCTTGGACAGGCATTTGGCTATTGGGGATAGGGTGTTGCTACTAGGGATGGTGGTCTGGATAGGCCTGGTTTGGTGACAATGCAGCCCTGAAACTGGCCAAACTTCTTTAAAAAGGCCTGTTTGCTTGGACAGGCATTTGGCTGCTGGGGATACAGTGTTGGTACTGGGGATGTTGGTTTGGATGGAGAGTGTTTGGTTGCTATACAGGCCTGCAACTGCTCTCCTTGTGAACAGAAGAGAAAGTAGGTAGGAGCATGGAAGAAGAGAAGGCTGCAGTCAACAAGGAGACCCCCTTTCCCCTGTCCCCCATTGAACTCATCTCTTCCCCTTACTCTTCTCGTGCACCAAAACCAAACCCTTTCCCTCCTACTCTCCTCTGTTGTCCTTCTCTTCCCTTTCATTCTCTTCTGAGAATGCCATGAAAATCGAGGATTTGAGGGTTCAGGATAAAGGTAAGACGATGGCAATGTAATCTATTTTTGTAACCTGCTATGGTTAATTTGGACCATAGCAGTGGAAGAGAGTGGATGGGATCCCAGTAACAGGGCTCTCTATCCCGGAGTGGGAGTGCTTCACACAGCAGCAAGGAGTTCCCAGCATTAACTAATGTAATGTCCATCCAATGTTAGCCCTGGGAACTCCTTGCTGCTGGGTTAAGCCACGCCATAGGCCTACCGCTGCCCCTGGCTCTGCCTACTGCTGCCCCTGGCTCCGGCCTGCTGGCATCAAAGTCGCCGGCAGTAGGTTCAACCCTCCCACTGCCCCACCAGCCTCAAAAACCACCAGCTGCCACTGCTTTAGTCTTTGTGCTTTACAGGAAAACTAAGAGCAGCCCTATATCTCGGGCACTCACAGTTTTCAGCTGTTTGCTGCCATCTCTCCCAGCTGCCCTATGCCCGGCTGTGGGCATGGCCATGAGCTGGCTGGGCTTCAGTTGCCCTCAGGCTGGCATAACTGCATGCTGGTGTGGGGGGCCTGGCTTGGGGATGGGTTCACCACGCCATGGGGACGTTGTCATGTTTGTTACGCTGCGACAGACCGGAGGGAATCCCCCACGTCCCCTGCTGGCGTCTGGACCCCATCATGGTTGTTTGGCTTCATGCACCGCCCTGCCCCGTGGGGTCGCCCACACCCTGTAACTGGATGATACGTGGCGGCGTCACGTCTGAAAACACCCTTAATCGCTGGTTTCCCCCACATCATGGAATATTTTTGCTTCTGTTACATGAATTATTCATCTTAGCATAGTGCTGTCTTCAGGATCCCTGCATGAATGGCAGAGTCAAAGAGTCTACTAGACTTTGTCAACTTCCTCTGCTTTGGATTCAATTTCTCTGCTGTTTTTGAGTGTTTCCCCCTTTCCTTAAGTGATTTTTCCTCTCTGTAATTCCTCTTTGCAGTTTTAGATCTATTGGCACTGGACTCACTCACTACAGTTAGCGTTTGTGCTATTTTTTTATACTCATGTCTTAAAACCAGAGAAATAACTACTTAAAGTTTACTATTTATTGAAAGCTCTAAGGCAAGTCAAGCAGGCATCTATTAAGCAAGCACAGTGGGGCCTTCTTGCAACATCTTGAAAGCAGATAGCTGCCTGAGAGGGATGCTCCTTGGCAGTTTGTCAGAATCCACCTACACCCATGTTTAAGCACCGGGAAACCTTTCCCAAATGACTGGGAAAGCTAGAAAAGAGTACTCCGTGGATTGCAGAGCCAGAAAATAAAGACTTCTGGGGAAAAAAAGAGAGACCATTACTGTAACTGAAAAGAAAGCTATCACATATATGCAAGAAAAAATCATAAAGGCTACACAGTCAGGTAGTTACTTAATTATTTGAATACTGCTGAACAGAAAAGCAATTTTTTCTGCCACCACAAGTCCCAGTGGTAAGCTTTACAAAGCACTCCTTACCAAATATATTTATTTAAATTAAAAAAAATTCCTCACCATTATCAATGGTTGAAGAGAACCTCCTAATTGCTCCAGTTTCTCTTTTCTTCACCATAATCACAGCACACCACAGAATTAGAGCGTGCCACTAAAGCTGAAACAAGTACCTGTAAGAATGAGTATACCCGTCAAATCCGTGGTAGTCGACTAGACCCGCCACAGTTGGGTACTAATTGTACCTGATTAGTGCCTGACAGGTTACCTGATGTCCTGATTTACCCATTTTTGTTCCAGAATACCAACTTCTAGGCCACTTTTACACATGACAAAAATGAGTTCTTATAAGTGCTTAAAATAATACCGGGTGTTATAAATACTGGAGATTTGTAATGTGTCAACGCACTATTCCTCTTTTATGCAGCAAGATCTCGCAGCCTTGTAAGACCTTTTGGGTCTTACAAGGCTGCGAGATCTCGCTGCATAAAGGGGAATAGTGCATTCACACATTACAAAACTCCAGCATGTATAACACCCGGACGGTATTATCTCAAACACTTATAGGAACCCATTTTTGTCATGTGTAAAAGTGGCCCTAGTCTTGGAATATCGGCTTCCAGTCCTGATTTTTTGAGTTGCAGTCCTGATTTTTCGAGTTACTGTCCAGATTTTTCTACTTTTCCTTCTTGATTTACCGATTGGTAACTGATAATTTGGTAATGCTAAAACCTGATTTTTCTTGTAATCGGGCACCTGGCCGGTGCTCAGGCAGCCCATCAAGTATCTGATATGGTACTTGAAATTATGGGTATTCCCTATGGTAGGGGTGGGACTCCAAGGGGATTATTGGGTATCAGGTTTATCGGTATCGGATCTCCCGATATCAGATTTATTGGTATTGGCAATATTGGATTTTTAACATTGCCTGTTTTATCAGATCTTTAACGTTGCGGCCATTGTTAAATGGTGTTGATGTTAAAAATCTGAAAAAAGTCAATGTTAAAAATCAGGTATTGCTGATACTGACAATTATCGGTATTATCGGATTAATCCAATACCGCCCATTATCAGATTAATCCAATACCGATAGTCCCACCCCTATAAATTAGGTACCCATTTCAGCTCTAGTTGCCACCTAGATTCTTTGCCCAGAAAAGGATGGATCATGACAAAAGAGAGTGTGGGGAAAAGGAGTCTCCTGCCCCTTTCTAACATGACAGCCCTTTTGGAATGTCATGAAGTCATGACACTTGGAAGAAGACGAAGCAAAGTAACTCTCTCATCACTTTCTGATGTGGCCACACCTACATTGGAGTGTGGTAACAGCATGATCCCCAAAGGGGCATGGCAATGTTGGAAAGTGGCAGGGGAGGCCCTCCACTCTGCCCCCTTTCCAGTCTGGCTTTGTTCCAGCACCCTGGTTAACCCAGGGACATTGAGGGTCCAGTCACAACCTAGAGATTTTGGAGAGTTTCTGGGTCAAACCTGGAGGGGTGACAGCTCTCTACTGGCACTCTGATTCATCATCTTCCACATCTGATCCCCAGTGCTAGGGACTAGCAGCACCAAAGCACTAGGGATTTCCTCCCCACACACACCCTATTATACTGAGTGACTGACTAGTTAAGCCTGATATTAGCAAACCTATTTCACAGTTGGAAGACTGAGGCTAGGAAATAGAAACTTGTCGAAGACTACCTAGTGAGGGTAGAATTTGAAGTTAGGACTCTCAGCTCCAAGCACACTAAACACTGGATCATGCCAATGTCACAGGGCTTTTATATTTAAATCCTACATTGTGGAGACTTTCTAGACTAATACCCATTTTACATTTGTCTTCTGTTAATATCAGAGCTGAAACGGGTACCCGCAAAATGAATGAATCCATCCATTCTGTAAAGCTGACCACTGGGACTTGTGGTGACAGAAAAATATGCTTTTCTGTTAAACAGTAATAAAATAATTAAGTATGAATTTTGAATATTCATTTTATGGGTATCCACTTCAGCTCTGATATTAACAGAATATATCACAGTACCTGAATTTTTTTGGGTGGATTGGGTGCTATGCCGTAGGGGAAGGGTGGGGTGAAATTTTGCATAAACAAACAAATAAATAAATTATACCTGTTTAGTGCCCGACAAGATACCCAAATTACCATTACAATATTTGGCTATGAATAACATCAAGCCCTTCCTGAGTGTTTGCTTTAGGAGGGGTGGCACCCAGTGCAAGCACCACACGAGACGTCCCAGCCTGTGGGAGGAAGGATCCTGCCAGTTCAGCACCTCTTATAAAGTAGTGCACTTGTCTGGGGTTGAGGTGTGTTTCTATCTGCTGCTGCTGGGCCTTGGAACGCCCTCCCCGTCGCCATGTACTGACAGCAACATCACGCCTGAGCAGTGTTGTGGCTGCTGTTGGAACTTGGAGATCCCCCTTCCCTGACTGTAAGTAACATCAAGCCCTTCCTGCGCATTTGCTTCAGGAGGGATGGGTTGGCACCCACACTGGATGCCCCATCTTGAGGAAGAACCTCATCAGCCCAGCACTTCTTATAAAGTAGTGCACCCACCTGGGGGCAGCCCCCCTCTGACATGAGGCTTCCAAAGGGTGCCTTTTTGCATCACTCTTTGGCGGCGACAGAGGTGGGATCTGATTGTGGTGGGATTAGAGACGATAGAAGGAGACTTCGTTAATGTTTTAAATAGTCTGGGGGTTCAGAGTGCAAATGGTTTGGTGGGGGAATGGGATATCGCCACAATGCCTCTCTGAGAAGGGAAGAGTTATGGGCTTGTGGGGTGGGTGCTTTCCTGGGTGAGGAAAGGGTGAGTGCCTGGAGATTGGGAATGTCTTTGTGTGAGAGGCAAGGGGGTGGGATGGGAAGAGGGGTTGAGTTAAGGATCGGGGCGGGCATAGGGAGAAGTGTGTTTTGTATTATATATATTATTTTATTGTTGGTTGTTTCGTTATGTAAGTTATGTAAGTTAAAGATCAGGAGTGGGTACAGGGAGGGATGTGATTTATTTTATATGGATTTTTAGTAATATTGTTTTTTCAATTATTCTAAGCAGCCCTGAGTCAATTGTGGGACAGGGCAGGATATACGTTGAAAAATAATAATATTACTGTTAATAAATTACTGGTTTACTGTTATTGAGTTACCATTATTCTGTTTTGCACCATTTAACCAATTATCAATTTCCCTTTTTTGGGTGTGTGTGTGTCCATTTCTATTCATCTATTGATTGTTTCATATTAGAAAGACACTAAAACAATAAACTAGTCAGACTGGGTCAGTACCAGATGCTTATCGTTAAACATAAATGGAAAACAGTAAAATGAAAAGTCAGTAAATAGATAAGAGTAATACCCAGTATTTTGAGTAGTCCGGTACCTATCAGGTATTTGGCATTGATTGGGTACACAGTAAGCTAACTGAAATTTTGGGCATTACCTGCGGGGACATAATTTACTACCTATTTCAGCTCCATGCTAGTGAATGGACTTTTCATGTAAACACTTGAATTGTGTCATGTAAACTTGACTATTAATCAAAAGTGAGTTTTGAATTGTAAATGGTTATTTACTTTTACAAATCTGGAGTGTCTGATATGTGGGGCCAGAATGCTTGCTGAATGTCAGCATACATATTCCCCAACAGCGGTGTTGTTTAAGGGTAGAAGCAAAGTCTACTGCAGTTAATTTAAAGAAGAATCATTCTCACTAATTTTTAGTGGGATCTTAAATCAGGTCCTAGATTTTCAGGTGAAGGGCCAGGGATTGAGACTTTCTGATTGCTGGGATTGGAGAGTGAATAGCAGGAAATGAGCCACACCCTTAATGAGCTGTTGTGTGCTGAAGCAACTGAAACTGACTACTATTTGAGACATGACACCAAGCTAGATGGACCACTGATTTGACCTAGTATGGCACTTCTCATTTTCTTATCTGGCAGAGGTGCTACTAGACCTGCAAAGAAAATTCAAGGGATTTCAGCATAAATAATAGGAAAATCTATTTTATGATCACACTTGGAAAAGCAAAGAGAAAGGTCAAAGGTGTTTGAGAAAGCCAAAGCAGCTAGGTTTGAAATGCATAATTAACCAGTCATACTTATATAATACACTCAGATACAGAAAGCCCAAAGGCATAAAATTAGTGAAGTGTGAAGATGCTTACAGCTGCTCCCCAAGCCCAGTGATTGCAGAGGTAAGGGCTTAACATCAACTTTTGAAAGAACCCCACAAGGCAGTTTGCATATAGTGCTTGGGAACGCAGAGATGTATGAATGACTCATCGGAGAGATGCTCTCTGCAGCTTAGCTAGCAGGAATAATCTTAACTTCTAGAGGATAACAGAACTATGAGCAAGAATCATCAAAGGTTTATAAAGAATAGATCTTACCATGCAAATGTGATCGCTTTTTTCATTTGGGGGCTGGAACAAAACTTAGCACCTCTTCTCTTCGCGGATTTCTCAATCTGCTTTCAGCAATCTCGGGGGGCGGTAGTTTAGATGTGCCTCTCCTCACCGAAAATCACCCAGCCACCATTAAAAACCGTGGCGCTGGGCAACTCGGGCATTCATTTTACATCCGGATTTGTCAGATCTTGGGGTTTGGCAAATCCGGATGTAAAATGAATGTGCGAGTCACCTGGCGCTGCTCTTTTCAATGGCAGCCAGGCGACTTCTGGTGCGAGGAGGTACTTCTAAACTGCCCCCTCCCTTGCAAGATTGTTGAGAGCGGATTGAGAAATCTGCAAAGAGAAGAGGCTCATCTAAAGGGGGCCTTTGGGGAAAATGTTCAAGATCTTATGCAACTAGCAGTTCAGAGGAGATCTTTATTATCTCCAGATAGGGTGTATAACTGGACTCAAATGTACCAGAGCAGCTAAGTAATAAACAAAGGAGAAGGCTAGAGGAGGACTTTAGAGTATGACTGCTTCTTTGGTATCTCAAAAGCCCACACAGGGTTCTCACATACCTAGCCAGATACTAATGTTTTAGTTGTGCTTAAGTGAGGTGTAGTTAAATAATTACAAGTGAAAGCACTCAGTTCAATCACACTCTGGCTTAGGCAGGTGAAACTCATCCTGAGACACCACTACAAGTTGCTTAAGAAGTTGAAATACACAGGACAACATGGGATAAAGAGGAATGCAAGCACAGAGAGTCACTTAGGCAGACTGAGCATGATACAGAAAACTAGAATTTGTTTGTGGAGTGGGACTGGGAATTGGGCAGGAAGGAAAGGTTATGGTTGGTTCCCCTGTCTCCGATGGTTAGTCTTGTCTAGTTAGGAATACCTTTGTAGAGTATACCTGTTACCCTGTTTCTGGTGGTGATTATTTTCTGTATTTGGTGGAGGTGGGAGAAAGGCAATCCAGGCTCTCACAGAGAAAGAAGATAGGACTCATAGAATTCATAAGTTTCAAAGCACCTTTGATGTTTCACCCGACTCCCATCCTAATCCATTCAAGATACTCCTCTTTGGATGCTGTTTAAAGTTTTGACCTTTATAGTTTGAAGCACCTCTGCCAAATTGCTATATGCAGGAAGAGAGCCGTGGTTTACGAGCAAAGATGATGATGTTTTCCTACATCTTGGATGACATCACCAAAAGCTCAAGGTGTTTTCAGACGTTACAAGATCACAGTCAACCACAGTCAATTCCCTGTGGTGGCTGTGATCACGGCACGTCTGTTGGGGGGAACGGATGTTCCCCCCCAGATGTTACCATGGTGGGGAATCACATTCACCACGCGAACTGCCGAAGCGGCAGGGACGGAGGCTGCCGCATGGCGAAGGCGATTCCCCACCGGGGTGAACCCCGCCGTCACTTCTGGACGGCGGCCACGGCCCGGAATCCCCGCAGGGATTCCAGTCCATGTCCAAATCGGGCGAGCGCTGCGACTGCATTGGCCGTGGCGGCCGCCCGTCTCCCCAGAGGGCGGGCGGCGTGGAGTGTGGAGGGGGCGGGGCCGTGCAGCCACACGTTGTGCTGCGTGGCCCCTCCCTGATTCCCCGCCAGGATCCCCCGGAACGTGTGTTAGGGTGTGACGGGGTCGTCCCGGCAGGGGATGAATACATTGATTTCGTGACGGGGACAACTGGCCCCGTCACGTCTGAAAACACCCTCAGATAACTGTGTTTGCTTGAGGACACAAACATAAATATTTATTTCTTCAAGAAGGTACAAGTGAGAGGTAAGAGCTGTGTTCAGAAATATCATACTGTCTGGATCAGTTGTATGTCAAATCAGGGTAGAAATGTCTACACATATTGGCTACTAGAACAGGAATCAGTTGTAGAAGGAACAAGTCTCAGAAAATAAAAGACTTATGAGCCACTCTGACAAGATGGGTGATAAATAGTGCACGTGGCAATTGCTTCTGCTGCCAAGACAATCAATGCAGATAATATGTAGAAATTGTAATTGTCCTGTGTCCTCAGTTTTCTTTGTAGGAATATCAGGTACTCCACAGCAACAATTTGGGGCAGCATACTAGTGTGGCTCCACATTCCCCAGCATGGATAGCTTTGTCCAGACTCCTGGGGAATGCTTTGTCCAGAGCATTAGGGTGATAGAAATGAAAGTAGAATCTCCTGTTGCAAATTCTTTTAGGTTGGCACCAGACCATCTTATGCTGAAAACTCCCACAGCATTGTTTCTTAAATATGAAGTTATTACTGAAGGTGGATTTATTTATTTAGAATAGGCTTAGTAAAAGAACTGGATTGAACTGTAGAAAACCCACAATATTTGCCTCCAACTGTTATTTTGCCTGAAGCAGTGGTGTTCATGAAATAACAAAGGAGGAAAGAAGCAAAGGAAAAAGGTGCAATTGGAGAGGTAGTGGGACCAGTGACACAACTGGCAGAGGTAAAAGAGCAGGTGATAAAAATATATAGAGACCAGCTGTTACTGGACAAAGGCTCAGAAAGGGAAAATTGCATTGAAATGAAAGCTGATGACAATGTAGTTACTGGGAAGGAAAATGATTATGCTTTGTATTACCCAAAGGGGGACATAAATGAAAATATTATAGTAGTCTATGAATCCCTTAATATAAATGAGGAATGGAAAAAATCCTAAGTGCCAAAACCCCTCCTTGTCAAGCACATTCAGGCACAATATGAATGTATACTTCCCACAAATTAAATTTATTTTAAAAATTTAGAGAGAATTTTGGCATATGTATCTCTATAACTCAGGAAGCTCTCATGGTTGTGATGGGTTCTGTTTAAGAACTTAGGCCTTGATGGAAGAAATCATCTCTGTTCATGAAAGCACTTATAATTCTAAGCATGTAGTTAAGTTCAATATCATACAGTAAAACCTGTTGTGTCACTGCTTTTCTGAAACAGAGTGCTAGATAGTTAATCTAATTTCTCTGTGTAGCTTTAAACTGCTAACTTTGCTCTCTGTAAAGGCAGTTGCTAGTTTGCAAGGAAAACTCAAAACATAAGAACATAAATAGTGCCATACTGAGTCAGACCAATGGTCCATCAAGCCCAGCATCCTGTCCTCCGACAGTGGCCAATCTTGATCGCATGGGAGAACAACCAACAGTCACAATGGGTAATACTTTCCCTGTTGTTCACTCTCAGCTCCCGACAGTAAGAAGTTCATCCCATAAACTACTTAGTTAATAGCCATTAATGGACCTACTCTTCAAGAACGTATCAAGTCCTTTTTTAAACCCAGCTATACTACTGGCCTTGACAACGTCCTCTGGCAACAAATTCCATAAGTTAATTATTCATTGAGTGAAAAAGTATTTCCTTTCATTTGTTTTAAATCTGCCAGCAGCTAGTTTCATGGAGTGTCCCCTAGTTCTAGTACTATTTGAGAGGGTAAATAACTGTTCCCTATCTACTCATTCCACACCACTCAAGATTTTATAAACTTCTATCATGTCCCCTCTCAGTCTTCTCTTCTCTAAGCTGAAGAGACCCAGGTTGTCAAGCTGTTCCATACCCTTTATCATTCTCGTTGCCCTTCTCTGTACCTTTTCTAATTCAGCGATGACTTTTTTGAGATGGGGCAACCAGAACTGCACACAATATTCCAGATGCAGTCGCACCATTGATTTGTATAGAGGCATTATGACATCCTCAGTTTTATTCTCTATTCCTTTGCGAATAACTCCTAACATTCTGTTCGCTTTTTTGACTACTGCTGCACACTGGGCTGAGGATTTCATTTCATATTGTCCACAATCATATTGTCCACAATCACTCCCAGATCCTTTTCCTGAGTGGTAACTCCTAGCTTAGTACCCAGCATTGTGTACTCATAGTTTGGGTTATTTTTCCCTATGTGCATCACTTTGCACTTGTCCACATTAAATCTCATCTGCCATTTAGATGCCCAGGCATCCAGTCTCGTAAGATCCTGTTGCAGCTCTTCACAGTCTTCTCATGTTTTAACTACCTTGAATAACATGATGTTACAGGGAAGAAACTATTTGCTGTCTTCTGGAGACTTTATTTTTGTTGTTGTGCATTTTGATTCCCCAACCCCCATCTACAATCTAAAATAAGTGTCATTCATTTTGAAAGTGTTCTCTTTGTGTATTAAAAACAATGTAGGGAACCACTTTGTTTAGCATGATATAATATTAATGTTTACTACAACTGTGGTACAATAAAACCAAATGCCATTCTACATGACTTCTGCAAGGCTGTTATGGTTTGTTTTTTAAAGCTATGCAAAAATTGCATTCAGTGCTCCAGTATTCCTTCCAAATATTCTTTGGTGCAGTCTTTCAAACCAGAAACCAGCTGCTTGAACTCTAGGATTTTCCTCTCAGACTAAAACATTCGACGCTCATCCAAAAAATCCTATGAGCAGTGAAACCACTAGGTCTGCTAACAAAAGATATATGTGGTTGTTTTTTAAAAGATGTTTCACATAAGTTCCAATGAAAAATCTTGGAGAAAAGCCAGGAGTGTTCTTTGAGCTAAAAACATGATTCTTGTACTGTGTTACAGCAGTCGGCCATAAAACAGGATCAAAATCAGCCATGAGAAAATCAAAACAGCATACCTTGCCCTAACACAGCAGAATAGGCACATGTTCTACCCTCACTTACACCCAATTGGTTCCATTGAGAGCAGAACTGAGCCTTGATTATCATCTTTTTCAAAGGGCAACTGGTGTCATGTTCCCTCAGTCCACTAGAAAGAGCCCCAAATGGCTGGCATGACTTTTCTTTGTGGCTACACTTACACAAAGCACTTCCATTGGTCTGACCCAGTATGGCACTTCTTATGCTTGCATGTTCGGAAGTATTTGTTTCATCACATGCAGTTCATGCATTTGAGTTTTATAAGGCCTGCTGATAATCTCCCTTCAGGGCAAGTATAGGGTTCATGAAGAACTTGGATCCCAGGCTATGGTCACACAAAGGAAAGCTAAATTTCTTGACCAGGAGGGAGAAGGTAAACTGACATGCTGCGCTCCCTCCTGTGAGGAAGGGTGAAAGGACTGAGCCCAGGGAGGACAATGCTGGGTTGCCAGACTGTGAAAGAGCATAGCACTAAAGGACTGTTTTGTTTTAGTACACACCAGTGGGGTAGGGTGGGGGCACCTTCAGAATCTCAGCTCACACGGCCAGGAGATCATTATTATTAGTTATGAAAAGCTCAGGGGCAGCTGTTCAGCAGGTGTACATTGCCATGGAATTCTAGGGAACTAAAACAGTTTATATCACCAGAGTCTGGCTCTCATTTCCATGCTCTCTCCTATAGCCCTCCTCATTTATAAATATAATTTCTCTTTCCCTTCCAGCTGCTAAATAGTAAAAACGATCTCCTGGCAGGCTAAGATCTATAAACTGTGGAAAGAGTCACAAGAGAAGTTCTATCACTTGGGATGTTTGGAACCAGATTGGTCTACGCATTGGGGAAAGTACTACGGAGAGCAGTCCTGCAATGGAGAGGGAAATGGACTGGATTTTCCATCTCCAGAATGAATGATTCCATGAGATCCAAATTTTCTTAAGTGCCTCTTGTGAGACACTTTCCCTAAATCCTTTGGGGAGTATAGACTTTATTATATCCACTGCTTTGCTTTTATCTGAAGTTTATTTATTTATTTTATTTTTTATTTATTTCTTTGCATTTCTTACCCGCCCCCTCATGGCCATGGCATCCTGGGGCGGCTTACAACAAAATAACAATACTTTAAAATGTCAACATCAATACAAAAATTACACATCTAAAACCACCTAAAAACAACCCCCCTAACTTTCTATCCCACCCCCTCCCCTCCTCTGAAGGCCTGGGAGAACAGCCAAGTCTTACAGGCCCGGCGGAAGGCCATTAGACTTAGGGCAAGATGGGCTTCCTCTGGGAGGGAATTCCATAATTGCGGCTCAGCCACCGAGAATGCCCTCTCCATTGTGGTCCCCCGCTTTACATGGGGGACCTCCAAGAAGGCGCTCCCGGCAGACTGGAGGGGCCGCCCTGGGGTATGGAAGGCAAGGCCTGTACTAACTCAGGTGTACTAACTCAGTACTACTGAGTTACTGTACTAACTCAGGTGCTTTTCACACAGACATGCCAACACTGATAAAACAGGTGTTAAATTTTATTATACATGTTCAGGGCTGGACTTAGAAATTTTGCATCCCTAGGTCCTTCTCAGACTGTTGCCCACAAGCCAAGCCACATCCCCATGCTGCGTATTCATGGGTGGGAGAGCCTCACGTGAACGATGTGGCACGTACACCTGCAGTGAGTGGGAGTGCATGCACGTAACACGCATCCCCACCCACCCCCAACTCGTCCCCACACACAGAGCAACCGGGGAAAACAGTGGTTGCTCCATGGGTGCGAATGAGGGGGGGGTGAGTGGGGATGTTTGTGCAGCCATGTGCACGCCCTGCCTACGGACCCCCCCGCCTGGTGGAGCCATGTAAAAATGGCCTGTGAGGAGCCACTCGAAGAAGAACAGAAGGCTGCTGCCTTGTAAACAAGGTTCTTCGAGATGGTTCTAAACATTCTCACAACACCCACCCTTCATTTAGATCATTCTGTCACATAATGCCATGTCACATAATCGTTTGGCTTTGCGCAATGATGTGTAGCTTTGCCATATTAATAATAATAATAATAATAATAATAATAATAAAAAATAATTTTATTTATATACCGCCCTCCTGCCTTAATGGCACTCAGAGTGCTTCACAAAAAACATGAAGGTTATGGAAGTCTTAGTAGTCCAGCACATTCACAGAAGCCTTATTGTGTACAAACGAGATGGTAGTCCACACCAGGTGGGTGTCCACCTGCCCATTTGTCACCACCACCAGCCATGTGACCACCACCCACTGGACACATAGTCCCCACTCATGCCGGGGTCTCAGAGCATGCAAAGGCCACCATGTGGGTTAATGCAGGCTAATGTGTCCTTACATGTCTGCGTCCCATCAATTAGGTTGTATACAGGTCCACCAGCACCATAGAGTCATAACATAAGAACATAAGCAGTGCCATACTAAGTCAGACCAATGGTCCATCTAACTGAGCAGCCTGTCTCCGACAGTGGCCAATCACGGTGGCTTGGGAGAAGCACCTCATAATGGCAGATCCGTTCCCTGTTGTTTTCCCCCAGCTTCCATCATGTTGCCTGATCCTGTCTGGCTAATAGCTGCTAATGGACTTATCTTCCAGAAACTTGTCCAAACCTCTTTTAAACTCAGCTATAGTACTGGCCCTTACCACAGCCTCTGGCCCTTACCACAACCCAATTATACGCTGAATAAAAAAAATATTATTTTATTTGTTTTAAACTTGCCACCCATGAGTTTCATGGAGTGTCCCCTAGTTCTAGTACTAGCTGAGAGGGTAAATAACTGCTCCTTGTTTATTAGTTCCACACCACTCATTATTTTATAGACCTCTATCATATCTCCTCTCAGTTGTCTCTCCTCCAAGCTAAAGAGCCCCAGCCTACCAAGCCTCTCCTCAGTCACAGGTGAAGAGCCTAGAACATTCTGAGGAGTGACCACTTCCTGTCTCTATCTCTGCTCTCACTGGCGTGCACATAACATCTGCCTTAGAAGTCCAACATGCACCAAATTCAAACATGTTGTCCTAGCTCATCCTGGTTTACAGTATTTGCCCAATGCTCTCTATTTCAAAGCTGTTGCCTTCTCTGGAGTGACTTCTCCAGCCTTCATGTTGCCATTGCCATAGCTCAGAATGACAGCCAGGCAACTACCAGCGCTGCTACATCTGGTGTTCAATCACAGGCACCCTCTTCCTACTGAAGGTGTAGAGTGAGGAAGAGACCAAGGTCTTCATCGCTCTATGGGGGGAGAAGAAGTTCCAATACCAACTGGTCAAGTGCTACATGAATAAAGCAGTGTTCTAAGAAATCTCAGCATGAATGGTACTTCAGGGATACAACAGCAACATGAACCAGTGCTGGCATGAGGCCAAGGTTTGTGCAAGGGCTGCAAGGAGATCCGCAACAACTTTGCCTCTGGTCTTGGGTGACAAACATTGCTGTACTATGAGCTCCTTGACTGGTTCCTGTGCATGGATGGAACCATCATGGCATCTTGCCTCTATGACTGCACCTTTGTCAGGGGCCAGAAGTGGGTAGATATGGTTCCCTCTCAACCCACTCTCACTTCAACTGCTCCTTCTCCAACAGCTCCTGCTTCCCCCATGGAAGCCATGACCACCATGGGGATTCCATGCCCTGGAGCCAGCAAGTGTTGATGAGGACATGAGCACTGTAATTCTCACGGCGTATCCTCTTGATCTGGAGAGCCAGTCTGCCACCAGTGGTGCCACTGGTGGTCCTAGTTGAGGGAGTGGAGGACCAGATGCCACCTTTGTAGAGGAGGCGGAGGAGAGCAGTAAGTTAATGCACCATGGAGGGGGACTGCATTTGCACAGCTGCATGATAAAGGTTTACATTTATTTCTATCTAATTATTATTATTATAATTTATATAGCACAAGCAGTGTACCTGGCACTGTACAATCAATAGTTATAGACGTAGGTTTTTTTCTTGACTCTGTTCACAGATAGCCAGGAGAGCACTGGTGAGCAGCAGGATGCTCCCCAGGACACAGCAGCACTGAATGTGAATGGTATGCATTGGAACAGGGTGGGAAGGCACCATGGCAGGCCTGTGGAGGGGGTGGGGAGGAGGGAAAGACAGTATGGTGGGCCTGTAGGATGAGGGGAGGGAAAGGCACCATGGTGGGACTGTGGGTTGGTGAGGGAGAGGGCACTAGTGGCGGTGCTTGATTTCTGTTTATCACTCCTCTACAGTGATCATGGGAGGAGAACCGCGTGCCCCAGAGATCCCACCACATTGACCACCCCAGCAGCAATCTAGGCCAGACACTAATTCCAGTTTCCCCGCAGGCGGAAGGTTGTTACATTGGGCAGGAAGGGCGACCATTACATTGTGTGGGAAGGGGTGGGTGGGAGCTGAAACACTGAGGCGGGAATATGGGAGTGGGGAGGTATGAACTAATGGCTTTCCTTGTTGCCCTGCTGCAGGTCTGACACTGCAATGGGCACGGACCGACCCCCCTGAAACAAGCGTCCAGTGGAACCAGGACCTGTGGGCAAACAACTAGCGATGCAGGGAGGATTTGACGTGTGAGTTGCTGGGGGAGACCACATAGTGGGTGGACGAGATCGGGGATGCAATTCAGGTCATTGCCCAGGAGCACAGGCAACTTGTATAGCACCACACAAAACAGCACAAAGCAAGGCCTTGGCTGCTGAGGCCCGCCTGAACAGCCAGCGAGAGGACAGGCACTGGGCCTGCCTCTAGCAGCAGTACAAGCCATTGAACAGCACACTCGAGAAGGTGAATAAGGAGATGGCGGAGATGTGGGCTTTGATTCAGAACACTTTGCCTCTATTGATCCAGCTCCAGACCTCCTTTCTCAAGCATGTAGTTGCCATGACTATGAGCATTGTTGCTCAGGGGCACGTTCTGTTTACAAACCCCCTTCGGCAGTTCGTGCCACTGCACCTGGATTCCGGCCATTCTGTTTTCCCCCAGCAATCAACTCTCCAGGGAAAGCACCCTAGCCCTCTCCGTCCTGTGTTTGTGCAGGTCAAACTGCCCTGGTCCAAGCACTCCTCCCCCTCCATGAGTCACACAAACACCCCACTACCACCAAACACTCCTCCAGAACCTCCACTGGTGGATCTGTGGGAGAAGGACAGCGAGGAAAATGTCTACCTGCCATTACTCCCACCAAATTGAGTACGCCCAGCTGCATCAAAAAGGGGAAGGTGCAGGAGGAAATGAAGAAAAAGAAAATAGTTCCAAAAGAAATAAGAACACTTTAAATTCAAGTTTAATTCAAGTTAAATTAAAATTTATATTGTTAAATAAAGTATATATTTCACAATCCATGGTTTCTGTGCCTATTCTGGGAAAGGTGGGAAGTTTGGCGGTGTGGGGGCAGTATGGCGGTATAGCATAACGATAAGCCACTTTAGGGACTGTGGGGAGCTGGGGAGGGGGGTGCACTGGAGTGGTATGCACTCTGGCTATGCACTTGCACATGAGGGTGGGGGCTTAGGTGGTCCTTGGAGAATGGCGGTATGGCACAGCGATAAACTGCTTTGGGGGTTGTGGGTTGAAAGTACTTGCGTTTGAAGGTGAGAAGGAAGGGGGAAAAGGTCCATAGTAGCTGGCAGCACACCTGTGCCCCTATGCTTCCTATTGCCATTCTCAGACCTGACTAGCTTGTGAATGCCAATAGGAAAAAGCAGAGGTTCATGTCTGCAGTTGGCTAGCCTGTGAATGCCAATAGGGAATGCACAGGGCATGGGATGGAACCACCACCCAGTGGGGGGGAGGGGGCTGGATGGGCCAGTGGAAAACACAGTGACACACAGGAAACAGTTTTAAAGACTTTATTGAACTTTTAAAAAGGCTTTATTTAGGCACTGGCTTGCCGGAGCTAACTGAATGAGGATGGTTCTCCAACGCAGCACTGCTGGTCTCACAGATGTTGTAGAGAATACAGGCAGGCAATGGTTAGCAGGGGAACAGTATCCAGCTGGAAATTGATCCTGGCCACAATTGCTCCCCAGTGCTACTTCAAAAGCCCTCTCCACAACAGAGCAGGTGGTGCTCAGCTGATGGCTAAAGTACCTTTGCTCAGGAGTGTGAGCAATGCTGTATGTCTTCATAAGCCAGGGCTTCAGTGGGTAGGCAAGTTCCCCCAGAACAACAGGCCGCATGAGTACCCCTTCAATGTAGGTTTCAGTGTTGGGTTCAAAGTCCCTGGTGTACATGCACCCCGAGAATGGGGACTGGTGGAAAATGCAAGCATCCTGGTTCTTTCTGGACCCCCCAGCCAGCACCTACATGAACTGGGCATGGTGGTCCGCTATGGCCTGGAGAACCAAAGAGAAAGAACCCCTTGCAGTTCAAGTAGTCATCCTTTCTATGAGGTGGGCAGATGATGGCAATATGGCTCCCATTGTCTGCCCTTATAAGTTTGGGAACTCCTCCCATTGAAAGCCCTCCATCACCTCTATGGGATCAGCCAGCTGTACCACCAGGTCCAGCAGCACTTCCACTATTGTCGTGCAAACCTTGATGAGGATGGTGCCCACTGTGTCCTATTTCTCCAGTTGTGGTTTGGATCTTGGCTATCTGCAGGATGAAGTGACAGGGCACCCTAAAGTTAGAGATCCACTCAGCATTTCACCAAGCAGAAGCACATTCTCCCACCAATCTGTGCTTTTCTCCTCAACCCACACAAGTATCTCGGTGGGTACAGCCGTGCACAATGCATTGGTGACTGAAGCAGCATATTTTATCAGGTACCTCTCAGCATGCATACGCTCCCCTTACCGGGTTTTGATACTCCCCAGCATGGCCATTTGACACCAGAGGAAGGCAACTTGATGTTGCCAAAGCAGGAGCCATCTCTGCAATGTTGCATGCCCCACTGCCGCAGCCAGAGATCGAGCGAGAGCCTGTCTGTACCTTGCAGTTTCTTCAAGCCAATGACAAGCAACAGTCTGAAACTGCTGGATGGCTCACACGTTATGCAGAGCAGCGGTCATGAAGACCTGGCGTGCTGTAAATGTGAAGTTCTCTGGATCCATGGCTGCATTGCAGGTGTCAAATGTTTTGAAAAGTTTACACAGTTGGGCAGCGGCCTAATTAGGATTGGCTGTGTGCCGCATGTGAGCAAATACTGTCCACTAGGGGTGGGAATTCCGGTTCTCACGAGAACCGATATTGCCGGTATTTGGGTGTATCGGATTAATCCGATAAATCCAATATTTACCTGTACCAGCATACCGGATCTTTAACATTGGGCGCTTTACTGGTTTTTTTTACATTGTGGCCATTGAGATAAATGGCTGCAACGTAAAAAAAATGGTAAAACACCCAGTGTTAAAGATCCAGTATGCTGTTACCGGTAAATCTGGTACCGGGGAGATCTGATACCAGTAAATCCGGTATCCGGTATTCTCCATGGTGTCCCACCCCTACAGTGTCCACTATTGGCCACGTGTCACCACAGGACCAACTGCATGCCCAGCTATTCGCAACTATGGTTTAAAAAGGTTTTGCAAATCTGGGCATGCTTGTATGTTGCAACGGCATTGCTAAAGCATGTAACAGACATGACAGTGCACATAACAAGTCAACTAAAAATGTTACAGCTGTTACCACATGGAAGCATAATTTTTTTTAATTGGGCTTGGGTGGGAGGGATTTGCAAGAAAAGGGCAGGTGGGGGCATCTGCAAGGCCAAGGCAGTGAAGGTCACTGCACACAGACTGTATGTGGGAGCTAAGCTGCCCTTTAAGCAGCTCATATTTTCTTATCTTTTGAAAGTAACAATTTTTGCTTTCAATGAGTATGAAGGGCTCATTCTCCCATAGAAAGCTATTCCTGCAGGTTGTTTTCCAGGGAAAGTCAAATGACTTTCACATTTGTCTGTTGGTTCTGTGGCCACCCAGGATTCGGGGTCTAGGGAATTTGGGAGGTGATGAATGCCCTGGTCTGAGGCCTGATGTACAGAGAGAACTGTCAAACCCATCCTGCAAGGCTGGCTATGCGCTCTTAAGGTGGCACATGCACTCAATAGGATTCCATGTATGCATGACAGAGAGCAGATACTGAACAACCCTGCTGCAGTTCAAAGTTCAGCAGCAGGGAAGAGTTGGAGACCTGGAGGAGATGAGAGAGTGAGATGTGAACAAGACAGCAACTCTTCTGGACATTTGTGCACTGCCAGAATTAGGGCTGTCACTAACGGAGACTGGACCTTCCCTGCCATCTCCTCATTGCTGTCCTGATTACAGTGAGAAGTTTTCTGCAGGGAGTTCCTTGTTTGGATGGTGGAGTTGAATCTCTTTGGGGAAACAAGTGACTTGGGGTAGAAGGAACATGAACCCGCTGAAGGAGAGCTTCATGCCCTATACAAGTTTTGAACACTCCCAGAAGTGCAAGGCGCCCTGGCGAGTGGTGATGTTTTCAGTCCTAACTGTATGGTAATGCAGAAGAAGGTGAATTTGGAGGACGGGGTACAGAAGATGCATGTTTGACTGGGAGTTTTATGTAAACTGAGAGGGATTTCCAACACCTTGGCAGATGAAACCCTACTAGAACTATCTGCTGCTACCTACCAGTGAGCTGTGAACTGTGTAATGAGCTACAAATGTGAGAAACTGGGCTGACTATGTGCAGCTCAATGAACTCTGTGTTCTGTGCATAGCAAAAGGTTATTTTTAACCACCAAGTACTGGGGATAGATAGCAGGGGCTGGAATGCCAGTGATATCCCAGAAGAAAGTAACAGTCAGTGCCAGTCTTAGTATCCGTGGGGCCCAGGGTGGGG
>QEPC01012538.1:755180-833158 GCA_003113815.1 Sphenodon punctatus
AAACAGACATGACGCTAACCACCCTTGAACCACCCTTGGTGGCCATTTATGCATGTTTCAGGGCTGCATAGGGCACCAATACAGCCCTGCAACATGCATAAATAACCACCAAGGGTGGTTCAAGGGTGGTTAGCATCATGTCTGTTTTCACCCTGTGTTTCCAGTGACTTACTCCTGCAAGAAGGTGTGCTGCCACATTCTGCACCAGTTTTCTGTGTAGTTTTTGAGGGCAGCCCCATGTAGAGCACACTGCAGTAGTCTAGCCTGGAGGTTATGAAAGCATGGATGATAGTAGCCAGGTCTGTATCTGAAAGACAGGTTTGCATCCTTCTCACCAGATGGAATTGGTGAAAGGTGCTGCTGGTCAACTCTGTCCTCAGCCATGAGTCCAGGCCCAATTCTATTTTTTCGCTATCCTTGCTAATTTCCCTGACTGATCTTGCTCAGCATCCTCTACAATGACACCAACAGTGGTCTCACCCTCTGTTGTTTCTACTGGTTCTTTCCTTTGTTCATGCATTGCCTGACTCACTTTCCTGCGTCTCCTAAGCAACTTCATTTGCTTTTCAAGCTCCTTCACTTTCTTCTCCAAAACAAAACCAGCTTGAAATGCATGCACGTGGTACAGATTTAGAAACAGAGACACCCACCTTGAAGAATGGCCTTTTTCCAGTAGCCATTCCTTGTATTTCTTGCTATTTTTAACTTCAGCTGATGTCTTTTCATTTATTGACACTTTTTTTTAGCAACAAGCCACTTCTATTTCCCTGTCTCTGAAAACACTTTCTGGAACAATCTTGTCTGCTGCTCGTATATACTGCAGTCAGTCACTGCTCTTGTACCTGATTCAGCTTTGCCCCTTTCATTATCTTCAATGACTCAAACCCTTGGCTTCTCACCCAGCCTCCACATAGCACTTCAGAAAGAGAGCGAGAGAGAGCAGGGGAAACAGCCATAAAAGCACAATGCACCAACCAGCTCTTATTTTCAGTCACTTACTTCACATTCAAAATACGTTTTTTGTAGTTGCTCAATAAGCTCATAGAAACCATTCATTCCCTCTTGAACTTGCGGTGCTTTGCTAGAAAGCAAGGCTTCTGTATATCCTTCACACTTCAGCGTAATGAAAATAAGAAGGTGTCTGAGTGATAGTGAGGCATGGCTTGCGTGGATTGATGTCAAAGACAGAAGTCTAGACGGAGTCAGGGGTTCAATGGGGATGAATAGCTGCCTGCGGCTCTGCAGACTTCCAGACTCCCGCACTGGGTGCTCAGCCAGTTCTGCCCCCCCACCCCCACACTGTGACAGTGAAGAGCAGGGGAGGTGTGTGAAACTGCCTGGCTGATCCAGCAAGGGGTGCTCGCAGATGTCCAGACAACCCACTCCCTCAAGAGCTGGCCTGGCAAGGCTGCCTCTGCAAGGAGCGGGGGAAGTGGAGCTCCACCTACTCAAGCAGTTGGATGTGTGTGTGTGTGTGTGTGCACGCGCTCTGGTTCCCCCACTTAAGAAAATTCTGATTGTGTCCCTGCATTGAGTGTGTCTCTGTAGCTAAGTCATATGAATACCCTCTTCCCAAATTCTATGCTATATAGCCTGTCATGTTTTAAGCAACCAATAGGGTTTAACACAGACACATATGCCAGCTGAAGAATGGTACTGGACGGCTCAGAAAATATCATCTTTGATCAGAATTAATAGGTTACTATAGTAATTGCTTTAGAACCTTATTGGATTAATCCATTCACTCTTAAATTTTATGGGACTTGTTCATGAATGTACATCCGCGGCATAATAGATAAAACCAGCTGGAAAGCACCATCTACATCTGGTATGATGGACTCTATTACAATTTATTTTGATTTAAATAATTAATGTTCAGGCCTGTGTGCAAGGGCTTGGAATTGTGCTGTATATTCCTCATGAGCCCTTGCTATGAGGTTGTGCCCCCTGGATGGATCCCAGGATCTCGTCTGTCTTGTGCATGGTTTCCTGCAGCAGTGGCTGTGACAGATATATGCATCGGGGATCTCATATATGGTGTTAACGGATTGGTCCTTCCATCCTGGGTAGCTTGCTGTCCCTAGTCCATCCAACCCTGTGCTGGTGCATCCCTCCATGTGATGTGTGGCCATTTCTACTGTGTCGCTCTGTCCCTGCCTCATGCGTTTGGTTTGTCACCTGATCGTCTGGTGCCCCATCCTCCCCAGCTGTGCGGTTCCCATCCCTGCTGTGTCCCTCCTCATTGGCCTGGGGCCAGCTTCCCTTTCCTTCCCCTACCAGGGCCTCTGGCTCCTGTGGCTCCTCTTCTTCCTCGATGATGCCATGTGGAGCTGTGAACAAGATAATGGGGGCTGTTAGGGCTCTTCCCTCTGTGACAGTCAGTATTGGCCACTTCCCCCCACAGGTGCTGTGACCTACCCGGATCCATCAGTTTTTCCTCTTGGCCGGCATCTGTGTCCTCTTCCCCCTCCTCCTGCAAACCCGTTGTTGGGCCCAGCCAATTCATGAGTGGCTGCTGTGCTGCTTTGGCCATCACAGTGTCATTCTGCCTCGCCTTCCGTGACTCAGGATGGACCCTCCGATCCACTGGGGGCACCTATCTGGAGGTCCCCCGTGTAAGACGGGGGGCCACCATGGAGAGGACGTTCTCGGTGGTCGGACCACGGTTGTAGAACTCCCTTCCGAAGGAAGCCCGCCTGGCCCCGGGTCTGCTCGCCTTTCGGCTGGCATGTAAGACTTGGCTGTTTGCCCAGGCCTTTGGAGGGGAAGGGGGGAGGGAGGGATAAATGGGGAAATTGGTGGGGTGGGGAATTTGGGGGAATTGGAGGGTAGGGTTAGGGTTGGGGTTTTCTAAATTATTTTAAAATTGATGTTGGTTTTAATGTATTTTATTGTTTTATTGTATTGTTAGCCACCCCGAGGTGCTGTGGGCATGAGGGGGCAGCATAGAAATGCCAATAAATAAATAAACAAATAAATTCTCCATGGTGCTCATGAAGCTGTCCCCTGGGTGACTGTGCAGCCTGATTCACACAGGCCAGGGATGCATGTGGGGCCCTCCCCATGCACGGATTTGCCTGCCCCTACACGGAGCATCCTGGGTTTTTTCTCTGTTGCTCCATGAGTGGCCATGGGTGGGTGGTGAATGGATCATGAGATCGTGCACCCCTCAGATGGTCATTTGGATGCATGTGGGATGGCTGGACCAGCATGGATGTGTCTTATTTAAAAATGGCCCAAATCCCTGTGCAGTGCTTTAGTGATCCTGTTAACACTTAAATTTGTCCTTAGAGGTGTAGCCATGTGCAGTCTCATTGGCTGCAATGGAATTACTTTTATGCATAAAATTAAGTATGTACAGAAACGTTTGTTGCCCTAGGCCGCATTCACACCTGATGCAGTGCGGCGGTTGCGAGACCCACGAGGGAAGCAAAATCAGGTGCAAAATCCTGGCCTGACATGCGTGAGGGAAGCCGCAGCAGATTCCCGTTCGCACTGGCTCTTCTTCTGCCATCCGGCTCCTCCCAGCTGCTGCGTCTTTCCTCTGCTGCCATCGCTGCCTCAGTTGTGGATGTGGCCTTAGAGCCAGATTCTGCCAGAATTTGGGTACCTGAATCAACAATGGTTTGGGAACTCTAACCTCATGAAGGTTCCCGGGGCACCTGGCATCTGAGGGAGGCTCTGGTAAGGGTGTTGTTATAATAGTGGCAGGCCATGCAATTGCACCAGGGCCCAAAAGTCTGGGTGGGTCCACACTCCCTGGTGCCACTGCATCCTCTGGTACTGGGCCCATTCCATCTTCTGCACCAGGACCCATTTCAACCTAGCTATGCCCTTAGGCTCTGGCACCACTGGGGCTGTTCTCAAGCACACGCAGTGCATACCTCCATCACAGGGCCTAGCGTGTGCACAAACCGCGTGGCAGTGCACGTGTGGATGCGGACGGGACTTGGGGTCAGCCCCACTGTTCCTGCAGGAGATGAAGGATTTTTGGGTGGAAACCTTGACCACCTTAGCTAGAGGAATATCTGATTTTTCTCCCACTCAGCCAAGGAGAAAATTCTTCTTTGCAGAATATTCCTCCCTTGGTGAGAATGTATTCCTTAATCCTTGCTGTTGCAAAAAAGGCAATGCCGTTTTGGGTTGTATTAGCAGAAGCTTGATCTTACTGAAGATCCAGGGTACATTTTTTCTGCTCCACCCAGCAAGGTCAGGCCTCCTGAGCTGAGTTAAGGCATCAGGTTTTCAGCACCCAGCTTTAGGAAAAATGATAAGGAGGTGGAGAGGGAATGCAAGGGCTATGAGAAAAGGTTGAAGGAACTGGCTGTGTTTAGCCTGGAGAAGAGAAAGCTGAGGGGGGTTGGCATGATAAGAGTTTTCATATATGTAAAGGCTGGTCCTGGGCTAGGTGGTCATGCTTCAGCCAGGAAGATGGACTAGATGACATGGCATCTCAAGGTCCCACCCAGCAGTACAGTCCTACGATTCTATCTTGGAAGTAATCTTATCTCTTGTGGAACCCTAGGCCCTGATTCATCAAATGCTTAGGCATATGCTTGGCAACAAACATTTAAGTAGTCCCATCTAAATGAACTAGAATTAATTATATGATTCTTGACACCAAAGTCAGGCTACTAAGTTTAAAATCAGACATTTGCTTCAATCCCTTGCTGAATCAGAGCTCTGAGAAACACCTCTGCATAGGCCCAGCTTAGTGCACCATATAAATACAAAACGTCACCAAAAAAGGGCTTCCTGACCAGCTCACATAATGAAATGGTATCACACTAACCACAGCATTTCCTTTGAAATTTATTAAATTGTTTGGTCTTTTAATAATTAAAGAGGCCTCATTACCACGCAAACAGAAACAGGTTGGCTATTCACCTTTGAAATATGGCATTTGTATTGCTCTAAAGCAGAGGAGAACTTGGAAAACTAATGAAGGAATATAAAAATGCAAATTACTATAGCTAATTGGCTGCATCTTCTTCCACCTCCTGAATTATTAATTTATGACAGAGTATATCTGCCCCTTCTAAATATATAGTAAAGAACAAAATTGTGTTCTGCCCTGCAGAGCAAGACTTCTAATGTGCAACTATTTGCTCCTTAATTTGATGGTAAACCACACTTTCAATGTACACTTGCAAAATGCCTGCAATGTCTTTAAAATGTACACAGTTCAGGAATTCCTTTTATGCAGAATGACATCCTTACACTTCCAATTTCTTTTCCTGATAAAAGAAAGAAAAGATTATGCCTTTATTACAATTGTGATAATTACAGCTTGTACCATTGTTGTTCAGATTTAATTGGGAAAAATTAAACTTAAAAAAAAACTAAACTGCCTAACTGAGTCAGACCAATGGTCCATCTTAGCCCAGTATTGTCACAACCTGACATGGCAGCAGGGGTTTCAAATTCGGGTCCAAATCCAGCTCCTCCAGGGTGTTCGGCAGAGGCCATCCTACTGTGCTACCTGAGACCCCTCCAGGCAGAGGCCTCCCCCAGGATCCCTCTACCAGGGATCCTGAAGTGGAGATGCCAGGGATTGAACCTGGGACCTTATACATGCAAAGCACGCGTGCTTACCACTTGAGCTTGATTTTGAGTGCACTCGTATACATGGCTGCTTTACTCCTGTGAGTAATTCCATTGACTTCTATTGAGTAACTTATTTGAATAAAATTTTCCCATGCATAAGTACTATAGGATTAGAGTTTAAGAAGGGTAAAAAAGAAATAGATCATGACAGTTTCACAAACGCAGCTCATCTTGAATGGTTTATCTTTTTGTTTTTAATTGAACAGAATTTCATAATAGCATTCCTAATAGCGTTTTGGATCAAAGAGGGCATTACATTCCAAACTCTTCTTTTAAAACACTAATAATATGCTTGAAAAAACTATTCCCTGGGGGAAAATATTTCTCATGCTTGACTTCAGACCAGAGGTGATTTTTTCTTTTTGAAAGTTTGAACAAAATAGATTCAGCCATTTTTGAGTGATGTGATTTTATATTAAAAAAAATCATTGGAAAGATTGTGCATTACATAAGCAACAAAAGGGCATGGTGTTTTACAAATGAAAAGCTTCTCATAATGTCTCCCTGTCATGAGAAGTTACAGGCTAGCATCCCACCCTTGCAAACCCTTGTAAACATCCAATGAAGTATTCACTAATCGTGAGAAAGGTTATACATGCTTAAGTGTTTGCAGAATTATGTTAACAATAGGAGGAAATGGCAAACAGGGACGGCTAGGGTGGAAGAGAGTAAACAAATCTAAAGACAATAATATCACTTGGTTGTTTGGGTTGCTGACTTGATTTTTGCAGGACATTTTGTACTCTGATAACTCTCAAACAACTTTGTTTCGTATCATGACATCTCATAGGGCTCTCATATGACCTTTTCTAAGTTTGAAAAATAAAACAAGCTTTTTTTTAGCACCAGCAACTGCAACTGCTATGAATGGGATCTGTAGGGACTCAGTACCTCTCAGTGGCCTTATCAATGGCCGTTGATGTCAATGGCAAAACTCGGATCGGCTTAATGGGTAAGGATTGTGCCAATCTTGGGTTAATTCGAATTATGCCTTAAAAATCCATAACTTTCTGTAGTCCAGGATCAGGATCCAAGTTAATAACATTTGTAAATGGTGTATTAAGCATGTGGTACATGCTGTAAATCCTTTTCATTCATTTTGAAAAATCTTAATTGTACACTTTTAGACTGAGACTGCTAACAGAAAAAATGGATATACCCCCCTAAATTAACTTTAAGGCAATTTAAAAAATCATGTAATATATCTGGGAGTCCATAGCTGGCAAATCAAACCCCAGAAATTCTGATATGAAAGGGAAGGTACTCACTGAAGCAGTAGAAAGGGAGACATGAGTCATCTACTCCTTTAATGAGCAGGAAGAGAAAAAAGAGCAGAAAAACCAAGCACCTCTTCTAGGTAGAAATAAAAAGACAGTTCAATTTAAAGCCTCATGAAAAGTACATCAACTTGCCTGATAAAATTTCAGAAATAAGACCCATATGGCATTTGTCCTATGGGAGTATCAGGGCCAAAACAGTGAGAGATGACAACCTTACTCCCTCTCCCTCCCCAAATTTGTAGTGCAATAAAAGAATATGGTTAAATGCTAGAACATAAGAAGTATCATCCTGGGTCAGAACAATGGCCCACCTGGCCCAGCAACCTGTTTCTGACAGTGGTCAGCACTGGATGCTAGCCTGAACTGTCTCTGCCTTTTCCCCCAACACCAAACTGTCTGAACCTGGAGACCAGCTGTATAGTACCAAAGCCCTTTCTCCATTTTGCTTCAGCCAAGGACTCCCCACCACATTTCTACAATATTGTGCTGCATTCCTAGTGCCAGATGGTGCTATGCCAGGCATAGGAGTAACTTCGGGCTAAACTTTATGAGGGATGCTGACCCATATAAGCTCCATCCCCATATCTCTAGAATTGTGGGAGGAGAAAATTTGTGAGGGATGTATCCCCTCCCATCCCATGTATACCCCATGACAGGAGGGTATCAAATACAGCACAGTAAAGGATTCTAGAGCCGTGAGAGTGCCTGAGTGCATTGTTCCTGCAGCAGGACAGAAATGGTGCTGCCGACTGCTACTGAAGCAGGTGTTTTCAGGTTCTGACAGGCCAGCCCCCTCTTCCACACCTGGCAGTGTTAGAGGGGGAAGGAAACAGGGCTGGCTGTGCATATGCCTGCCTGTGCAAGTGTTTAAGGTCACTTGGCCAGCCTCCCCTCTCTTGCTGAACAGCTGCTGGGTGTGTGAGGAGGGACTAGTTCCTGGATTAAAAGAGGAGCATTTATACATCATCACTTCCTGTGCACTGGGAGGAAGGGCTCTGTCTGCATATGCTGCCTGACAAGCCAGAAGAGCAATCTCTGCATATACCCATTCAAGCTGTATGTTAAAGCTGTGCACAGGTTCATGTATTTGTATTTGTATCTGCATTTGTGTTTTTTTTTAGCATTCATGTGTGTTTGTATTTGTATCTTGACCCATGTTCACTGCATCTGCCGGTGCTTACCCGATGCCTGACTGCTATTGGGGACTAGCTGAGGATGAACTGAATGAAACTGAATCCAGACAAGACTGAGGTGATGATGGTTGGCCGGTCTTGTGACCTGGAGGGGCCTGAGACTCTTGTTATTGATGGAGTCAAGCCCCCTTTGGCCAAACAGTTTCACAGCCTTGGGGTATCCTGGACCCCTTGCTGTAGCAGGGTTGTTAGGTTGTGCTGGTGTCCAGGAGCACGTTTACTCCATCTGGTGAGAAGACTGCGGCCCTTTCTTTCTGATTTGGATCTGGCCACTGTCACCCATGCTTTCATCACCTCGAGGCTAGATTACTGTAATGCCCTTCATGTGGGACTGCCTTTGGAAGCTGCAACTGGTGCAGAATGTGGCAGTTCACCTCCTTTTGGAGATGGGTTTCCAGGGTCACATTGCACCACTGCTCTGAAGTTTGCACTGGTTCCTTATAGGTTTCCAGGCACAATTCAAGATGCTGGTTTTGACCTTTAAAGCCCAAAATGGTCTGGGCCCCACATACCTGAAAGATTACCTGTCCTTCAATGCCCCATTTTGACCCCTGTGTCAGCTGGAAGTGCCTCCCTGTGGGTACCATCCATTAGCCTTGTTCATACGACAAGAGCTCACAGTCGCAGGGAGGTGTTCTCAGTTGCTGCCCCAATGCTGTGGAATTTCTCTTTCCCCAGAGGTTCATCTGAATTTGAGCCTAAGTGCCTTCCGGTGGCAGTGGAAGACTTTTTTATTTGAAAAGTCATTAATTAATTAATTAATTAAATTTAAAATTCTTATACCCCGCCCTCTCTGCCAACAGGTGGCTCGCGATGGCTTACAACAAATAAAAACAAAATAATAATAATTCAATTAAAATATAACATAGTATAAAATTCCCCCATCATCCCATCTCCCTTCTCACCCCTCCCCTCCCATCCCGCCCTCACCCGTCCCATCCACCAAATGCCTGAAATGCTCTCTCCATAGTGGCCCCCGATTTACTTGGGGGACCTCCAAGAAGGCACCCGCAGTGAACCACAGGGGCCGAACCAGGACCCAGGGAGTGAGGCGGTCCCGCAAATAGGTTGGGTCGAGGCCACGTAAGGCTTTAAAGGTGAGAACCAACACCTTGAATCAGGCCTGGAAGAAGATAGTCAGCCAGTGCAGAGAACAGAGCACTAGTATAATGTGCTCCTGGCAACCCAACCCTGTAAGGAACCGGACTGCTGCATTCTGCAGCAGCTGCAGCCTCTGGACCGTCACCAAGGGTAGCCTCACGTAGAGTGCATTGCAGTAGTCTAGTCTCAAGGTAACAAAAGCTTGAATGATGGTGGCCAGGTTGGAGTCTGAGATGTAAGGCTGAAGCCGCTGAACCAGATGTAACTGGCAGAAAGCTCCCTTCACTACCGTCTCCACCTGGATTTCCAAGCAGATCTGGGAATCCAGGAGCACCCCTAGACTCAGCACCTGGGAGACCAGTGGGGAACAAACCCTGTCAATGACGAGGGGAGTCACACCTGCTACTCTCTCCACCAACATTACCTCCGTCTTGTCAGGATTCAGCTTCAGACGGTTCTGCCTCATCCAGTTCTCCACAGCCGTCAAACACTGGGAAATCACAGACACTGTCAGGCCTGGGTCTGATGAAAATGAGAGGTACAGCTGAGTGTTATCAGCATATTGATGACAACTCACTACAAACCACCTCACAACCTTGCCTAATGGCTGCTTGTAAACATTGAACAAGAGCGGGGACAGAATAGAACCTTGCGGGACACCACACGAGAGGTCACTGGGGGAAGATGACTTATCCCCCAGCACCACCTGTTGGATCCTACCATCTAAGTAGGAACGGAACCATTGTAGAACTGTCACACCCAATCCTGCCAGGTCCTGCAAGCGAGTCACCAACAGTTGACTAACAGCTCATGATCAACCATGTCAAAAGCTGCCTAGAGATGTAATCAGACCAGTAAGGTCGAACGTCCCTGGTCCATCTCCCAGTGCAGGTCGTCGACCAAGGCTAAAGGCCACAAGCACAGTCTCAGTGCCATACCCTGGGTGAAAGCCAGACTGGGATGTATCTAGAAAGCTGAGGCTATCTAGATGCTCCTGGAGCTGCTGAGCCACCACCCATTCAATAACCTTCCTTATAAAGGGAAGGTTAGAGACTGGCCGATAACTGGCAAGCGAATCAATGTCAAGCAACAGTTTCTTGAGCAGAGACCAGACTACTGCTTCCTTCAAACTATCTGGCATTCTGCTCTCCCAAAGGGAAGCGTTGATCACCCCACCAGTAATGGGCCTAACTTCTCCCAGAAGTTCTTGACCAACCAGAATGGGCACAGATCCAATTCACAACAGGTGGCCCTAACCACCCCCAGAACATCCACAGCCCTCGCTGCACATCCTGTAACAGATCCCATGAAACCAGACCAGCTGGGGCTTCTGCACCCTCTAACTCTCCTCCTTCTGAAGAAACTACAGCACTGAAGTCGTGGTGAATACGAGTGATCTTATCTGCAAAGTACTTGACAAACACGTGACAGTGGGCCGTGAAAGATTCCACGTCCAGGTGGAGGGAGGCCAGACTGACCTGCCCCTTCACCACCCAGACCAGCTCCGCTGGATGAGACTTTGCAGCTGCTATGAGGGCAGCAAAGAATTCTTTCTTTGCTCGTAAACTAGCTCTATGCCGCAACCTGTCAGCTTCAACCCAAGAATGGTGCCATCATCGCTCTAACCACTGCCCTTCCTGCTTCAAGCCCCACAGCCCCACAGTGAACCAAGGTAACCTGCAGTGCTGAAACTGAGAGAGTGGATGCCTCAGAGCTATCCAGTCGATGACCTCTGCCAGCAAGATGTTCCAAGCCAGAACAAGGTCCTAGATTGAACGACCGTCGAGACCAGAAGGCAATTGCCCCAGAACAATTCGTAACTGATCTGGTTCCATCAATCTTCAGGGGCAAGTCGAGCAAATAGGCTCTGCACCTCTCTGGGGGCAGACATGTGCTGAGATCCTGGCCTGGAGGATGTAATGATCCATCCATGACAAGGGCATTGTTGATACCTCCCCCACCAATGGATTCCCTGCCTCAAGGCCAGTGCAGAACACCAGGTTGAGAGTATGCCCCCCACCATGTGTCGGGCCGATAACCATTTGGGACAGGGCCATGGTTGCCATGGTGGTCATGAACTCACACTCTGCCCCCGCAAGACCAGCATCGGCATGAATATTGAAGTCCCACAGGACCAAAGTCCTCGGGGAGTGCAACACCACCTCTGACACCAGTTCAACTAGAGTGGAGAGGGATGCTGCCAGACAGGAAGGTGCATGGTAGACCAGCAGCAGTCCTAATCTGTCCCCTGCCAAATTGATCACAAGATGAAGAGTCTCAATCCCTGGTGTTAACTGTACTGGATACCTCCTCACAGACCACAACTCCCTAAAAGCAATGGCTACACTGCCCCCCCTCCCCCCTCCCTCAAGCTTTGGCTAATGCTGCATGGAGTACCCAGCCAGAACAAGGTCCACCAGAATAGGCCCAGATTCCATGGCCAGCCAGGTCTCCATAAGACATACAAGGGCCACAATGGAGAGGGCGTTCTTAGTGACTGGACCCTGGTTGTGGAACTCCCTCCCAGAGGAAGCATGACTGGCCCCGAGCCTGCTGGCCTTCTGTTACATCCCCCACTCCTGGATCACCCACCTCAAGGCCAGAACAGAACACCAGGTTGAGGGTATGTCCCCCCGCATGGGTCAGGCAACTGACCTGGGACAAATCTATGGTTGCCATGGTGGCCATGAATTCTTGCTCTACCCCCACAAGGCCAGTGTCGGTATGGGCACTGAAGTCCCCCAGGACCAAAGTCCTAGAGGAGCCCAGCGCCACCACCGAGGCCAGCTCTGCTAGAGTGGAGAGGGATGCTGCTGGGCAGGAAGGGGCCTGGTACACCAGCAGCACCCCTAAATTGCCCCCCACGTGGAGAGCCTTGATCCCAGGAATATCTGGAACTGGATACCTCCTAACTGACCATGTCTCTTTAAAAATCATAGCTACGTCACCTCCCCACCCCCGGCGTAAGGCTGATGCTGCATGGCATACCTGGCTGGGATGAGATCAGCCAAAATTGGCCCCACCTCTTCGTCCAGCCAGGTCTCTGTTATGCATGCGAGGTCCACTGCCCCATCCAGAATCAGATCCCAGATTATCGGGGCCATATTAGCTACAGACCTCACATTGAACAGCATCAGTTCCCTGCCTCAGAACCCTGGACCCCACTCCCCTGGACCCTCCGGTGCCTTTATTACAAGGTCCGGTGCCTTGTAATAAAGGTGCCTGGACCCTTGTCCGGTGCCTGGACCCTTTATTATTTAATGTATATAGGCAGCCTTTGGGGGAGATTGTGAGAGGGTTTGGTGTGCGTTGCCACCAATACACTGATGATACCCAGTTTACCTCTCTTTTTCAGCCAATGCAGCCCTGCCGTCTCTGTGCTATCTCAGTGTTTGGAGGTCTGGGCAAGTTGGTTATGGCAGAGCAGACTGAGGCTCAATCCTGATAAGACAGAGGTGATGGTGGTGGGCTGAGTGGGGGAGGTGGTGCCCCCTCTTGTGGAGGGGGTGCGCCCCTCCGTGGCTCAGCAGGTTTGAGGTCTGGGGGTATTATTGGATGCGGGTCTCCGTCTAGATCAGCAGGTGGATGTGGTGGTGAAGGCGGCTTTCTGCCAGCTGTATCTGATGTGGAGGCTGCACCTGTATATCTGCAGACCAGATCTGGCCACTCTGATCCATTCCTTCATCACCTCGAGGCTGGACTACTGTAACGCGCTCTACGTGGGGCTTCCCTTGATGCTGGCCCAGAGGTTGCAGCTAGTGCAGAATGCGGCGGCCCGTCTCCTAACAGGGACGGGCTGACGGGAACACATAACACCAGTGCTCCGTGCACTGCATTGGCTGCCTGTAATGTGCCGAGCCAGGTTCAAGGTGTTGACTTTTATCTATAAGGCCCTGTATGGTCTTGGACCTGGATACCTCAGGGACTGCCTTACCCTCCGTGACTCAGGATGGACTCTCCGGTCCACTGGGTGTGCCTTCTTGGATGTCCCCCGCATAAAGCGGCGGGCCACAATGGAGAGGGCATTCTCGGTGACTGGGCCCCGGTTGTGGAACTCCCTCCCAGAGGAAGCATGACTGGCCCTGAGTCTGCTGGGCTTCCATTGGACCTGTAAGACATGGCTGTTCTCCTAGGCCTTTGGAGGCGGGGAGGGGAGGGTGGGGTAAAAAATTTTTGGGGGGGGTATTTTAAAATTGTTTTTAATAATATTTGTGTAGACTTTTATATGTTTTATTTATTTATTTATTTTTGATATATTGTTTATTTTGTGTTGGAAACCACCCCAAGATGCTGTAGGCATAGGGGGCGGCATATAAATGGAATAAAATAAATAAATAAATAAGGTTGGCAGCCTGGTCCAGAATTAGATCATGGATGCCTGATTTATTAGCCACTGACCTTGTATTCATCAGCAGGAGCCTTGGCCCAAGGGGCCTCTGATCCTCATCTGCCTGGGCAACAGCTCGGGGAACAAGCACTAAATACCTCATTCCCATCGCACATCTACAAACACACCTGTTGGGATCATATCTCATGACCCACAATGGCTGTTCCCCCCCATCTGCTCAGCCTTGACCCCTGACCTTAGGCTGCTCTGCCTCCCTGGTGGAGGGGACCCCTCACCTCTCCATCCCCTTCTCCTTCCTTCCTAACCCCCTCACAGAGGGGCACACAAAAACCCTTGTATAGGGGTCTAACCCCCTCTCACAGGGCGGACAGATCCCCCCACCCTAACCCAAGCCCAAAATCCTCCCCCACTCTCACTGGGGGGGGGGAAGGACATCCCAAACCCACCCACCCAACTCACCACCCCCAAAATAATAACCTTTCACCAACCCACCCAACAACCCAGTTATACCCCCAAAACACCCAACACATTAACCTCCCCCCACCAAGAACTCCACCAACACACCACTATCTGCTCCTCCTGAATATATCCAGTCCCCAAACCTTCAAACATATAAAAGACACCCCCGCCAGCCGACAGAACTGTGCTGTAGCAGTAGCCCTTCGGCGTGCAGCCTGCGGCATGTGCCTGTGGCGCTGCCAGGAGGCACGCTGCTTCTCAGCAGTTCCCTTGGGCCAGAAGGATGGGGAAGGGATCACTGGCCCCGCCCCCTCTCCCTCCAACCAGAGGGAGGGTAGCTTCAGCTGGGGCCCTGCGAAATCCCTCTACCCATGCACTGGCAGGTGGAAGTCCTTGGTTCCAGGGGGTGATGAGGGGTTAGCCTTTCTGGCTCCTAGCTCCCTCCAGGCAAATATGGAACAGCAGCAGTAGGAGCAGTGACCAGGAGGTGTGCTGCTTTTCAGCAGTTCCCCTTCAGCAGTTTAGTGGGTGGAGATAGCGGATTGAGATGGTCTTGGGGTTGGGAGATGAGGAGGTGGTATTCGGTGGGTTTTGGGAGGGTTGTGGGTTTTTTATGGGTTTTTTGTATTAGTTTTAATGTTTTTATAGTTTGTGAGCTGTCCTAAGCCTCTGGGAAGGGCAGCATATACATTTAAATAAATAAAATAAATTCTTCGCCATTGCCACCAATGTGGAAAACACAACGAACACAGGTCTCTGTGTATAAGTTAGTTTGGAGAAGAAGTGCACCAGTTTGAAAGGACAATATGGAAAGAAAAATGTGGTTAAAACTGCTGCTAAGTCTGCTACCAATTTTATAAGGGGGGACTGGTTTGGTAGCGGGTGGAGAATATGGCTAGCTTGGTGGGGAGGTTGTTATCTTGGGGAGGTAGGAATGAGACATGGATCTGGTTTAGAGAGAGTCACTGACTTAAGGAAGGGGTTGTTGGTTAGGGGGTTGGGGCCTGGGACTAGGTTCAGGGGATGCTGCTGGCTTGTGCAGGGAGAATGGAAAAATGTGGCTGCCTCAGGGATGTCACTTGTGGGGGGAGAGGTTGCTGCCTTAGAGAGTCATCATTTCTCTCTGGCTTAGCTGGTCTCCATTTGGCTGGGGTTGGGTGCAGTTCTGAGACAGCAGTGACCCCTGCAAGTGGGGAGGGATTACTACAGGCTCCCCAAGCAGGTGGCTAAGCTGAGAGTCAGAGAACAGTCTGGCCTTGAGCTGGATATGCACTGCAGTTTTGGGGGGCCAGTTTGAGACCTTGGATACCATGTTTCCCAGGAATATTTGCATTCTCATGGAAACAGAATCCACAGTCCTAGTATTTGTGTTTCAAATATGGAACCCGAAAAGGTCTTTTTATGTTTATTTGTGTTTTTTCTACACTGGAATGCATAGCTCTACTATTTGTTCCTATTTAAACCTACAGCTGGAGTGTCTGTGCTTCCTTTCTGCAAGGGCCTAGTATTTCCACTAACACCACACTGGGGAAGGAGGATGGGATAACTGGGCACCTACTTACCCCATGTTGAGAGGATATTTCTCCAGAGTCCCATCACCTAGAGCCACTCCTTACAGAATCTCTGGTTGTACCCCTGTCTAAAATGGCATTTCAGCAACTACAACTGACTTTACTTCATTTTGACAGACAAAAACTAAATGAACCAAACCAAAATGAACTAGGGTTATGAGTCTGAACTGTTAAAAAATCACGAATCAGGGCCCTAAATTGCATGAGAATGGCTTAAAATCCAAGAAATTTAAAAAGTAATAAAAGGTGTGTACTTAGTGTGTCTTCAGGGTACCTGGAGGTCCTTGGGCAGAATTCTGGACTGTGGCAGACCGTGGCAATGGTCGAGCACCGTCACATATGAAGACACCCAGTGACAGGAAAGGAGAGCAGAGTTAGGAGAGGGGAAGAGCCCCTGCCCCTGTCTGTCAGGGCCAGCCTGAGGCATGTGCCACCAGCGCCCAGGCACATGGCCCCATGGGGGGAGGGCCCCGCGCCGCCGCAGGCTAGAGACTGACAGATGCCGCCAGTTTTTGTTTTTCCCCCCACTGGGCGTCTCCGAGTCAGTCCTCATTGGGGGTGTGTGTGTGTGTAAACTTCCTGGGAAGCCCTGGCCAGTTATATGCTGTGGAGCTGAGCTGACACAGTCAAGTTGCAGGTAAGTAACCAGCCGCCCCTCATCCCCTGAAAATCCCCACCCCCCCAATTCTAGCAAGTGTCGGGCGGCCTTTGGGGCCCTGCAGCAAGGCTTGGCACATGGCCCCTGAAACCCTTGGGCTGGCCCTGCTGTCTGTGCATGGGTAGGGGAGTTGCAAGGGCCAGGGCTTTTGGGCATCAGGGCAAGGGACCATCATAACAAAAAGTGGTTGTACCCCAACTTCTTACATTCTCATCATCCAGTCAGGTTTAGACCAGTAACAGAAGCTCTGATCTGCGGCCACATGCAGTCCAATAGTCCACTTAGAGAACTGAACCCTGAGGATGGCAGCCCAATGTAGTGGTGGCTGTTTGAGTCCACCATGTACAGATCTTCACCAGTTTATCCCTCATTAATTTCACAGGTATTGACAGGGTTGGGGAGTAATTCCCACATGTGCACTGAGCTCTGTGTTGTGATGATACAAGGGATGTATAGTGTCTCACCCCTGTTCTTTGCTACGTCACAACCCTTTCACACCCCTATCATCAAGCTATGGAGCAGGGTGAGCGCAGCCTGGCTTGAGTCTATGGTCATTTAGGTTTGCACTTCTCGTGGTTTGACCCTGAGATGCCTATTTGGGCTTTATGGAGTCTTGGGGCCAAATTAAGAGAGGTGGCAACCTTATCTATGGTGGAGGCAGTTGTGGAGGAGTCTGCACTCTGGGGAGGACTATTAGGGCTGTAATCAGGAGGATCCTCATCCAGCCAGTGCCATGGCCATCTCTCTCCTTCTAGTAGCTCAGGCGACTGCATGGATAGAAGCCAGAGAGACTAATAGGAAATGTGGAATTTATTTAAAGTCATTTTTATCATGTTCATTAGAGTATTATCTGACCACCTAGAATTTGCTTCTCTCTTCACTCTGAGGGAGAAAAGTAACAGATGTGTTTTTTATGCACTAGCAGCTAATGAAGAAAGTCAGGAAAAGACCAAAGAAAGACATAACCATTGTCTCTAGTTCCATGGAGAGAGAGAAGGAGAATGGGGAGCAGTCATTTTCATTTGTCAACAGACCAAAAAGTAAAACATTTAGCCTGTGGCAACTTAGGTTTAAAATTTTGGGAAAACAAGCATAAACATTAGCTATGCAGGGGATATTGTAGAGTGAACACTACTGGAAATATTCAAGGCTCTATTTGAAAATCGTCTGCTGGGGATGCTTTAGGATTAATTACATTAACCTGAGCACAGTGCAGGCAGATGAGCTGGAGTGTTTGCTAGGGGATGCATCCTGATGCTTTGCATCTCTTATGAAAAGGACAAAAAAGTTCATCCTAATCCAAACGATGGCATTGTTCCCTCTGGTACCTGAGTCTACTGAATGAAAGCTTACCACAAATTGAGATCAATGGAGTACAGAGGGCCATTGCACCTACATTTGAGAATAATGTTGCATTTATCTAATTCACAAGTGTACAATAGAGGTGTGCATGTCGTTTTCGTTATTACAATAATGATAAAGAAAATTGTTGTTTTGTTTTAGTTATTGGAATAATGAAAACGACAACCGAGAATAACAACAATGGTAAAAACAACAACCAAGAATACCAAAAATGACAACCGAGAATACCGATAACGGTAACGATAATGATATCGATACTGGTATCAATACCGATACCAATACCGATACAGATAGCAAAAACGATACCAAAAACAATAACAAAAATGATAACAAGAAACAAAAATGACAATGTTGTTATCATTGTCGTTATTGTTAGTGCTGTCAGTGGCAGTTGGGTTTTGTAGGGAAAATGTAGGAGAGGAAGAGGGAGCAGACATCTTAGAGTCTTAACAGGGTTAAACTCTTGAACTGTGCCTATGTTGGGAGGGGTGAGCAGCTCAGCAGTATCTGATGGATGTATCGCTGGCCAATGAGTAGCACAAGCAGGCCCCAGCAGTCTCATGGAACTCTGTGATTGCTCAATACCTGCTGCCTCCCACAACCAATCAGAGGGGCTCTTGGGGAGGGCACTGCAACCCTTTATAATGGGAGGGCCAGGTTTTTTTCTCTTCGTTGTGTGAGAGCTCTGTTTGTCAGGTTGCGTTTACAGAACTGTGGTGCATGCACACAAAAAATCCTCCCTAGCCCTCATATTAATTATTTATTTATTTATTTATTAGGTATTCCCACCAATGCCTTTCCTTCCTCATACCCTACCTTTTACCTTCTCCCTTTCCCTGCCCTTCTCCTCCCTGTACATTATATAGAGATAGGTAGTATAGATTAGATATAGATATATATTATAGACATATAGATTAGATTAGAATAGTTATATAGATAATTTATTAGATAATAGATAGTTTTCCTTTCCCCTACCCCTGTCTCCCTTAGATTTAGATAAATATTAGTTATGCACAGAAATCAATAATGATACTGATACCAAAAATAAAATCTTTGTTTGAAATGGTACCGATATCCATAACGATATCAATAATGATAACGAATACCGATACCTATAACAAAAACAATACAGATATCGATACTGATAATGAAAATGATATTAAAAACAATACCAAAAATGAGAACAAAAATGATGACAACAAAAATGAAAACGACATTGTCGTTAATAACGATAACAAAAATGACATTTTTGAATAACGAAAACGAAAAATGAAAATGACATGGGGGCCTGGTGCACACCCCTAGTGTAAAACCAGTGTAAATGGGAGGACAGCCAGGTCTCTGGAGCCTTAGAATTTCCCCTGACCTATTGGAAAAGTGGTTTTTAAAAAGGGGAATTTAGTATCATCCATTAGAATTTACACTAAATGGGTTGATAGCTCCTACAGGACAGGTAAAACAATATGGCTCAAGATCTTTTCAAAAGAGAGCTTCTGTAGTGCCTTCTGCAATCAAGCCAGAAACGAATGCCACTGTCACACCTGTGTGAACAGGTCCTTAGAAGTTCAGGAGGGGACACATATGCAAATCAGGTGTGTCTTTGATCAGGTGTCTCACCCCTGTTCTTTGCTTCACAATAACCCTTTGTTCAGGTGTGAAAGTCCCAAGACTTTTATGTACGTTTACAAGGGCGATTGACAGAGCTGGATTTTGAAACTTGGTCAATCGCCTTTGCTCGGGGCAGTCACACCTGATCAAAGACACACCTGATTCGCATGTGCAAACTCTCCCGACCTTCTAAGAACCCGTTTGTGCAGGTGTGAAAGTGGCCTAAGTAACAGCATCTTTGGTGACCCTGGCTGGAATGCAGTGATGATCTTCCACTTCTGCTACACAAGGAAGGAAGCCACACACACTAATAAAATTCAGAGTGACTGCACAGCTACATTGTTTGGGCTGATCCACAGAAATCACTCCTGGGCTCATAATTTATGAGAAAGGTGGGTGCTCCCTATTGATAAAACCAGCATATATCATAATAAACATAATAAATAAACCAGCTCCTCATAATAAACTATTCTGTTACAATGAATGCAGAAGGAATGACATTGTTGTGGTACTTGCACTCTAGAATAAAATTCAGAGAGGAGTCTTACATTAATGATCTTTACAGGGAAAGATATATGGCGAAGCATCATAAAATAGTGTTCTAATATGTTAGTACAAGAATGCCCTCTAGTGGTGACAGTTTTATGCAAATCAAGTATAGCTTTGTCTAGAAGGACCCAACATGGCTGCCTCCCAAATATAACATGGACCATGACTGTCATAATTACACTAGTGCAATAACTTACCCTTGGGCAAGGAAGTGAAAACTAATGGTAACACACCATCACATTTTTAGCATTTTACACCCAATTTGCATTCATTCTGCACAGAGATAAAGAGGCAAAAATTAGAAGCTGTATCTTATAAGAGTCTGTAATGCTGAGCACCATCCAGTAGTCATTTGCAGCTGGAACCTCACTATCAAAAGGAGAATCTTTCCAGCCTTTACATTAGGTAAAACCAAGATGAAGATGGAGTGGTTTTACCATTTCCTTTCTCCCTGTGATCTTTCCATGATCATTTAGTCCATTGCGGTTGTCTTCCCTCTGCTTAAGAAATCATCTTTGGACACTGCCTCCCTGGTCAGCTATTGCCCAATCTCTACCTTCCCTTTTTAGGGAAGGTTATTGAACAGGTGGTTGCCCAGCGGCTCCAGGCTCATCTTGCTATTGGATTCCTGGGCCTATTTCAGTCAGGTTTTTGTGCAGGGTATAGCTTGTGGCCATGAATCTACGTCTGGAGATCAACAAGGGAAACTGTGCCCTATTGATCTTATTAGACCTTCCAGTGGCCTTCGAAGTAGTTGATCACAAGGTGTTGACATCACTGCAGGACCTGGCAAGGGTGCATGAGACTGTGGGTGAAAATAGACATGACACTAACCACCCTTTAACCACCCTTGGTGGTCATTTATGCATGTTTCAGGGCTGCATAGGGCACCAATACAGCCCTGCAATATGCATAAATAACCACCAAGGGTGGTTAAAGGGTGGTTAGCATCATGTCTGTTTTCACCCATAATGAGTGGTCCTGTTCATTCCTGTCAGGGAGGTCCCAGTGGGTGATGATGGGAGACTGCTTGTCATCATTCCCCCCCTCCCACCCCGGGACTCCATTGTGGTGTCCTGCAAGGTTCCATCTTGTCTCCCCTTTTGTTCAATGTGTATCGGAGGTGCTAGGTAAGATCATTCAGAGGTTTGGAGTGGAGTGCCATCAGTATGCTGATGATACCTAGCTCTACCTCTCTTTTTCATCCAACCCGATGTCTGGTGCTTACCCGATGTCTGGCTGCTGTGTGGGAGTGAATGAGGGTGAGACGACTGAGACTGAATCCTGACAAGATGGAGGTGATGCTGGTGGGGAGGGTGGTGGGTGTGACATCCCCCATCATTGATAGGGTTTGTCCCCAGCTGGTCTCCCAGGTTTGGAGTCTAAGGGTGCTCCTTGATTCCCAGCTCCGGGGGAGGAGGAGGAGGAGGAGGAGAGGACTATGGGGAGAAGAGTAGAGAGGGAGGAGGCAAAGTCCTGGGGCACAATGTTCTGCAGATCGCGGAAGGGACAGGGAGATGGAGAAGAGGAGGGGGAGCAGTGGGAGAGGTTGAAGGAGGCAAGGAAATGGTCAGAGATGGGATGGGCCTTGAAGGAGAGATTGGAGACAGAACAGTTCCTAAAGAACATGAGATCAAGAGAGTGATCATCAGTGTGGGTTGGGGAGCTAGTCCGGAGGTGGAAATTAAAGGAGGAGGCTCGGGAGAGGAAGCGGGTGAATCCAGGCTGAGAGGGTGCATCAACATGAATGTTTATGTCACCAAGGATGAGTGTGGGGATGTCATCAGAGAGGAATAAGGTGAGTCAGGACTCGAACTCAGAGAGAAAGGAGGAGAGGGAGCTGGGTTGGTGGTAGATAACAGCAACACGGAGGTGGAGAGGGGAGTAGAGGCGGACAGAGTGAGCCTCAAAGGAGGGGAAGGAGAGAGAGGACGGAGGGGTTGAAATTGGCAGGATCAGGCGAGATGGAGGCCTATGCCACCACCCCAGCCTTCAGCATGGGGCTGGTGGGAGAAGGAGAGACTTCCATAGGAGAGGGTTGCAGGGGTGACAGAGTCAGTGAGGGAGATCCAGGTTTCAGTAAGGGTGAGAATGTGAAGGGAGCAAGAGAAGTAAAGATCATGGATATAGGGGGCTTTATTAGCAGAGGAGCAACAGTTCCAGAGGGAACAGGAGATCGGGAGTTGATCAGGAGGGAGACAGGGAATGGGGATAAGATTAGGGGAAGGGGGGCAATGGGGTCGGTGGGAGACGGGCAGAGGGGCAGGGGGCAAGAAGTGTGGGGGGAGGAGGAGGGTGTGTGGGGATGGTGGGGAGAGCTGACAGGCTTAGTGGGAGGCAGGAGGAGTGGGGAAAGTAGGTGGAGAAGCAGGTGAGAGGGAATGGGATTATCATTATCGTTATCATTATTACTATCATTATCGTTATTGTTATCATTACCAGTATTAGTATTCTTGGTTGTTATTTTCGGTATTCTTGGTTGTCATTTTTGGTATCGTTGTCGTTATTCTCAGTTGTCGTTTTTGTTATTGCAATAACGAAAATGTTAATTTTTGTTATCGTTATTGTAATAACAAAAATGACATGCACACTCCTATGGAACTCCCTTCCCCTCAGAGCCTGAGCATTTTCCAGAGACAGTTTAAAACTTTTCTTTTTAGCAAAGCGTTTGGCAGGCGGGGTTAGAGGTTGAAGCGGGAAGGTTTATGGGTGAGGGAGGGGTTTCTAATGAGGTTATAAAATGGAGTTTTAATGTATTTTTATGATGATTTTATTCTGTTAGCCGTCCTGAGCTTTAGGGGAAGGGTGAGGTAGAAATTTGAGTGAATTAATGAATGAATAAAATATTGAGTGCTGAGTGTTTTAAACTTAAAATATTACAAAGGCAGCCAAAACCCACACCCTATTACCAACCAGGCTTCTCCAGTGAAATATACTATTTTTTTTTACCCTTAAGAGAGAGAATTGAGAAACTTAAAGCAGCTCCTAATTCAGGTCCCCAATTTAGGATATTTGCTCCTGTATTCGAGGACCATGATGGGGAGTTAAAACTAAGTTTCCTCATACAGCTAGAATATAAGAACATAAGTAGTGCCATACTGTGTCAAACCAATCGTCCATCAAGCCCAGCATCCTGTCCTCCAACAGTGGCCAATCCCGAAAGCATGGGAGAAGAACCAACAGTCACAATGGGTAATCCATTCCCCGTTGTTCACTCCCAGCTCCCGACAGTAAGAAGTTCATCCCATAAACTACTTGGTTAATAGCCATTAATGGACCTACTCTTCAAGAACTTATCCAGGTCTTTTTTAAACCCAGCTATACTACTGGCCTTGACAACATCCTCTGGCAACAAATTCCATAGGTTAATTATGCGTTGAGTAAAAAAGTACTTCCTTTTATTTGTTTTAAATCTGCTGACAGCTAGTTCATGGCGTGTCCCCTAGTTCTAGTACTATTTGAGAGGGTAAATAACCGTTCCCTATCTACTTGTTCAATACCACTCAAGATTTTATAAACCTCTATCATGTCCCCTCTCAGTCTTCTCTTCTGTAAGTTGAAGAGACCCAGCTTATCAAGCCTCTCTTTCTACAGAATCCATTCCATACCCTTTATCATTCTCATTGCCATTCTCCTTACCTTTTCTAGTTCAGCTATGTCTTTTCTGAGATGGGGTGACCAAAACTGTACACAATATTTAAGGTGCGGTCGCACCATTGATTTGTATAGAAGCATTATGACATCCTCAGTTATATTCTCTATCCCTCTAACCCATGAGGGTTGTCACTTCTCATGGTTTCACCTCAAGACTCATTTTGACTAATGGAGTCTCAAAGTGAAGCTGCGAGAGGTGCCAGCCCTCCACAGAGATTATTTCTTCTGTCAGGCATGTGGCAAGGTTTGTTCTACGCTTCATTTAAGTTTAGGAAATCTGCTTTCTGTTTGTTTGCTTTTTTAAACCCAAGCAAAAGGGGCATTTGTTTTATAACGGGTCTCACTTTCAAAAAGTCTGTACTACCAATCAGCAAGCGATAGTGTGTGAATACTGAAACTAGGGCTCTGCCCTTTAGCCACACCACTGACCTGGGAACTTCACTGCCCCCTTCACTTTCTGTTCCTGGAAGTCCTTCCCCTTGAGCAGGGTCCTGTGTTCACTGCATTTTCCCCAGTTCCCACAATGGAGAAAATGAAGTGAACACGGGTCTCTGCCTTTGAGCATCAAGGGGGGTCAGTGAACTAGGGAAAGAGCAGCAATAGCACTGGTGGACCCTGGCCATGATCCCTCCAGAGGGGAAGCGACTCCAGAACAGGATCACTGGTTGTGCTGTTGTCTTGGTGGATCCATGAGAACACTGTAGAGCAGCAGAAACTCTGGGTACAGCCACACAAGACAGTACCTTGATTTGAGCAGTCTCACTCCAATTTGGGCAGCAGCTATCAGGTTGCCACAAGATGCAGTGACTCGCATGTCTAGTGGCCGCGAGATGTTTACAGTGCCCTGGGGCAGGGTGAGCATCTGGCTGCTATGCCCTGCATTCTCCAAAAAAGACCCAAGGACACAGGGGGTATCTGCCTTACCCAAAATGGAGTAAGGCTGCCCAAATTGCGGTACTGCACTGCTGCTTGTGGGCTCAGTCCCCATCTCCCCTTGTCATGTATCCTGTATATAGGCATATATTTTTTGACAATTTGTATTTCAATATATTGGAAATCAGAATTAGCCTCTCTGTATGATGACATCCTAAAGAGCTGTCCTATATTGACCTTTCTACTGAACTCTTGACCAGATACTGGAAAATCAGCCTGTATACTGGAATAGAAGATATAATCAAGTCTGTTAAAGAAATTAACAGTTTCTGTTGACTAGAGTCAAGATACGTGACTCCCTGGCAGGGCAGGAAAAGGCCTTGTTTGTTTGGAGTTTACTCATTGTTAATCCTATATTAGACGATGGCAACCTGTTTAGTATGTATTAACAGGCTTCTTACTATGTATTTTGAGAAACTCCCCTCCTTGTCAGCAGTTTTGACCTGACATCATTTTTAGCTGACTTCCAAGCATATTTCATTCTATAAGAAGAGAGAGGAAAGATGGATTTTTCAGAAAGCTTCCTTTCCTGAAGCTTCAATCGCTTCTTTCATATGGCAGTATGGGACAAAGGACTGGGTAATAAGAATATATTAATATTAGGGGTGGGACTTGAGGCAAAAAAACGGATACCAGTTTTACCAGTTACCGGTTTCCAAAAAAACGGTTTACCGGATTAAAACCGGTATACTGGTACCGGTATTTTTTCATTGGTTTCAATGGGGAACTGTCCCCATTGAAATCAATGAAAAAAAAACCCAATACCTCCTCCCTCCTCCTCCCAGGCTGTGCGGGTGGAAGGGGGGACACCACCCAACCCACCCTGCCCAGCCTGGATTTAATTTTTTTTTTTTTTACCTGAAGTCCCTGCTAGTGCGGGCTCCGGGCTGCTGCCGTGCCAGAGGCAATGACCCAGAGCCCACACCAGCAGGTACTAGGGCGATCCCTGGGGTGGGGGGTGGTTTAACACACACACACAGGGATCACCCTACCTCCCCACCCAGGGTTTGCCTACCTTACTTGCGCTCCGGGCGGCTGCAGCACGGTGGTCTGGCGGCTTCAGCGCCAGCTGGTATCAGCGCTTCACTAGGCCTTCCAAAGCCAGCCAGCACTGAAGCCACCAGGCCCGCTGTGCTGCAGTCGCTGCCGCCTCCCGGAGCACAAGTAAGGTAGGTGATCCCTGGGTGGGGAGGTAGGGTAATCCCTGAGGTGGGGTGTGTGTTAAACCACCCCCACCCCAGGGATCGCCCTAGTACCTGCTGGTGCGGACTCTGGGTCGCCGCCACCGACACGACGGTGGCCAGGAGCCCGCACTAGCAGGGACTTTGGGTAACATTTTTTTTAAAAAAAATCCAGGCTGATCAGGGTGGGTGTACCCCCTTCCACCCACACAGCCTGGGAGGGGGAGGTAGTCCAAGATGGGGAGCAGAACAGAAAAGAGTTGCTTCAGATACAAGCTGGAGTTCAAGGCAGAGCACAGAAAGTCCAAAGGCAAGTAGAGTGGGTCAAGGGCAGGCAGAGAAAGGAACATACAGTGGGATGATGAGATGATCCACCCAGCTTTCTGTGGCTTCAGGCCAGCCTTAAATACAGATAGGCATTCAACTAGGAAGCTGGGGCATCGAGCAAGGCAAGAAATAGAAGTCTAGGCAAGGGCTGGCCAGCACAGAAAAGCCCTTTAGTAAAAACTGTGAACTCTGGCCAGAGTGTGTCAGTAGCATGGAGGATGTCACCACTACTCCAAAGGACCTCAGTTCAAACCCTGGTTCCCTGCAAAATGAGAGGAACTCCTGGGCCCAATTCCAATCCCCATAGTCACACTCAGGGATCCAGCTACCGGAACTGTGCACTTGCAGTCTGCCTCTGGAGCCAGAACCTGTCCACAACAGAAAACATGGAGAAGCGAAGGACCACAGAGGATCTATCCATAGGATAGATGGAAAGGGTTGGAAAGGGGAAGGCAGAGTGGGCTCATTAGCAAAATTCTAGTTAGACTCCCTGGTAGTACCATTGGGAGGAGTAATAGAGATTGGAGGTGGTACTGGCTGGTTCCAAATACCAAAACCAAATATTACTCCCTGAGCCAAAATATCTGGAACTGAATCCACTGACAACAGTGCATCTGAGGCAACCAATACTTCAGAAACATTGGAGGTTTGATCTAAAAGAATTGACTGGTTTCAAAGGGGAAAGGAGGGTTGTAACACCAACAGCCTAGGCCAAGCATCAGGTCCTCAAACTGCAGTTTTGGACATATTTGTTTGATTTGGTAAGTCCCATAATTTGTAAGAGACATAGTAAGCTTGATTTAGACTGATATTATCTGCCTAGAATAGGCTAGAACAGGTTATCACACTATTATGATAAAATAATGTTTTCTAGTATTTTACATTAAATTACATTTCAAGCATTTACCTTAAATTCATTCTAAAAAACAGTATGCTGACTCTTAGTTAACCATTCTTGTTTCTATAATTTCTAAGGTTGCCATAACATTTTCTTTAATAAGGTTTAGAAATCAAAGATAATTCAAAATGCTGTATTTTAGAAAAGTCAATCAAGATATAAACAGTCATGGAAACCATGATATAGGTAGGTTGGTGAACTAAAATTACTTGAGAAATGTAGGTTTAATCTTGTGTCTAGTTAATTGTTCTCACCAGGGCAAAAAGTAGGGTTTTTGACATTCAAATTAAAATAATATTTCTTCTAGTTGCTCTTCAGGTGTAACAATGTTAGTGACAGCTACCAGATTCCTGTATTTATAGAATGTGAGTACTTCATAAATATCAAACTGTACAATTATTTATAAAATATACCAGTTTCACAGAACTATAGGAATATGCCACTAAGACTACTCATTAAAGTTCAAAAATAGGCTAGTTTTACACGGAAGCCACCCACTCATCTCCACCCATCTGATGGGTGGGAGAGCGTCCATGTGAACGGCGCCGTGTGTGTGTGTGTTTCCCCCCTGTTTTTGTTTATGTTTTAAAATGTTTTTATTGTTTTATATTATATTTTTATATTGTATTTTGTTACTGTTAGCTGCTCTGGGCTACCATGAGGTAGGACGAGCGGGATACAAATATGGTAAAATAAATAAATAAATAAATAAATAAATAACTGGTCTGAGGTACTGGTCATGGCTATTGTAAAACAGACTTTAATTCCCTCTGATGCCACAGTTATCGGTGGAGTAGTGAGGGGCAGGGGATGATTGTAATGTGCATGTGCTGGCCTCTGGATTAGATTCCTCTCTGATCCTGCTTGTAGGGATGGGCAAACAGAACCGAGTTCGGAAATTCAGTTTGGTTCGGAAGTTCGGTTCGGTTGACCAAACTATTCGAGTACGGTCCGAACTCCGAACTTCCGAACAAAGTTCAGAAATTCAAACCCCATTGAACTAAATGGAATATTATCTTTTAGGGATGGGTGAACAGAGCAGAGTTCAGAAATTTGGTTTGGTTTGGTTCGAAAATCGAGTTCGGTTTGGTCGACCGAACTGGTCGAGTTTGGTCCAAACTCCGAACTTCCTAATCGCGTTCGCCCATCCCTACTTCCTTGTCCTCTGGAGATGACCATAGTGTTGGTGGGGATTGAAGTCACCCACTTTCTGCAGCTCTGCCCAGCCTACTGTCAGCATGCATTGGATTTTTGCCATTTTTAGCAGGTTCATAGTGGTTCATAAATTTTTTTGTGGATGGTCAGAGTTTGGGAACTACTGGTACACAGTAATTATATACTCCTTGTAGGCTTTTCAGTATTTCTTCCTATGGTACTTTTTAGAGATCTCTGCTGAACTCTGAATCCATCTGTTAGCACTGAGTTTCAAGTGCCATAACCCTGCCTGTTCATCCAGTGTTGTTAAGTCTTGCAGAAGTTCTTCACAGCCTTCTATAGTCTTCTTGACTAATTAAAATCACTTTGGAACATCTGCAGATTTTGCCACTTCACTGTTGGCCGTTATTTCCAGATCATTAATAAATATATTAGACACTGCTCCCAGTACAGGACCTTTGGCTATGTTGAAAATTGACTCTTTAATCCTCCTGCCGCTTTGCTGTTATTTAATTCAGAACAGTACTCCACCTCTCACTCCATAATTATTTAGCTTCCTTATTAGCATCTTAGAGAGACTTTGTCAAAGACCTTAATAAATCCAGAAAAAATCATCACGTAATTCTCCTTTACTTCCTATTTTTTCATATACTCGGGGAACTTTTTGTCAATGTGTCATAATTTTTAGTTATTGGTTTGTCCCTAGTATATCCCTTTTGTCTATGTGTTTTATACATCTGTTAAATTTTTCACCTAGCACTAAGATTAGATTTATGGATCTATAATTCCCAGCATGACCTCTACTGCCTTTTTCAAAGAACTGGTATATTTGTCATTTTAGAGCCCTCTGTCTAATTTTAATGTGAGGTTGCATATGTTTTATTAACAGCTCAGCTACTTCATTTTTAAACTCCTTGAGAAATGTTGGTTGCATATTGTTTCCTCCTGGTGACCCATGGCTCTTTAAATCACCCGTGTTTTTATTTTTTACACATCCTGTTTCAACAACTCACTTTTTGCCAACATAATATTGAGGAATGGGTGAACGTGGTTCGGAATTTCAGAATTTGGACCGAACTCTACCAGTTCGGTCGACCAAACTGAACTTCCGAACCGAACTCAATTTCTGAACCGAACTGAACCAAATTGCAGAACTCGGTTCTTTTCACCCATCCCTAAAAGATAATATTCCATTTAGTTCAATGGGGTTTCAATTTCTGAACTTTGTTCAGAAGTTCGGAGTTCGGACCGAACTCAAATAGTTCGGTAGACTGAACCAAACTTCCGAACTGAATTTCCAAACTAAATCGAACTGAACCGAATTTCTGAACTCAGTTCTGTTCTCCCATCCCTAATAATATTTTTATTACCTAAAAAGAATAGGGTTGGTAAGGTAGTTCTTCCAAATCCTCAGTGGTGAAACTGATGGAATGATATTATTTAGCTTCTCTGCAATAGTCCAGTCTTCCTAAATTGCTTGCTTTATTACCCGATGGTCTAGTAAACTTTTGTTTCTCTTGCAGATTTCTTCTTTCTGAAATTTTTTACTGAGATTTCCTGCTTCTGATTCCAAGATGCTGTTGTTTGTTTTTACATCTTTGGCTATTTGGCTTTTGTTAGGCATTATTGTGAAAGGAACAGAAAATAAAAGGGGAAATATCGTAATGCCTCTATAAATCTTTGGTACGATCCCACCTTGAATATTGTGTGCAGTTCTGGTTGTTCCATCTCAGGGAAGATATAATCAGGACTGGTGTTAGGATATTTGCTAAGGTGGCCTCAGGCAGCTTCCGCCCCTGTTGCAAAGTTTGGTGATGGCTGGAGGGGGGCAGGAGAAGCAACAGCTGGGAGGAGGACAGAAGACGCACCCCATTAAACGTATCACTCTAGGATTCCATTCAATCCTGCTGCCACTACCACTAAACTCCATGCTGGAGAGGCACTAAAGTCCTGCAGGAGAAGCACTTCAACTTGCCACCCTAAGCAGCCTTTATTTATATTTTTATTTATTTATTTTACAATTTTATACCCCGCCCTTTCTGGAAAGCAGCTCGGGGCGGTTTACACTTTAAAACAAAAATATAAAACATATAAAATACCAATATAGTCAGTCATTCAGCTTTATTTCCTAGCTGGAGGCAGGGGCCATTATACAATTTTTTTATACTCATGGCCAGACGGCAGTTAAAATGGCGTGACAGATTTTTGAGGCAAAGGTAATTTCATGTCTTTTATATGGGTCCCATGTGTGGGGAGTGGACACAGAGGCAGTACGGCTCCTACAACCTGTTATTACTCAATTTTGGAGAAGAGTACTTGGGTGTCCGCAGTCCACAAGTATGTCTATCTTATTAATGGAAATAGGATGCCCCTCTTTGACTGCCTTAGTAGATCAAAGGCTTTTGGCATTTTGGGCCAAATTACGTGATGCGCCAGAGGGATCACTACTTGATCGAATTTGGACTGAAAAAGTTATGGAAGAAGTGGGGTGTGACCCTGGCGTAAGGAGGTGCTGAGTTGGTTGGTGAGGTTAGGTTTTTCTGAGTCCTATTTCCAGAATGATACTAGTAGATGAGTGATAAAATTATTAAAACTACGTATCCTGGATATAGATAGGCAACAGCTTAGGGCCGTGTCTTCAACATCCAGGATGGCACTTTTTTATAAATACATCATGCCTCCTAGGTCTGGAGCCTCGTATTTATACTCTCACATGGAGCCCAGTTTGAAATATAGGTTTAGTACACTTAGGCTGCATACATTAAAAATGGCGGTAATTATAGGGCGTTATCAGGGGACCCCAATGGAGGAGAGGTGGTGTCCTTGTGGGAGAGAGCTAGAGGATCTTGACCACTATCTTCTAAGGTGTCCCCTGTATGACCATCTTCGGTTTGGGTTATGGTTGAGTATAGGGATACGGGAAAGTTGGACAAAAAATAGACAGCTTATTTGTCTGCTTGGTGATCAGAATCCTTATAGGACCAAACAGGTGGCCATCTTTGAGGAAAGATGTGCCAACGTGTGGTTAAAATATATCTAATATGAGGACCCTGGGGCTATATGGTATATACAATATAAGATAAATATATGATGTCTCATACAACCGGCATAAGGTAGGGGATATTTGGGGTAGGGGGCTGCATAAAGCATCTTGTACTACAATATGCCTGGTCATTTATGGCTAGGTGATACAGATTGTATTCTATGGGTATATGTTATGCAGGGGTTGAGTGTTGCCGCCATAAGCCCCGGGAAGGGCAAGGCAAATTTTGGATATGTCCAGGGCGAATTTGTGCAGGGGTCGAGTGTTGCTGCCATAAGCCCCGGGAAGGGCAAGGCAAGCTTTGAAGTGATACTTATGAATATTTGGTGATACCTCCTGCTGTCTTGCTCTAGTAGTATTTATATTAGTGTGGAAAGTTATTACTTTCTAAGACTCAGATACAGATATTTGGGAAATGTATAGTTTATGGGCCCTATTAAAGGGGCCAAATTTTATGTTTTGGTTGCGTTGGTGCATTTTATTATGTTGTATTGTAAATGGTTGTACTTTAGATTTTGTATGTTATGGCCTTGATGGCTTAAACAATAAATATTTATATATATATTAATTTATTTCCTTGTACTGGCCAAGCCATGACAAGTAACACAAACATAAACAACTCAAAACAATAAGAAAAAGAAACACCAATATTCAGCAGTTACCATTTAAAATATTTGTAACATATATCAATATAAAACCACATGGTGAAGCCATACAAATATAAACATAAAACAAAAACCCACCCACCCACCCTAGCCCCCAACCCCCCAACCCATCCCTCCCTCATCCATCCCCTCCACCAAATCCCTGGTGGAACAGCCAGGTTTTACAAGTCTGACGAAAAGTCAGCAGGTCCGGGACCAGGTGAGCCTCCTCTGGGAGGAAGTTCTACAGCTGAATTGCGGCCACTGAGAACACCCTCTCCATAGTGGTCTCCTGATTTACTCTGGGGACCTCCAAGAAGGCACCCCCTGTGGACCGCAGGGGCCAATCAAGGACCTGTGGAGTGAGGTGGTCCCACAAATAGGTTGGGCTGAGGCCACGTAGGCCTTTAAAGGTGAGAACCAACACCTTGAATTGAGCATGGAAGAAAATAGGCAGCCAGTGCAGAGAACGAAGTACTGATGTAATGTGCTCCTTTCCCCCAATCCAGCATGGAGTTGAGTGGTGGCGGCAACAGAATTCCCCTCGATCCTGTCAGCGCCACCACTAAACTCCACGCTGGATTGGGGGAAGGGTTGCCTCTCTCCCACCCCTCCAGCACAGAACTGTAGCAGCAGGACAGCTGGATGGGACCCCAGAGAGTGACCCCCCTCAAGTTGTCACCCCAGCAGGCAGCCTGAGTGGCCTAATTGTAGCACCAGCCCTGGTATAATGGAATTGGAAAAAGTTCAGAAAAGCGTAACAAGGATGATAGAAGTGATGGACTGATTTCGATACCAGGAGAGGCGCAACAGTTTAGCATGGAGAAGAGGCATTTAAGGGGGGTATGATAGAGGTTTATAGAACTGTGAGTGGTGTGGAAAAAGTAAATAGGGAACTGTTTGCAGGGCCGGTGCAAGGGTACTGGGCGCCCTAGGCGAAACTTCAGCCTTGCCCTCTCTCCCCTCCCCGTGATAACATTAAAAATGAACATTTTGTATTGGTATGAATATAAAACCTGTATTTACATATATATTTTACACAGGAAAAGAGAACAATATAATATGGATTGATTGTACATTCTCATTGTTCTTTATTGAAACAACTCCGGGTGAGCATATCAACAACAACATCAACAGCTTACTATACTGACCAATATCAATATGGTCTTCAAAAATAAATAAATACAGAATAAATACACTGGATGAGCACATCATCAACAACATTACTAGGGTGACAATCAGCAAAGGGTCAGTTTTAAACACCCGAGAAAGAAATCCTTGCAAGCCACACAAGTGCCCCCCTCTTTCCTAGAGCAAGAGCTCTAGGAAAGGCCTGGGCAAGTCAATTCAAGTCAGTTTTATTGAATAGCCATTAGGCCTTCTCAACAAGAAATCAAACAGTATAAAAGAAATTGTATAAAATGTATCAAAAATACAATTCAAACCACTTGTATATTTAAAAACTATCAAAACAATATAGCAACTTAAAACCAGCAATGACAGTATTCCAAACTATAAAATAGTTTAATCTATACAGAAAGGCCTGGGTAGCAGGACACACAACTGAGCCAGGTCTCATGGCTCCTACTGTTTAAAAAAGGAGCATTTCCCCTTCTCCTTTGAGGGGCTCCCCTTTCTCCCCCGCACCGGGTGAGTATAATATGGATTGATTGCACAGCAAAGGATGAATTCCTCCTCACTCAGCTCTAGTCATTGCCCCATATGAGCAAGCAGATACCAGCTAACAGTAAACCGTAACTTACAGGGGCCTTTCTCTCATCACCCATGCTGCTGGTTTAATGCACATGTGAGCTGATGGAGGGGCATGGGGGGGCGTATTAGGTTGCACAAAAGGGACAATTATTGATCTGACTGACTGGATATCAGGCATCAAGTCCTCTGCCACCCCACCCCACCCCCAACAATGGGCTTTGCAGGGACCTCCCACCCTGGACATTGGGGGAGGGGGAGGAGAGAGAGAGATTCCCAGGGATTTCAGCATGATCAGGCGATGGGGGGGCATTGACCAATACTTACTGACACCTCCCCCCTGCCATCAAGCAATGCTGAATCAAACACTCCTTGCCAATCCTCCCCTCCCCATGCAGCGGGACTGAGAGGCCAGGATTCACCCCCCACAGAGACTCACCCAGGGCCAGTCTTTGATACCCAGGAGCTCTCCAAAACCTCCCCAGACATGCATCGCTGTCGGCCAGCTCACCGGTAGCCTTGCCAGAGCATGCCCGTCGCCTCCCTTCTGCCTTCCCTGGTAAAGGGTGCGGAGGGAGCCGTTTCAGTTTGCCCTCCCTCTCCCCCACTCCTGATGCTTGAGAGATTCACACCGCACCGCGGTTCCACGGGCGCTCAGGCTCTGAAGGAATGTTCGCCGGGTGAACATTCCCATGATTTCCTTCAGAGCCTGAGAGGTGTGTCAGCTCCTGAGGAGCTGTGTGTCAGCTCCTCAGCTGCCTGCTTTGAATTGGACTCGTCCTCCGGCTCCAACCTCTGTGCTCACGCTGCCGCCCACCTCACACAGCGCTCGCTGCCTCCATTCTGCCGACACCGTCTCCTCACAGCACATTCAGTAGCAACTCTCCAGCACGTGCTGCGCGTGGCATGGGCAAGTCACTCTGAGCCAAGTCACGTGGTGTCTCGCAAGAGGTGGTCCGCGGGCGGGGCAGGGCTGCAGGGGGCAGTGGCAGCGTATCACAAACAGGCCAGGGATTTCCCAGGATTGGAACACCTCCCCCCCGCAATGAGGACATCCAGCGGTGAGGGGAAAAAACAAAACAAAATAAAAAAAAACCCACGGCGCTTTAATGCACTTTAATTAATTGGGACTCTACAGTGCGGCACCCCTACCAAGTTGGCGCCCTAGGCGGCCGCCTAGTTCGCCTAATGGCTGCACCGGCCCTGACTGTTTGCCTTTTCTCACAATAAGAGAACAAGGGGACACTCTCTGATATTAAATTAATATTATTATTATTATTAACAAACATTTATATAGCACCAGCAGTGTACCTGGCACTTTACAAAGTAATAAAATAGACACGGTCCCTGCCCCTAGGGCTTACAATCTGAGAGACAGGAGCTGGGGGAGAGACTTAGGAAGGGGAACAGAGGGAGAGACAAGGGGTCTAACATTCATGAAGATGCGAGGTCTCAAGTGCACGTACTTGGCTTGGTTACGATGAGAATGACAGCAGGCAGGTCCATGTTGCAAGGATAAGGGTAAACCGATCGTAGGTATAGGAATAGTGGCTCAGCAGGATAAAGAGTCAGACAGAGCAGAGCGAAAGAGGTGAGTTTTAAGGAGAGATTTGAAGGTATGAAGGGAGGGGGCAAGGCGGATGTGGACAGGGAGGGAGTTCCAGGCATGGGGGGCAGCAAGTGAGAAGGGACAAAGGCGCTTAGGGGAGCAGGGAAGGCGTGGAAGGGTGAGAGAAGGGACAGAGGAGGAGTGAAGTGCACGGGCTGGAATATGGAGGGCGATAAGTGCAGAGAGGTAGCGGGGCGCAAATGACAGCAGATTTAAAACAAACAAAAGGAAGTACTTTTTCATGCAGAAGACAATGAGTGTTTATGCACACACATTTCTCCTGCATGTTTGCTGTTACATCCTGAACTTTTTGTGTGTCTAAATCACTCACCCACATCTTAAACATCCGGATCTTTGAACTTCTACACAGAACTTCTTCCAGAACTTTTGTGTGTAAAATGTTCTTCTGGTAAACTGCTTTGCTCCAGGCAGTTGTGGTCACTTGGTTTCCATGGCAGCCTGTCACGTCTATAGCTGTGGGTACTTTAAGCTGCCTCAGGGCAGTGTTTGTGTGAGTAATGCATCTGGAACTTACTTGTGGACTTGTAAACCCAGACGTTTGATTAATCAGGAAATTTAAGGTGTGTGTAAAAATGTCCAATATAGTTGTGTAACACACTGCCTGAGAAGATAGAGCTATAAATGCCTTCTAATTGGGGCTTAACCACTATTGGTAGCTAGGGGTTTATCAGGAGCTGGGTCATGCGAGCTACTGTAGTTGATCACTGTCAGAGATAGGATGCTGGTCTCAATGGACTGTAGGCCTGACCCAATATGGCACTTCTTATGTTTCTTATTTGCTCTTAAGTCCGTCTTAGTCCTAATTTTATTCTTCTCTGCATTGACCTATTTTCATTTTTATTAGCTTCATTTGCACTGGAATTCTGTTTTTTTATATTTTCTGGTTTTAAATGTTTACGGTGAGCTTGATCCCAAAGCTCGCATAAACTGCATATGCACATGTGGTTTCCGCACAGCACAATAGGCCGGCTATGGGAATGCATGTGGTTTGCACACGGTTTGCATATGTGTAGTTCTGCATGTTTTATGCATGCTTTGGGATCGAGCCCACTGTCTCTTTTCTTGAGCACAGTTTTATAGAGCCACAGTTTTGGCTCTATAGTTAAGGCGGTAGAAAACTCTCATTGAACAGCACCTATGCTGTTCAATGGGAGTCAGTAGAACAAAATGTTCTGGTTGGTGACCATTCTAGCTTTCCTTCAGCAACATATGTGTTCTGTGATTACAAACAATGAAGGGGAGTCGAGGGATGGATCACGGGGGGGAGGGGCTGAAGGTGGGGGTCCCCATCCCTCACCTGCCTCTGCCTGCTAGTAGTGCTGCAGCGGGATACCAATCGTACTGGGAGATAAAGCTGTTTATTTACAAACAACTCCTCCCCATGTGAGCGATCAGAAGGTTGTTGTCTTGTAAAGAAGGTTCTTTGAGATGGCTCCAAATATTCTCACAACTGGGTTGTGCATGCTCACTATATTCAAATAATAGACTACATGATTGTCTCGAGCTCCTCTAGTAGAAAAAGCACTCTTGCCCTCAGAATGAAAGTTCCTTCCAACCCTTTCTAGGAATATAAGAAAAAAATTCCATCCAGGGCTGGAAGGGTGGGTGTTGTGAAAATGTTCGGAGCCATCTTGATGAACCTTCTTTACAAGGCAGCAACATTCTTTTGTTCTTCTGGTGGCTCTTCACAGGCTGTTTTTACATGGCTCCACTGGGTGGGGGTTCGTGGGCATGACGGTGTGTGGATGGGGCATGCACGTGGCCAAACAAGCATCCCCAGTCACTAGGATGGCCACTGATGCATCGGCAGAAAAGAGAACAATAATTTGCATGAAATGTACATATGCTATTTTTGTACTAATTTATGCAAATTTGTGGGACAGAGGGCAGGACAAGAGGTGGGCGGAGCCAAGCCAATGGTAGGCAGGGTCAATGATAGGCGGAGTCAACCAAACGGTTAAGCCAGTGGTGTGGCTTAACCCATCAGCAAGGATTCCTAGAGTTAACATTGGAGGGAGATTTCATTAGTTAGCCCTGTGAACTCCTTGCTGCTGCAAGAAACGCTGTCATTTGGGGATAGAGAGCCCTCTTACTAAGGTCCCATTCAATGTCTTTCTCCCACTAGTTCCATTTCTCCCTAGCAGTTTAAAAAATTAGAGTCCAGGTTCACTGTGAGGAGAAACTGATGTTTTAAGTGTCTCATCAAGCCGGTAATAACTACCAGTGATTCTCTACCATTTCAACCAACTTTCATTTTTTAAATTTGTCTTTTCATTTTTGTTTCCTTTATTATGGGGAATAACACCAGAGTCAACCTCAGAAACCTTTGAACAGCATTGCACATAAAAACATTGGGGGTAACACACTCAAGTTACCCTGAAAAACCTTTTGAACAAGTTTTCACATAAAAACATTGGGGATAACACACCCAGGTCAGCCTGTAAAACCTCTGAACAAGTTTGCACATAGTATTGGGGGTAACACACCCACATCACTCTGAGAAGCCTTTGAACCACAGCACACTTGAGAACATTGGGGGTAAAACACCCAAGTTACCCTGAACAACCTTTAAACAAGTTTGCACAATCCATAACATTTGGGGTAAGGTAACACACCCAATAAGCAAAGGACTTATTCTTCCAGTAGCATGTACGCTCAAAGCCCACATGATCTTGATCTCAATTCATAGCATCAATTACAGACTGCACTAACATTTGCTTGACTGTTTTTGTTATTATTACTATTTATTTGAAATGCCAGCACCGCCCTGGTATTACCCCCCCCCCCCCCCCCCATGTATATGGCTTGCAGTTGTTCAGCTTAGTTCTGACTTTCTGCCAGCCTTCAAGAAAGACTCTGTCTGGAGCAAAAGCTTGATTATTACTCTTCCCTAACACAAGTTGGTCCAATAATACAGATCATCTGCACTACTCTGTCTCCATCTAATCCTCTTTTTGGGAGACCAGCATGGTAGCTCCACTCTCACTGGATTTCAATGGCAGCCTGATTATTAATTGATACTTTTCAGACATTTACTTCCCCCTCCCCCCTTCCCTTGGCTGTTTTCTAAAAAAATTACTATTAACTTATTTCAGTCTATAACAATTCTTATGGAGCCCTTAATTGCTGCTTGCTGCTTAAGGAGCCTTCCCCCTGTGCTCAGGGTGGTTGGGTGGTTGAGGTTGTGGGGCAGAGAGACTTGTAACAGGAGACCAAAGGGTTCCTGTAGTTCATTGCTGCTGGAGTGTCTTACTTTTGTCTTCAGGATGCTGGAGAGGGGAAGCTTTGATCCCTTAGGGGGAGACTGGTGGATAAATCCTCTCTGCTTTGTCTGCTACAGATGGAGTATAGAGAAGGGTTTGAGCCCTGCTGGGGGGTTCTTGTTGTCCGATGGAGCGAGGGCTGGGAGGACAGAGATCTCACTTTGATGCTCTTTATACTACAGAATGGTGCTACCTATTTTGAGACAGAAATGCTTGCTTGGGGACAGTCTCTGTAGTTATGGGATGTAACTGATTGATGGCTTGTGTTTGCCCATATTCTATTATTTTGGAATAAGCTCCCTCCCTTCACCTCACCCTTTCCCACAGCAGATTCTGCTTCAGCAGCACCAGCCTGAAGGTGCTCACTCTGCTTCCCTCCTGCTTTCTATGGCATCAGTTAGCCTACTGCCTTCTGGAGCACCATTAGCAAGGCAGATTTCCCCCCCTCCCCCTCCCCTTTGCTTGGTGGGCAGAAGAAGTCAGTATTGAGGACACACAAGGCCAAACAGAAGGAGGCTGTGAAAGGGGCACTCAAAAGCAGCTAGAGTGAATTTAGAGTGGGGGAAGTGGGTAGAATTGAAACCATGGATTCACCTTCTCCTCCTCACCTGCCTGCTGCCCTTCTTGCAACAAAGCCCCAGCAGGGGGAGGGGACGCATGGAGGAGATGAGCGAGAAAAGAGAGTAACACTGTTGACACTCTGACCCACCCAGCACTTTGCATGTTGCTGTTGCCCAATTAGTTGCTGTGACAACATAAGAAGTGCCATACTGGGTCACACCAATGGTCCATCTAGACCAGCATCCTGTCTCCGACAGTGGCCAATCACAGAAGCTTGGGAGAAGCACCAACAGGTCACAATGGGGGATCCATTCCCTGGTGTTTTCCCCCAGCTCCTGTCATGTTCCCTGATCCTGCCTGGCTAATAGCTGCTAATGGACCTATCTTCCAGAAACTTGTCCAAACCTCTTTTAAACTCAGCTATAGTACTGGCCCTTACCACAGCCTCTGGCAGTAGATTCCACAACCCAATTATACGCTGAGTGAAAAAATATTTTCTTTTATTTGTTTTAAACTTGCCACCCATGAGTTTCATGGAGTGTCCCCTAGTTCTAGTACTAGCTGAGAGGGTAAATAACTGTTCCTTGTTTATTAGATCCACACCACTCATGATGTTATAGACCTCTATCATATCTCCTCTGCCGTCTCTTCTCTAAATTGAATAGCCCCAACCTACCAAGCCTCTCCTCATATGGGAGCCCTTCCATGCCCTTGATCATTTTTGTTGCCCTTCTCTGTACCTCTTCTAGTTCAGCTATGTCTTTTTTGAGATGGGGCGACCAGAACTGCACACAATATTTGAGGTGCAGTCGCACCATTGATTTGTATAGAGGCATTATGAAATCCTCAGTTTTATTCTCTATCCCCTTGCGAATAATTCCTAACATTCTGTTTGCTTTTTTGACTGCTGCTGCGCACTGCGCTGTGGATTTCATTGTATTGTCGACAACCACCCCCAGATCCTTTTCCTGAATGGTAAATCCTAGCTTACTACGCAGCATTGTGTATGCATGGATTGGATTATTTTTCCCTACGTGCATCACTTTGCACATGTCCACATTAAATCTCTTTTGCCCTTTAGATGCCCAGGCACCCAAGTGTCATAAGATCCTGTTGCAGTTCCTCACAGTCTGGCCGTGTTTTAACTACTTTTGTTGTCTGCAAGTTTGATCACTTCACTCTTAACACCCTTTCCCAAATCATTAATAAATACATTAAAAAGCACCGGTCCCAGTACAGATCCCTGAGGCACACCACTTTTTACATCTCTCCATTGTGAAAACTGATCATTTAGTCCTACCCTTTGCTTTCTATCTATCCAGTTTCTGATCCATAGTAAGACATTATCTCCTATCCCATGACTTTTTAATTTTCTCAAGAGTCTCTCATGAGGGACCTTATCAAATGCTTTCTGGAAATCCAGGTACACTATATCTACTGGGTCTCCCTTGTCCACACGCTTATTTACACCCTCAAAGAATTCCAACAGGTTAGTGAGACATGACTTACCTTTACTAAATCCGTGTTGACTCTTCCTTATTAAGTCATGTTTGTCAACATGCTCTGTAATTCTGTCCTTAATGATGGTTTCCACCAATTTGCCCAGCACAGACATCAAGCTTACTGGTCTGTAGTTTCCAGGATCGCCTCTGGATCCCTTTTTAAATATTGGGGTTATGTTTGCCACCCTCCAGTTCTCGGGTACAGTGGCAGATTTTAGTGATACGTTACAAATTACCAACAGTTGGTCTGCGATTTCATATTCGAGTTCCTTCAGATCTGGCCCTGGTGACTTGTTAGTGTTCTTGTCAATTTGCCCTAGAACATCCTCCAGCATCACATTGATTTGTAACAGGTCTTCCAATTCCTCGCCCACAAAGCAAGGCTCTGGCGTGGGTACCTCGCCAAAATCCTCCACAGTGAAGACCGACACTGTGAAGTCTGTGGGTTCTAGCTAAGGACTCAAGAAGTAGACACAGTCCTGAAGTAGTAATACTTTGTTAGGCAGACATGTTGCTTGCTTGCTGGCTTGGCTGGAACTAACTTAGAACACAGAAAACAGAGTGGAGCCCTCTAGAGGACTCTACATGGAACAACATGCATAACATCCCCCACCCCCTCAACGGCCATTCAATAATATAAGAATTGTAACAGCAATTGTAATGAGGATCAATGTCCATCTCACTATACGTATCAACTGGCTGTTTGTCAGTTACAAATTTAGCTTGTCAGGGGGTCTCCTCACACAGACAGGATAGCGTCTTTCAGATTCTGGAATGGTTGCTTTTGCAGATGTTTCAGATGATGGAATCAGGGATACATCAGATGATTGCTCAATTTCTCCCCCCCCATGTCAGGCACTAGTGGGCTTGTTGTTCTCAGAAGTTTGGGTTCATTGGTTGGATCTGCCAATTCGGGTATTGGTAGAGTTGAATAGTTTTGTGAAGAGGGTAATTCCCGTAGCTGTTCAATGTGGCGGTGCCAGGTTACACCAGACGCCACACTGACTTCATAAGAATATGGTCCTTTCACTGTTTTAATTGTGCCTGGCGTCCACTTTTTGTCTTCTCTGTATGCTCGAACAAGAACAGGTTGGCCTACCTATAGTTCTCTGAGTACAGATCGATCACGGTTCTTTATCTGATCCATCTGCTTATTAATCACATTCCTCTGCAGGTCAGGTTTCAGCAAATCCAATCGAGATCTAAGATTGTGTCCCAGAAACAAAGTGGCAGGTGTTTGATTGGTTGTCACATGTACAGCATTCCTGTATGCTAAAAGAAAGTTTGCAAGTCTCACTGATAAAGATTCTGGCTACCTATCTGCAGCTCTTAGGGCATGATTCATAGTTTGGATAAAACCTTCTGCCAGTCCATTCATAGCAGGATGGTATGGTGCAGACGTCACATGCTTGATACCATTCTGTTTCATGAAGGTTTGGAATTCTGCTGATACAAACAGAGGGCCATTGTTTGTTACAGCTTATACAGGCAGCCGTGTTTGAGCAAAAAGGCTTCGGAGAACTTGTATAGTGCTTGCTGAAGTTGTGGATGACATGCAGAACACCTCTGGCCACTTGGGATATCCATCCACCACCACTAAAAAATCGGTACCTAAAAATGGGCCTGCAAAATCCAGGTGAATACATTCCCAGGGAGTCGTTGGCCAGTTCCATGAATGAAGTGGTGCCAGTCCAGGCATGCTTTGCATTTGTTGACAGTAGGGGTGGGACACCAGGCAGAATACTGGTTACTGGTTTTACTGGTTACCAGTTCTCAAAAAACCGGATTCCCGGATTGCACCCGGTATACCGGTGCCGGATTTATTCCATTGATTTCAATGGGGAACTGTCCCCATTGAAATAAATGGAATAGGAAAAAAAATCCTCCCCCCTCCCCCTCCCAGGCTGTGTGGGTGGAAGGGGGGGTACCCCCACCCACCCTGCCCAGCCTGGATTTAAAAAACATTTATTTTTTCTTTAAGTCCCAAGTGCGGGCTCCAGGCCGCTGCCGGCGACCCGGAGCCTGCACCAGTGTCCAGCAGCAGGTAAGTACCGGTACTAGGGTGATCCCTGGGGTGGGGGGTGGTTTAACACCCCCCCCACCCCAGGGATCACCCTACCTCCTCACCCAGGGATCGCCAACGCCTATCTTGCGCTCCGGGCGGCAGCGGCGGTCCGGCTCTTGCGGCTTTAGTGCTACTAGGCCTTCCGGTGAACTTCCGGGTTTCACCAGAAGGCCTAGTAGCGCTGAAGCAGGCATCCACAGCCAGCACTGAAGCCGCTGGAGCTGAACCGCCGCCGCTGCCCGGAGTACAAGGTAGGCGATCCCTACCTTGTGTTTTTTAAATCCAGGCTGGGCAGGGTGGGTGGAGGGTGTCCCCCCTTCCACCCGCGCAGCCTGGACTCGGGGAGGGAAAGTGTTTGGGCGGTTTTTTTTTTGTTTGTTTTTTTACATTGCGGCCATTCATTTGAATGGCCACAATGTAAAAAATCTGGTACGGGGGGAATCCAGAAAATGGGCCGGATTACCGGGTTAATCTGATACTGCCAGTACACCAAAATACCGGCAGTATCTGATACCGGATGATCCGGTAGTCCCACCCCTAGTTGATAGCCAGAGCAATCCTTGGCTAATTTTTCAATCTGTCCATCAATACCAGGCCACCACACAAATCCCCTCACTAGTGTCTTCATTTTGACTATGCCCAGATGCCCCATGTGCATTTCTTCTAAAATTTTAGCCTGAAATTTTTTTGGAATTATTACATGACTTCCCCACATCAGAGAGCCTTGGACAATGGCGATTTCATTTCTGCGGTGAAAAAATGGTTTAAAACTCTCCCCTGGTTCACCTTTCCAGCCCTTAAGGTAGCTTCATATATTTCCGCTAGCATGAGATCTTTGCCTGTCTCTCGCTGGAGTATTGCTGGTGTGATAGGCAAGGTGCTAATTTATGTCATGTTGAACCACTCCACAGCCGTGAGTGCATCTTGTTCCTTTGTGCCATTACCTGCTTCTCGTAATGGCAGACGTAAGAGGCCATCTGCATTACTGTGCTGTTCAGTGCCCTTAAATTTAACATCATAGTTATCAGCCCCTAAAAACAAGGGTCATCTTTGTATTTGGGCAGCATCCATCTCTGGAATGCCCTTTACAGGATTAAAAATAGACAGTAAGGGTTTGTGATCTGTCACCAATGTGAATTTCCTACCATACAGATGATGCCGGAACTTCTTGACGCCCCAAACTAGAGTTAAAACTTCCTGATCTATCTGAGCATAGTTACGTTTTGCAGCGCTTAAAGATCGTGAAGCAAAAGCGATGGGACGTTCTTGTCCATCAGGCATTATATGAGAAATTATTGCTCCAAGTCCATAAGCTGAAGCATCGCATGCAGCAAGATTTCCAGCTCTGGGTTGTAATGAGTTAAAATTTGCTCTGAAGTGATCAGCTTCTTTGCCTCCTGGAAGGCCCTTTCACATTGTTCAGTTCAGTTTCAGTGCCTCCCTTTCTGTAGCATCTGAACCAGATGGGTGTAGTACAGTTGCTATGTTGGGCAAAAATTTATGGAAGTAATGAACAAACCCAATAAAGGAATAAACCTGTGATGTGTTCTCTGGGTGAGGTGCTCTTCGAACAGCATGTGTTTTTTCTGGTGACTTGTGTAGCCCTTCACTATCTATGATGAGTCCACAGTATGTGACTGCTTCTTTAAAGAATTCACATTTATCATGGTTAACCCGTAATTCATACTCTTCCAATCTCTTGAGAACTTGTGCCAGATTCTTCAGATGATCCTCATCATTGGATCCTGTAACAATGATGTCATGTAAATAACACCTACAGCTTGGTATGCCTTGGAGTACTTGATCCATGGCTCTCTGCCAAAGTGCAGGTGCAGATGCCACTCCAAATACCAATTGGTTGTACTGCAGCAATCCTTTTTCAGTGCTGATGGTAAGAAACTTTCTTGACTCCGCCTCAACTTCCATTTGGAGGTAAGCTTGTGCCAAATCTAATTTGCTGATTTTCTACTATACCGAATAAAATAAAAGTTGAGAAGTCTAATTTTCCCTCTGGCCAAAGATAAGAAAATGTCCTCAATATGGGGTAAAGAGTAGTGCTCTGTTCTCAACACTGGGTTAATAGTCACCTTGAAATCACTGCAAATCCGTATAGTTCTATTTTTCTTCATAACAGGAACAATAGGTGTTGCCCATTCACTCCAGTCCACTTTCATAAGTATGTCCATTCCTTCTAGCCGATCCAGTTCCTTAGTCACTGCCTCCCTGATAGCCAGTGGTACCTGCCGGGCTTTAAAAAACTTGGGTTGTGCTCCTTCTTTCAGAATTATACTGGCCTTAACGTCCCTCAGGTGTCCAATACCCTTTTGAAAGACTGGTGCGGCTTTAGCAAAAATTACTCTGACCATTATACTTCACTTCCACTGTACATACTCCTAGAGGGGTCATCCTTTCTTCTGTGTATGTTTTCAGTATAATCCTGGTTTTCTTTAACTGCACATTACTGAACTGTTTGGTAAACTCATTATGAGGGATGACTGATACAGCTGAGCCTGTGTCTAATTCCATCTTCAGGACTTTCCCTTCTACTATGGGTGTTACCCAGATGGGTTCCTTGTCTCCATCTTCTACACATGACACTTTCATATAGGCAATACTTAACTCGGCTAGATCTTCTTCACTACTGTCTGTTTCAGTGTCTACGGCATGTACCCTATGGTACCCTTCAGGAGCCTTTTTCTTCTCACCTTTTATTTTATTCAGTATAGTAGACCTACACGCAGCTTGTATGTGCCCCTTTTTGCCACAGCGCCAGCATACCATATTTTGGAAGTGACAAAACATTGATTTATGTCCTCCCTTGCCATAGTAACTACATTTTTCTTTTGACTGTTTTGTTTCATTGACTTGGAGTATAATATAACTTGTGGGTGGTGTTTTCACTCCTGCTCACAGCTTGAAACTCCTGTGACTCACGAGCAGCAGCTTCCATGGATGCAGCTATCTCCATGGCCTTTTTAAAAGTGAGAGTATCTGATGTAAGGAGACGCTTCTGAATTGTTTCATCTCTGATGCCACAGACTAGTCGGTCCCTCAGAGCCATTTTTAAGGTGTTCCCAAAACTGCAGTGTTCTGCCAATCTTTGAAGTGCAACTCCATAAGCTATGACTGTTTCTCCTTCCAGCTGGTTACATTTATGGAATCTAAATTGCTTGGCAGTCTCCAGGGGTTTGGGTGAAAAGTGCTCCTGCAGCAGAGTCACTATTTCTGCAAAAGTGTTGGTGCATGGCTTATTTGGGTATGTCAAACTGCGAAGAAGGTGGTATGTTTTACCTCCCATATAGTTCAGTAATGCAGGTACCTTTTCATCATCTGGGGTATCATGGAGTGCAAGTATTGCTCCAGACGTTCAATATATGTGGACCAATCTTCTACAGTATTATCAAATGAGTCCATAAACTCCCTCTGGGATGTCTTTCAATCTTCGTGAGGTTGTTATCTGGTCACCCCACACACCTACTGTGCTGAGATCCAAACACTGCACTGTGTTCTCGGGCCTAGTTTTAACAGTTCCTATCTGAGCCTGCAGCACACCACCCAGCTCAGCCTTTCAATTTAACTTACTTGCTTCGCCTGCTGGAGCTCTTAGCAATTTCAGTACAGCAGCAGTGAATCAATCCCATCTTCGTCCCCAATGTGAAGTCTGTGCATTCTAGCTAAGGACTCAAGAAGTAGATACAGTCCTGAAGTAGTAATACTTTATTAGGCAGACATGTTGCTTGCTGGCTGGCTTGACTGGAACTAACTTAGAACACAGAAAACAGAGTGGAGCCCTCTAGAGGGCTCTACATGGAACAACATACACAACAGACGCAAAGAACTCATTCAGCTTCTCTGCAATGTCCTTATCCTCCCTGAGCACCCCTTTTACTCCCTTGTCATCTAATAGCCCAACTGACTCCCTAGCAGGCTTCTTGCTTCTGATGTACTTGAAAAAGTTTTTGTTGCTTGTTTTTGCCTCTTTAGCAAGCCTCCCTTCAAAATCCCTCTTGGCCTGCCTTATTAACACTTTACATTTATATTGCCAGTGTTTATGCTCTTTCATATTATTTTCATTGGGACTAGCCTTCTATTTCTTAAAGGATGCCTTTTTGGCTCTAATAGCCTCCTTCACCTCCCCATTTAGCCATAGTGGAAGGTTTGGCTCTACTCAGACTCGGAGGTTGGAGCCCGGGGCACCCCATGGGTTCTGCCAGCACTGAGGGGATGATACAGGACAGCGAGCGCTCAGTCAGTAGTGCTGCTCGAAGTCTGATTATCTGATGTGATCATCAGCTGCTGCTGTCTGTTGCCTCGTGTTGTCCATCACCTCTCTCTCTCTCTGAGTCAAACCAACGCCAGGATAGGAAGAGGGAACTGATCCGAGAAGATCCTCCTGCTCTGGAAGCTGTCTCTTCGCTCCCCTCTGACCTCACCTCAACACCAACTCCGCACACAAGCCTTGCTGCACTGAGTCAGAGTCACTCACGTGAGGGTCGGGAAGGGAAAGGAATGCATACGCGCAACCAAGCAGCGGGCCAAAAATGCCTTCCTGCTGCACCTGCTCTCTCTGTCTGCACCTTCCCCGCACCTGGTCCCTGCAGCTGTGCATAGGACAGCAGTCGCTTGTGTGCTCCTGTGTAACACACACCTCCACCCATCACCCCTGCAAAGAGAAACCTGCAGAAAAAAGATTGCTCCATGTGAGGGATGTGAGGGGATGGGTGAGCGCCTGTGTGCACCTGTAGTGTTCTTGTGTCTCGGGCCAGCTTATGCATTAACAAAACTATTAAGTTTCAACAGAAGGGCAAATTACCTAGACAAGAAACCTTCAGTTTAAGAAGCTTGTTAAGGGGACATTACAAATTATACTAAAATGTTAACATGACAGTAAATTGTATGTTAAGACAATTTTATTAAATATTAGACCAATCTATACATTTTTCTTTTCTCATTCATTAATAAAAAATTATGACTTAATTGAAATTAAACTGTATACATTCCTCATCAAGTATTATTATTGTTCAGCCACCATACCACACATATGCAGCTTAATTTCAGTTGTCATATTTTTTTTAAATTAATGAATGAGAAAAGAAAAATGCATAGATTGGTCTGATATTTAATAAATTTGCCTTAACATACACTTTACTGTTATGTTAACATTTGAGTATACTTTGTAATGCTGCCTTAACGAGCTTCTTAAACTGAAGGGTTTTTGTCTAGGTAATTAGATTTTGGTTGCTTTGTTGGTCCCAAATGTGAGTGAGGCAAAAAACAAAGTTGTTAAGATGATACCTTTTTTACTGAACCAACTTCTGTTGAGGGCATGCTTTCTGTTTCCCACTCCATTGTGAAGAAGAGCTCTGTGTAGCACAAAACCTCACTCTCTCACCAACTATAGTTGGTTCAATAAAAGCTATTACCTTAACCACAGGTTACCAATTTGTGGGTAATTTCAGACGTTACGAGATCACAGTCAACCACAGTGAACCATACTCAATCCCCCAACGCGGCCAGTGAGCCCTGAACGTCTGTTCAGCAGCATCCAGATGTTCACCACAGTCAATCACTGGTAGGGGCCAAGGCCAATCACGGTTCTGGAGCTCAGGACAGGACCACCTTCAGAACCATGGTCAATGCAATCCCTACTGGGAAATGGCCCAAAGTAATTCTGATCGGCAACCGCCAGGCGTGATCACCGAAAATGACCCCACACAGTGGCAAATGCATGCAGTGTCACTGCCAGGCAATGGCCAACAAATGGAATGAGGCGGGATAAGGGCACGCAGCACCAGGGGAATGAGGTGGTGAGACAGAAAGAGAGAGCGGAGAGACAGGAGTTCAGGACAGTGATGGAGCATGAGGAGCAGCAGCAGCAGCAGCAGCAGGACCCAGAGCAACCCGCCCCACAGGGGGATATCGAACAGGGGACAGAGGCCCCCCACAAACAGGTAGGGAGACCACCACAGGACAGCTGGGGGGTTCAAGGGTACCAGACAGCCACAGAGGGAGGGCGGGAAGCGGGGGTAGGAATGGCACATCCACAGCACTCAACCCTCCATGTTCACCCAGCAGACCAGGAAACGGGCCTGAGCCCTGGAACCCCCACAGGACACCAGCAGGGGGGGAGCCAGAGGAGTTGGAGGAGGAGGCAGCAGCACTGGAGAGGGAGGGACCAGCAGGAAGACGGAGGTACCAGAGAGGGGGACAGTGAGGAGTCCAGGAGATCCAGAACTTCATCAAGATCTGGAGGTCCCTGGAAAACCAGATAGAGCTCATGGTCAACAAGCGCAATGAGCATGTGTTTGACCAGATAGTGAGGGAAATGGGGGAGGCTGGGTATCAGAGGTCGACAGCACAGTGCCGGTCCAAGGCCAAGGAACTCAAGAGGGGTACAAGCACATCAAGGGCAATAACCAGAGGTCCAGTCACGCAGCGTAGACTGCGTCCTACTATGATGCCCTAGACCGGATGCTTCACACGAAGGGATCTATCGTGGCCCCCCGGCTGGTAGGGAGCACAGTGGCACAGGGCTGGACATGGGAGGATGTCCCACCGCCCATGGCAACACTGGGTGCACCCACTGACACCAGCGGACCTGCACCCCAAGAAGAACAGCCCGGGATCTCAGGGAGCACCAGGACCCTGTCACGGAAAGGCACGGGGAGCCCATGACCACACTTGGGGTCAGGTTCGGACAATGACACATTGGTCACCCTGAGTCAGTGGACGTGAGGAGAGCACTCCAAACAGAACCCCATAGAGCAGCTGGCCATGGAGGACTCAGAGATGGACAAAAGAGGTAGGCACAGGGTGTGGATAGCCAAGGGCCCCACAGAGACCCAGGGAGGGAACGGGGTGTGTGTGTGTACAACAGGCAGGGAACGATACCAAAAATCCCCCACCCTTTACCGCAGGTGCAACTGAGGGAGAGGAGGGGGAACGGGCACTGGGAACAGTGGAACACATGGTGGAAGGTAAGCGGAAGGGATGGGGCCCACCGGATGCTAGGAGGGGGAAGGGGCAGTAGGAGGGATATGGGGGTAGGTACAGGGGACCTCAATGGCATGCCTCCATAGCCGTCCCCACACAGGACCGCTACCATGGCCGCAGGAGGCCAAGGTGGAGGTGGAGAAGCACCAGCAGCAGTGGGTGGGGCGAGGTTGGTGGGCAGGAGGGTCAGACCAATGGGTCAGCAGAGGGTGGCAGCCTGAGGGGGAGTGGATTGCCCCGCACAGCCTGGGTGCTATTCACCAGTGGTTTCTCAAAACAGGGAGAATGCCCTTTCTTAATGGCCCCGTACTTATTGAGGAATATCTACCTTAATAACCTCCTTCCTGGATCAGGGTGGTATCCACCTGGGTGAACTTCCTTTTCCTAGGTCCCATGGTGGCTGGGTCCGATCCTTGTTCTGACTTCTTCGGGAGCGAAATCCTGAGCCCAATTCCCACCGGCCCATGCCCTTTGCCAAGTATGGGGGGACTGCTCTAACAGCACCTCCATCTCTGCTTGAGGGCACCGAAGGCCCTCTCAACCATGGTCCTCGCGGTGCACATCCGGGTATTGAATAGGGCCTCCATCTGGTTCTGGGTCACTGGATGGGCCTTCATGAGCCAGTGGATAGGTCTGGTCCCAATGATGCAAGGGGGCATCGACACCACCTTGATCCGAGGAATTCGCATGTCGGCATAGCCCCCCCTGTATATCCATGCAAAGAGGGGGGAGATGGCGAGGATCTGGGCATCATAGCTGTGGCTAGAGTGGCTGGTGAAGATGTCAGTGAACCAGCCCCAGTGGCCAACAATGGCCTGGAGCTGCAATGAGTGGTAACTGTGCCTGTTCATGTACTCAGCCGCAACATCATGGGGTGTGTGTGTGTGTGTGTCAGAGGATCTCGACATGGGTGCCATCAATTGTACTGGGGAACCCAGTAGCCTCAAAGCCGGCCATCACTGCCTCCTGATCCACGAGCTGGATCATGCGGTCGAGGAGGACTGCCTCCACAACCTCACAGAAATCACAGATGATGCTGGTGACAGTTGCGAGGCCCACCCCAAAGTGTTGAGCCATGGAACGGCAGGAATCTGGGGTGGCCAGGGCCCAGACAGCTATGCGTACCTGCTGTGCAACAGGGATAGGGGAGTGCATGGGTGTGTGCAGCTGCTTGAGCCAGAGCTGCAGGAGTCCTGCCAATCGCAGGAGGGTACGCTGGTCCATCCGGAAGTGTACCCTCCAAGCAGCATCGTCTCATTGTGTCAGGGCCCCCTCCCACCATTGCTGGGCCTTGGCACGGTCCAGAGGTGCCCGTTGATGGGCATAGAGAGGATGACATCACTGTAGAGGGCTGCCGTCCTCCAACTGTGGCGTGAAGCTGCTTGCCTGAGAGCTGCTGGACGGGTGCGTGAAATCATCAGGGCCCTGCAGTAATTCCCGGAGAGCCTGCACGCCGTGCGCATGGCCTGGATGCAGCAGCACCTGTGGTGGGCGAGCAGGCTGGTTTCAGGGAACCAGGCCAGGCATTCCCGCACCCCAGCATACTTGTTGAGCAGCTCCATGGTGACCTACTGGAGCTTGGTGTGCTGGCGGTACCACTCAGCTATGACTTCCTGTAGCATCCAAGAGGCACCCCACCGGTTCGCATCCATGGTGGTTGCCTGCGAGGACTTGAGCTGGTAGGTGCCTCAGGAGCACCGGGCAGTGACAGGCACAGTGCTCGGAGACTCGCTCCTGGCCCTGTGCTGCAGGTTATGACTCGCTACAAGGGGCTTGCGGCCAGCTCATGCCCACGCACCACCAGATGTCCCTTGGGCCCTGTACCCAGGTGCTGCACCAAGTGGTTGTGGGCTATGCATTACTGGGTGGTCCTGGTGGCACAGGGCTGCTCACCCATCCCAGGGGGCTCCACCTGTAAGTACTGTGCCTCCTGGTGCTGAGGAGCAGACTTCCAGGCACCAGGGGTGGAGAGGCTTGCAAGAAGCAAAACTAATTATCTGCCTCCCCTCTTCCCAACACCTTCTGAGCTAGTCACTGTTCCTGAACAGCAGGTGTTGAGTAGTATTTTTAGATTGCTTTAAGTTTCATTTCAGTTTTGTAATGAAATGAAACTTAAACCATAAACTGAAACCTTGTGTTATACACTGTACAGACTCATTGAGTATGTAATGTATGTATTTCACTACAGACTCCTCTTCTGTTTGTGATTCCCCCTCATCCCATATATATGGGATGTGTATATATATATATATATATTTGGATATGGATATGGGGGGGATAGATAGATAGTTAGATAGATAGATAGATGTAGGAGTTAGCTGAGATATAGTAGGAGTTAGCTTAGTGATAGAGATAGCGTTAGTGATTTAGTTTTAGTGTTTGTAGGAGTAGGTCTGTGTAGTTATTAGGTAATCCATTTAGTTCATAGCATTTAGAATAGTTAATAGCAGTTAGATTTAGTGTAGACATATATATAATAAAACCCCAACAATACAAAACACCAGAAACAACATGCTAGAAAAATCATCTTTATTAGAAAGACGTTAAATTACTTGACAGTATCAGCAGGGTGTAGCGATTCTCATATCTTAACCTAAGCATGCCATTTGTGGAAGTTTTGTTTTCCAAGCAGTGTTTTGATTATAAAAGATTTGCTTTACAATTCATATAACATCTAGTGCAGTACAGCATTTAACAAAATTCTTTTCAGGACTGGCTCTGTAGTCTGTGGGGTATAATATACCCCTAGTTCCCAAACAAGTAATTCAACCTCAGAACCACTTTAGTGGTTATGAGAAGAGCCTTGTAATAGCACCATTTGTTCAAATACTGAAATAAAAGTGAAGCAGTTAATCTAAGGAGTACTGACAGACAAAATGCAGCAGCAATAAAAGCTAATTGTCTGGTAGCTCCAGGTTTATTTTTTGAGTAAGAGTTTCAATCCTATTCTCAAAACAACATATTTGCAGGAAAGGCACTAATATATTATTTCACAGAACAGGCAGTAGAGGGACTGACGTTTTACTTGTACCTAAACCTCAGTCTCGATATAACAGTCCATCCCTCTTCAGTAAAGCATGCAACTTCAGTGGCACTTCATCTTGTGCTGAAATGCTTTATAGGGCCCTGCATACGGTTGTGACCCGCCTGATGCCAATTTCATATCAGAAAAACATTACCAAGGAGGCACCAGTGACATAACTAAAGGAGGACCGGTGGGAGGCGGAGAGAGAAGGGGCTGTCCCCTCCCATGCAAGACTCCCTGCTATTGACCCCCTACTCATTTTCATAATTAAAAATCACAAGTTTCACTGTAGTTATTGTAATATTTTTTTTAAAATGGTGTTCTCACAAAACAGTGCCACCTCTGCTCCTGCATCTGTAAGACTTTGGCCCTTTTCACACAGGCGCCCCTCCCTGCACACATGTGCGGGGGGAAGGGATTGCCTGTGCGAACACCACAGCAGGTGCAGGGGGGATGGGTGAGCACCCATAGGAATGTGGGTGAGGCACCACCTCCACCCACTTCCACCCATCACCCACGCATGGAGTAATGGGCTCCAATGCTGGTTGCTCCATGCATGGAGGTGGGAGTGCACCCGTAGGAATGGGTGCACACCCACTTCCACCCACCGCAGGCACACATCCATCACCCCACCCACCACGGCCCGTTTGAAAAGAACTTTTATTATGACACTGGAAGCTATAGGCTCCAGGAGAGTCACTGTTTATGTTGGACAGGCAGGGAAAACTCATCTTTGTTATATCTTAGCATTCTACACAATTAATGCAAACTTAGAATGTTTTTCACACTTGCTGCTAACAAAATTAAGGCATTTATGTCAGTGGTTCCCAAACCTTTGCCTAGATGAATCCTGTGGCTCCAGAGGGATGTGCATTCATTTTAGTTAACATTAATAACTAAAACAAAAAAGTCATTTTTGTTTTAGTTATAATAACTAAAACAAATGGGTTAATAACTAAAAACAAATAAAATGTAGTATTAGGCTGCTTCTCCATGCAAGCTTACTTCCCCACGCAAGCTCCATTCCCACAAGCAGCCTTTGGCGCCGTGGGAAGATTCACTATTCAAATGTAGCACAGCTCCCATCTTGTGGGAAAGGAGGAAGTGTGGCTCTCCCACTGGCAAGCTCACACATCGGACAGGATATTGAAATCCTACCCTGTCCGATGTGTGAGCTTACCAGCGGGAGAGACGCACTTCCTACTTTCCTATGAGATAGGAGCTGCACTACATTTGAATAGCACATGCTCCTGTGGTGCCAGCCGCCAAAGTCTGTGCAAGTAGTGTTGTGGGAAAGCAGCCTTAGTTATTAGCTCTCCTGTGCTGCATGCAGGGCTAGAGCATATGCCATGGCTCCAGCCTGTCTGTGTCTTGTTGTAAAAAAGAGCTCAGAAGGGGGTCAGAAGGGAGGAGGAACCATGACTGACTCCTCCTGTGTTCAATTGCATATACGCTAACACAGGAAAATCCCTCTGATAGGTCATTCTTTGGACATGTGGTGTAAGTTTTCTGTACCAATCAGGGACTCAGGATGTCTTCGGGGGGAAGGACATGGTGAGTGTTCTTAACCTTCTGCCAAGCTAAGGAACTTTGCCAGTGTTAGTTCAGACTCAGACAGAACGTTTGTTGGTTTTTCTCAGTCTCTGTGTGTTTGCTCTAACTCAGCCTCACTTAGATAAATGGACAGTTATAAAAACAGATTTATTTGTCTGTCTCTCTGTGTCTCACCCCTTCCTTCCCATTATTCCCACTGTTCATTGTCTTTGTCTGTAATTTCTGTCTGTCTTTGTAATCTTGTCATTGTTGTGTACTATTTTTTTTAAGTGTCAGCACTGTCTTGTGCACTACAGTGCTCTAGCTGTACTCACCCACCTGTACTCACCCATCTGATTCAGTATGAGGGGAAAGGGAAGGGGAATTTTGACATGGATGATTCTTTGGAAGTGGGATTTTGTCCAAATAGGATGGAAAACGAAAATTTTACTAAAGGAAATGTGTTCTGAAATGACAAAATTAAAATTTACTTATAAAATAGGAACTCTTTATCCAATCTTTTTGAAATTTTGTAGAGATGATCCCTTAGGTGAGGGAAATAAGCTCTCCCACTTTAATCCAAATCGGGTGGAAAACAAAGACGTATGGCTGGAAGTATGTCTTCAAACTACAGAATTACATTGCTTATAAAATTGGAATCCTTTATCTAATCATGGTACACATATTCCCCTATATTGGTACACATATTTACCCAAATGAGGAAAACAACCTCCGCACATTTTGTGCAAATTGGATGAAAAATGAAGACATTATGGCCAAAAACTCAATTTCCATTGAAACCAATGGAAAACAAGAATAAAAATGAAAACTAATGGGAATAACTAAAATACTAACATAAACTAATGTGAATTTAATAAGAAAAATGAATCTAAAAATGAAAATGATTCCTCCCCCCATAAACCTCTGATTATAGGAAATAACATTTGGGATCATGACCTCATCCACAGATAGCACAACCCCACTTGAGTTCACAACAAGCCACCATTTGTGACCTCTGTTTTATGGTTTGTAAAATTAGAATAATTGTTTGCAATAGGTAAAATCAAACAGTACAATAAATAAAAGATCAAAATTCCTAGGGGTTACTGTCCTTTTGATGTTTTATGTTATTCGGGAGGGGACAGCCTTCCAACCTGAAAAGAGAAGACGTGTCCTTGTAGCATGAGCATTCCCATCCTCAAGCTAACCAGTGGTTCATCTAGTTCTTGTGTCTGACAATGGCCAGCTCCAAATGCTTCAGAGGAAGGTGGAAGTTTTCTACATTAGGTAGATGTCGAAGAGCCTTCCCTTCTGAAGGTCTAATATGTAGTCGCTATTAGTTAAGAGACTGGTTTATCTGTGACAAGAGGCTTAATCCATTTCTCTTCCTTGCAACTCTCAAATTTGGTATCATTTTTATGGCTATGGATACTCTTGTCATTGACATAGATGTCCAATCCCTCTTTGAAGCTTGCTAAATGTTTGGCATCAATACCTACCTAAAAAGAGACCTTCCGGAAGAGTCATTTGCACTAATAGGAACTTGGGTCCAGAAGTAGCTGTTTGCTCTACTGCTGTTCTTTTCCAATGATGACTGTGGCAGGTTTTAAAATAGCTTGTTTATTTACCTAGCAACAAAAAGTAACATATACAGTGGCCACAGTATTCATATTGATTTACTTCCCTGTCTCCATCTGATGGTAAAAGGACTGACTGTCTGAGTTGGTACTGAATAATCATAACAGCAACAAATTTAATACGTATTCTATTTAATACGTATTCTATTTTTCTCCTGCAGTAATGAATTATCTAGCCCAACCAGCAAGATTGCAGAACCAACACATAATATTGCTTACCTTTTAAAGGTTACTTTGCTTTGCTAAACAACTTGGCCGAGAGGAAGGAACATGAACCAACTACTACTCAGCAACCCAAAGTTTAAAACTGCTTTTTAAAATATCCTCTTCACCATGGGACCTCACCACATTGATCAGTGTTGTTGTGACTGTACAGTGTTTAGCTATTTTTAGCTTGACACCTGCCAGCAATTTGTGCATCATCACCACTGAAACCATCAATTGAGCTATTAAGAATGAAGACGCACATTTAATAACCTCTCTAGTTCACTTAACAGCAGGGGCATGGCTAGTGGGGAAGTAGTTTTTAGACACCAGGATTGAATTATGGTATAATCGATTATATCAGCTTTTATTCATCTTTAGTTAGAATCCACGTTCTCCAGCAATCTGACAACACATATAATTGAAATTGCATATAGGACATGTATCCAGTGGTCTGGAATGGTCATCAGTCAGTGTAATGATCCTATCTCTGAATATGGAGAGAGAATCTATGAGAATTTGGCAGCTTAGGTACAAAGATGTTGTTCTATGAAGTAGTTAATTGTGATGGTATTACAGAGTAGTAATTTGCTGCTCGGTAAAAGGTGTACAAAAACAGCATTAACACATTTTTCTTATGGTGGTCTGGATGGTGCTTTTGTGGTACATTGTGGGGTGTTACATGTGGGAGGGATGTAGCCCAGGATGCAAATCTCTAGAGTTTTCACTTATTCTGTGTGTGAATGGGTCAGTGACTCAATTATGGGTTTATTTAGGGGAAAACATCTGAGTCCTGAAACTTCCATTTTGACGTGACAAGATCTCTGGCAGTTTCTTTGTGAGGCCAGACAATTTGTATTTGTTAGTGCAGCATTCCATGCTGTTCCATCCTGTAATGGCTGAACTTGGTGACTACGTGTGTTAACAGATCTGGCAGTGGCTCACTGTGGCCTGCTTTGGTCCCAGGACCTGACACCATGTGTGTTCACGTGCCACCAGTTGTGGGCCTGCTTCTGCCCTGGTAGGCTGACCTGGGATGTGCCCTTGACCTCATTCTGGGTGCCCATCCTCGGCCAAGGTCTGCCCACACGGGCCAAGGCAGGGCAGAATGTTTGTTCGGCCCTGTCAGCCACAGGGGTGAGGGCTGCCATGGTGAGCCATTGACCAACTACCATGGCTTTCTATCATGATGGAGGGTGCGGCACTGGGAGTGGGACAGGGCTGGGACTGACTGCTTGCATGTTTGTTGAGCTCCTTACCCAACCTGGGGTGTGGGCGGTAGGACATCTCTCCAGCCATGGGCACATTTGTTTGGTGCGGGGTGACCATTGTTTTCTGCTCTGGGCCAGACCAGAGCACTTCCACACTGCCTGCACATTTGTTTTTACCCTATGTCACGAGAAATGAGGTTTTGCTAACTATGCGGCACGCTGCACAGATTTCCCATTTTTGAAAGGTGCTTGTCCATATTCTCTTTTTTGGACATCAGTAAATTTGTTGTTTATTTATATAAAGTGTTGGCAATTTGTACTTGCCACTGTGCTTGCTTGTATCCATTTTTTGGTTGTGACTTTTTTCTGTGTTTATTTGCCTTGGTGTACAGTTGTTGTTGGATTTACCTATTATTTATTTATCTGTACCATCATACCTTTTGTGATTATCCTGTGAACCACTCAGCACCCACTCATGGTCACTTACGGCACGCTGCTGAGAAATCTGGAGTGCACCATATGGGGCAACCCAAAAAAGTGCATGGCAACAGGCGGCCACACATCCCCTGCCCGTATGAACTGGGGTGGCCACCCATGCCAGTAGACAGGTCCCCCGCTCAGAGGCACTGTGGGTGGGGTGGGGGACACAGACTTTGCAAGTCACATGAACTGCCTGTGAGTGCTGAGGAGCCCGGTTCACCAGCAGTCACTCCAGGACATGTCAGTTTCAAAGGCCAGCTCAGCACGCTTCCCCTCTTCCATGGTCTGTGGTAGGGGGAGTATGAGGTGACTGCCATGGTATCCACACTAAGAGTGAACTGTTAGCATCCCTCCCCACTCACTCTACCTGAGTGGCTGCTCCACAGCGGTGCCACTCAGAGGCCACAGAACCCTCTACCCCCGCCTTGCTCATTTAAAAACACCCAAGCTATGGTCTCCTTCCCAGTTTGGTGAGGGGGAAGAGATCCATTAGAGGGTGTTTTTAAATGAGATTCTACCCTGTATGGCCACCCAAGGGCTACTCATCCAACCACCCATCTGAAGGTGGTGCAGTGGGATGAGCACTCCTTTGAGCCACTCAGCACCCACTCACAGTGCACTGCTGAGAAATCCAGAGTGCACCATACAGGGCAAGCCAAAAAAGTGCATGGCAACATGTGCCCACACATCCCCATCCCGTATGAACAGGTGCAGCTGCTCACAACAGCAGACCGGTCCCCTGCTCAGAGGCACTGTGTGCGAGGGACACAGCTGTTGTGTCAAGCTACAGGTCCCTGTAAGCCCCCCATCCCCTGGATGCCATAGGCTAGGGCTTATAGGTTATGGGTCAGGGTTATGGCTTCATTGCCTTCCCCTCCCCTTGGGTTCATCACCCAAATGACACTTTCTGAGCTTCTGACCTGCTGATTCATGGCAGGCCTTCACACTTCTGGTCAACTCTCTTCAGGGGAAGCCTTTAAAAATCATATAGGTAACATCCAACTCATCAACATTTAAATCCATCAGGTTGGAGTTTTTGAATTACATTAAGACCAAATCAAAGTTAGTGTGTTTGAAAATCACTGTCTTCAGTAGAGGAAGGAGTTCACTCCAGATCTGCTTCCTGAATGAATTGCAGTCTTTACAGCAAATTGCATTTATTGTTCACTTTGCGTCACTTCATCTGCAAAAGCAATTGGACAGAAAATGTTTAATCCCCTCCTCTCCTCCCAAACATCTTTTTTTCCTCCCCACAAAATTACACTAGCCTGGAGTACAAGATGAGAGGTATTGGCTAAAACTGAACTCCTTATCTTCCCCCCTCATCCTTCCTCTCCTTCCTCACCATTCTGCCTGTCCCCCAAGCCCGTAGCCTAGGCTTCATCTTTGACTCACCCCTTTCTTTTAAACCCTATTGACTCTGTTGCTAAATCCTGTCGCTTCTCCCTCCATAACATTGCTAAGATTCGCCCTTTTCTCTCTGTCTCGTCTGCCAAAACTCTTGTTCATGCTCTGGTCATCTCTCGCCTCGATTACTGTAACCTCCTTCTCACTGGCCTTCCCCGGTCTCACCTTTCTCCCCTCATCTCTGTCCAAAACTCTGCTGCCAGGGTCATCTACCTCGCCAGTTGCTTCGACCATGTGCAGCCCCTCCTCTCTTTGCTTCACTGGCTTCCCCTTCCTGAACGAATCCTGCACAAGCTCCTAGTCTTCACCTATAAAGCTCTTCACAACCTCGCTCCCCGCTACCTCTCTGCACTTATCACCCTCCATACTCCAGCCCGTGCACTTCGCTCCTCCTCTGTCCCTTCTCTCACCCTTCCACGCCTTCCCTGCTCCCCTAAGCACCTTCGTCCCTTCTCACTTGCTGCCCCCCATGCCTGGAACTCCCTCCCTGTCCACATCCGCCTTGCACCCTCCCTTCATACCTTCAAAGCTCTCCTTAAAACTCACCTCTTTCGCTCTGCTCTGTCTGACTCTTTATTCTGCTGAGCCACTATTCCTATACCTACGATCTGTTTACCCTTTTCCTTGCAACATGGACCTGCCTGCTGTCATTCTCATTGTAACCAAGCCAAGCACATGCACTTGAGACCTCGCATCTTCATGAATGTTAGACCCCTTGTCTCTCCCTCTGTTCCCCTTCCTAAGTCTCTCCCCCAGCTCCTGTCTCTCAGATTGTAAGCCCTAGGGGCAGGGACCGTGTCTATTTTATTACTTTGTAAAGTGCCAGGTACACTGCTTGCGCTATATAAATGTTTGTTAATAATAATAATAATAATATTGGGCCTGCTCCAGTGACAGATTTCAGGGTCCATATCTTTCACCTTTTAATTGCATAGTATAGAAATAGGCATTGGGCCAGTGGAAGGAGGTTATCACCATGTTTCTGAAGCAACTCTGATCAGAACACTTTACTCTTGTCTTGGAATGTCTCTGGAGACATTTGAACATAAACGTTTTATCAGTTTAATGTACAGAAAGCTGGTTTTCAATGGTTCCTAAAATTTATTAGAAAAGTTGCATTTGAAGTGTATTAAGTATATTTCTTCTTTACCTCTGAGCCCTGTATAGCTGGATTCATGATACTAAGGCAGCCTGGACTTTCAGGCCTAGGGATAAAAAGAAATAGTCCTAAGAATTTTTGTTGCATATACTCTCTAAAATAGTTTTTGTGTTTATTATGTGGCATATAGTCATTCGCCCTTTCTCTATGGGCCATCAGGGGCGGTTCATGGTTGCGCAGCTGTGGGTGCGGTGCGAGGGTGTGTGTGCATATGGGTGCACACCCATCCCCCGCACAAAGCAACCTGCGTTTTCACCAGTTGCTCCGTGCATGGGGGTGGGTGGGGATATGTGGATCACAGCAGCGCACACCCACACACCTCCACATTTACACAGGATGCTCCCCCATGTGGACAGTGTCCATGAGTGGGAGGATCTTGTGTAAAAAGGGCTATAGTCTGCTCTGCCACATACATGTGTAAAACATCAAATTCACAAGCAATTTAAGACAATGTTAACAATTACCATCCATTTAAACTGATCCATTGTAATGGATCAATAATATACTATACTAATATAGGAACTAGGGCCCTTTTCACACGGGTGCCCCGCCCTCACACACATGAATGTGTGTCATTCACCGGGCATATTGCGGGGAGGGGGGACGGGGACGGGACGACTTACTAATCACATACCCTTTTGGTTTTTTAATTACATGGTAGTGGTGCTGGTGTTTTTTTGTGATGGCTTTTGTTTTGCTTTTGTCTCTCTCACTCTGTTTTTCATCCTGCTGGCAGGCACAGAAGGCCAGGGAGTGGGACCATTTGCTCTCTCTCTCTGGGGCACCCCAGTACCACCCAGGTGCCTTGCATCATGTGGAGCACAAAGGACCCAGCTATAAAGGCCAAACTTTGGCAATATATATAATTGGGGGGGTTGTGCCACGACTCCCTTCTGCCCTGCTCATGTATAGGGGTTGGCTGGGGGCCATGGGCCTGCCCCACGGGGGCGGGGGGCAGGAGGGAGTAGCTGCTGGTTGTAATTTGTTAACATAAAATATGGTGTCCTTCTCTTTTGCTGTTCAGGTTGGCTTGCGTGGGCATGGCTCTTCTTCCTGCTGGCAGGGCAGGGTAGGGCAGGGACCATGTGCTAACTCTCTCTTAGTCTTGTCTGTATGGTTCACCTAACAAACGCACCCACCCACCTATCACCGAGCTTGGATGTACTATGCATAGAGGCAGATGTGGGATGTGTGTGCTGGTTATCATAACATGGTTTGTTTTTTGTGGGGGCTTGTGGCAGTGCCTGCTGCTGAAAGGGCAAGAAGGACAATGTGCTATCTGGCTCGGGCCCAGAGTGACCTTGCACGGGATCGGGGGTGGGGGAGGGGGCAGAGGAATACTTGCAACAATGCTGGGTTGATTGTGTCTGGGAGTGCTTGCCACATCTGGTTTCTTTCGGATACCATTGCCTACTGGCAAGGGTCTGTGGCACAGAGAAGACTGAGCTTGTGTGCCGTAGGGGCATGGAGGGATACTTGGGGCCATACAGCATACTGGTTGGGGGTGGGAATTCCATTTCTCAAACTGGCTTTTGAATAATGATAATAATAGTAGTAACAGAGTAGTAATGCACACATTGTGTACTATTTCTCTACAGTACTATGGAGCTGGAGGACACCTGTGTCTTATCTTTTACAGTACTCAGTGGAAGTTGCAAACTAAGTGTGAAGTGGATTGTGTCATTGTAATTTACACAGACAAAGTATCTGGATTATCAGAAATTGCTGGGTTATATGATTTGAGTATTTTGTCAGGGAAGAGAGGCTTCACTTTTCCTCTGGCAACAAAATGTATAACATCTACAGGTTTGGAAAAGGAGGAATGATATGGCACGAAATTCTTCCCAGACTGGAAGAGATTAAGAGGAGAAGATCTATTCCATCTCTTTCTGGGATTGTGATTCACTGTGGTGGAAATGATTTGGGTCAACTCACTGGTGTTGCTTTGTTGCAAGCAATGAAAGATAACCTGTCCAGTATCATAGAATCATTTCCATAGTGCAAGATATTGGTGTCTGACTGATCAAAAGACAATGTAATAGATACACAATGAGAAATGTAAACATTTCAATGAGAAATGTAAACAAATACATCCATGGTTTTCTGCGCGATTGAGACATGGATACAATTTGGCATAGGGATTTTTCCAGAGATTCGCTTTTGCTGTATGGCAATGATGGAGTCCATTTATTGAGAACAGGACAGAGTCAATTTTTTACAGATCTCCATGAAAGCATTCTGGAAAACATCTAAATTACACTCAATCAGAGCAATCGTCTTTAAGAAGTCTTTTAAGAGCTATTCCATCAGTTAATAATTCTCAGAAAGACTTAAAAAAGATGTTTTCTTTTTCTCCAAAGTTAACCAGTGGACCTAGCTTTTTTTGAATTAACTAAAAAATGCAAAATATCCATTTTGTACCAATCAGGGAGTGTGTTGTTGTGTTCCTGTTGTTGTTTCTGTCCTTGTCCTCAGTCGACACAAGCACCTCCAGTACTCCCCTCACAGAAGGACAGCGGACACTAAAGATCAGGAGGGGGACTTCCATCAAGTCAGGGGTGTCTGGTACATATGGGCACTGGGGGCAGTGACCCCTTTGTTCCCATGGCACCCCCCAGCCCGCACCCACATCCCCCAAACCTTTTATCTCAACTCTGGCACCTGTGTGTGACCTGCTGCCCTGAAGACACCCCCCAGCTGGCAGGGCACTCTCTGTCTGGAGTGAACACCCAGAGCTTCAAAGCCAGAACGTGTGGCCAGCAGCAGGCAATGGGCTCCAATTGGTACCCAGCAGCCATTAGAATCATGCCTCGCAGGCAGTCCTGTTCCAGACTCCTCCCCCTCCCCTTCTGGCCCTGGTTGGCCTGGCTAGGCTGGCTGTGATGTGATGTGATGTGAGGTGGGTCACTCTCCAAAGTGAACACCCAAAGCATCATAGCCAGGAGGTGTGGCCAGCAGCAGACAATGGGTTCCAATGGGAGCCCAGCAGCCACTAGAATCAATAGCCTGGCAGGGCACTTTGAAAAACCGCCTCCCAGGGCAGACCCTCTGGCTTCTCCTCCCCCCATCCCTTCAGTGAGTGGAGCCAGACTGCAGTTTCAGTGGAGCCACTTTTCTGCACATGGCCATGGCTGCAGCAGCCTGCTCCTGTCTGGTAAGTTTCAGGGGCCTTGGACTCCACTTAAATTAAATATTTGTTTTTATTCCCCAGAGCAGATTGCAAGCCTGGGGTGGGGAGGGCAGATTGGGGGGAGTTGTGTGCTTTAAGATTAAATTGTGCCCCCTGCTTGCCCCCACGTGCACTGTGAGGGCTTGCTTCTAATCTGCTGCTGTTTAAGTGAATAAAGAGAGGGCTGTTGTTTTTTGCCTTCCTTGTGTTTCCCCTGGACAGATTGGAGGGTAGGGGAGGATCAAGATTTGTGACCCCATGTGCACTGTGGGGGATTTGGTTCTAACTTGCTGCTTCTACAGTGATTTAAAAAGAGAGAGAGAGAAAGAGAGAGAGGAGATTTGCCTTTCGTGTTTCCCCTGGGCAGATGCGGGCGGGGATGAAGGGAGCTTTTTGCCTTCTGCCCCAATGTGCACTGGACTTGGTTTGCTTGGTTGCCTGTTTTCCCCCTGAGCAGATGTGTGTGTGTGGTGGGGGCCTTTGCCATGGATCTGCCACCCCCTATCATTGTGTGCCCTCATCTCTGCTCCCTTATCCTGAGCTCACTCTTTTGGTATTTGGGGGTAGGAAGTGGATCCAGGGGCCAGATCCAGGAACTGGAAAAGAGCATAAAACCTCCACTATTGGCCACATTTGCCCCTGAGCCTGAGGTTACTGAGTAGATTTGAGGGGGTGAGATTTGTTTGTGGTGGCTCCATCATGGGCTGGACTTTGGGGTTGGTTGATTGCTCTAAAATTAATTACAGGTTTTGGGGGGGGGGGTTGTTTTGTTTTTTAGAGTTTGTCTGTTTCAGTGTTGCCACCTCCTTTTTGTAAGTGTTATGGATATGGGGTCGCCCTGGGAATGTAACTCCCTGTTGGGATTAATTTCCCCTGGAATGCAAGTCATTGTATAGGATCATCAGCTACACCTAAGCTTGTCTGCCAGCTCCATGTCTTATAACAATGGTTTGGGCTGGGCGATGCTGAGTACTGAGTGGGACAGCTTTCAGTCTGTGTCTGAGTAGAGAGCTGCAGTCTGGTTGGAGACTGCATGCTGGACTTCGGGGGCAGAAGGCTACAGAGACAGCCTTTTGGGGAGCCCTTGTGGTGCTGGACCTGGAGGAACTAGGACATTTGTAAATAAATGGTCTGTTATATCACACAGTAAGTCTCTCCAGTTTCTCTCTCCTGTCAAAGGGACACTGACCCAGCAAGGCTGCCCCTGGAACTTCCCACCACCCAGGGAAGTGGGGTGAGCAACATGAGTGTGTTGAAAATCCATAACTGACGAGATTTGTGATAAGCCTGTGACTTTTGGCTTTCACTAAGAAAGCAAGTTTCCCTAAAGTTGTGGAGAGAAGCTTTAAAAACATGACTGCAGTGTTTGGCTGAGAAACTGAAGGCAAATGGAAAGAACACCAGGTGAATTATTGCTTTAAGCTCTGAGTTTGACCTGTTATTTGGTTTGTTTGAAATCTGGGCTAGCTGTTATGGTACTCCTGCCATTGAACACATTGCCTACTGGTGTCTATTGGAGACAGCTCCCTGCAAGTGGGCTTACAATCTAAGGACGAGGATGAGGGGAACACAAGGAGAGACAGACACACACACATTCCCATTTTTTACAGATTGGGAAACTGAGGCTGTAAAACTCCATAGTAATTTCAAAATTCTGCTTGGCCCCGCCTACCATTGGTTCCCCCCCTCACTACTGGCCCCACCCACTGACCCACCAGCCTTAGAACCCACCAGCCGCCACTTGCGTCAAGTCCATATGACGAGCGCAGAAAGTGACCTGAACACTTCATGGTGAGTGAGGTCATGGTGGCTGTGTGGTGTTTGTGATGATGTATATCTCTATTAATCTATATCTCTATCAACCTGCTGGATTCTGCTTGGTCTGTAGGATGGAACTTTGGAAGAAAGCATGGTGTTGCTATGGGGGTGGGGGCAGCATCGGGGCTTGTTGTCAAAAATCACTGTGGAGGAGGGAAAGAGACCAATGGAGATAGGCCATGGCACTAGGGCTTTTATCTAGCTTAACAATATGAAATTACTGAAGTGCTATGGAGGGCAGAAGGGAGGGGAGGCAGAAAAGGTGGGAGTGGGACAGGACAGAGTCTGAAGTTGAATTTAAACTTGAGTATTATCTTTTTTCTCTCTGGGTCTTTGAGTAACTAATTGTTTTCCTTTCTTGCTTTATTTTCTAGAATTGTCATTGTGTATCTGCAACTATGCCGACGAAGTCTCAGAGGGGCTGGAAGAACAAGAAAGCTACTGCCAGTCCTCCTCTCTGTCCTTCTGCCACACACACGTGTCCTGGGATGAAAGCACCAACAGATGAGTGGCTGGTTTCGTCTGGCATGTCCAGCTCACAGGAGTGTAGGAAGGAGGTGGTTGTCGTTCTTAAAATGACAAACAGCCCGGCTCAGAGGAAAGAAGGTGGATGGAGAAGAAGATCATCCACGGACTCCTCCACAGAATGCACCCACACCAGAGCCAGTCCTTGATGCCAAAGAGGAGGAGGAGACTGTCTCTGCCATCGACACAGACTGCTGTGATGATGTCACAGATGAGGATCGTCGTGGTATTGGACGTGGATTTGTCGACGATGCCATCTTTGTCTGATGTTGATGATGATGATGATGATGATGCCAGTCCTGAGCCTTACTCAGAGGGATCAGTGGAAGAAGATGGCAACCTGAAAGTGTCAAGAAGCACTGTCGTTCAACTTCTCCTGTGGCGGGCATCAGCACCTCTGGTGGTATCTTGCAGCAGTTCCTCCAGTGCCCCTCCTCCAATAAAAAGGTTCTAAATCTACTCCACCATCAAGATTGCCCAAGGTTAGAGGGATGATTGACAGATTCACGCAAAGGCGGTCAACAGTACCCTATGGAGTTGGACACTGAGTTTGCAGAGCCCCCTCCAAATACCCCAAAGAGAAACGAAGGACAGAAAAAAACCACAAGGTGGACATTCATGGGTGTGTGATCACTGAGAATTGAAGGAGGGCAATAAAACGATCACTATTTGCAATTATTTCAGGATCCCATTACGCTATGGAGAAAAGCTGAAAAACATGGGTACCACAACATTCAGCTCACAATTGAAGTCGAAACACCGTATTGTCTTTAAGTTCCACAAGCAGCCTGTCTCCCCCGTGTCGACTACAGCATCAGCATCAGCAACCCACTCAGTCTCTGGCTGAAAAACAAAAACCCTCTTCTTAGAAGGAATCATGGCCAGTCTCAAGCTCACCAGTGTCACCACCACCATCTCTTCCAGCAGTACAGATGATGCTTTAGGAGGCTTATGAACAGAAGACCCCTTATAAGGTGGCAAATCCAAAGGCACGCGGACTGGTTGCTCAAACCGCACAGTGGATTGCAACCAACATGCTACCATTCTCGTTTGTGGAGGCAGAACATTTTAAGGACTTCATGTAAAAGTTTTTCCCCCAATGGAAAGTCCCAAGCAGGGTGCACTTTGCCAACAAAGCTGTGCCAGACCAGCACACAAAAACAGTCAAAAAAGTGAAGGGAGCTTTGAGGCAATCTGAGGGGAGAAAAGTTCATATCACCATGGACTTGTGGACAAGTGGCACCCATTGTGAATATCTTGCTGTGACCACTCACTGGTTGTACAGAGAGAAGAAGAGCATCCTGGGACAGAGGCAGGCCCTTCTTCACCTGTTCCCTTTTGATGAAACTCACGCTGCACAGAACATTTCAAAAGAACTTTCAGTCATTCTGAAAGACTGACTGGAGCCGTTTAAACTGGAAGTTGGCTTTGTAGTCACGGACAACGCCAAGAACATTTCAAACACAGTGCGGCAGTCTGGTCTCACTTGAGTCCCATGTCTCATGCACTGCATCAAGTAAGAAAGAAGCTGAAGGTGTGCCTGCTACTGACCCAGAGGTGAAGGAGCTCGTTGGGAGATGTCGATGCCTCTGTGGACAATGGCACCATTCTGGCACAGCAAGATGAGCACTCAGGGAGGCCCAAGGCCCTTTGTCCCTGCCATCGCAATATCTGATTCAGAAACTGAAGAAAAGGTGGAATTCCACTTTCCTCATGATGGAGAGGCTGTTGTTACAAGCAAAGGCCATCCAGGACTTCTACCTGGAGGGGCCAGCAGCACTAAGAATATATGTGGGCACCCATATAAACACAACACAATGGATGCTTATGAAGGACATGGTAATGCTGCTGACACCCTTTCATGAAGCAACAAATGTAGTGAGCAGTGCAGATGCATCTCTCGGCCAGTATGCTTACCTTGTTCGCTTGCTGGACAGAAAAACCATGGAAATAGCATCAGATTTTGAGGAGGTGGCCAAGGACATCGCAGCACAAGGAAATTGCTGGAGGGTCTCAGAGCCAGCCCCTACCTTTCCAAAATGAAAGAAGCAAGTCACGGTTGGGTCTCCTTTTCCCTTGACTTTCGCTAAAAACATGCAGCATGAAAAAGAAAGGATTAATCAAGCATGAAGAAGGAGGTAATAAGCAAAGTGCAGGAGCTCATACTCCTGGAACAGCGGGCACGTGAAGAAGACAGAATGAAAGTGGGGGTAGCTTCCCACGCATCATCATCATCATCATCATCATCATCATCCTGTGTGGTGCTGGCTACCCATGGCGAGCCTCTGAAAAAGCAAGGCAGAACAGTCAAAACTGGAAGCCTGATGGTACTTACATGCTAGGAACAGTTGCCCTCCTTGGAGGATGAGGAAGTCAGTGATGCAACCACTATGCCCAAAGACACAGAGGAGGTCCACTTTGCAGCTGCAAAGTGGAGGAGCAGTTCAAGGCGTACAGTGAGCACCGTTAGCGTGGCTATGATGTTGAACCATTGGAGTACTGGCAACAACAAAGGGGTGCCTGGCCTACACTGTATCAACTAGCTGTAGCACATCTTGAATGCCTTCCCAGTTCTGTCCCTTCAGAGAGAATGTTCAGCTGTGCAGGAAACATTCTTGGACAGAAATGCACCTGCCTCTCAAACGACCACCAGGAGAGGATTTTGTTACTGTGCATGAACAGGCATTTCCTCCTTCTGGAAAATGAGTTGTCATTTTCAGAGTCAGGCACTGAGGACATACCCTCTTGGGATCCATAAAATGATCTGGACTCTCAATCAGATAAGGATCAGGATCAGGATCAGGAGGGAAGAAGACCTACAACATAAGAAGAAGATGACCTGTTTTTCACTGCTGCCATTCAGTTCTAGCCTGCACGGTCTTAGGCCTAAAACAGGAGACTGATGCCAACATGGAGGCTGGACCAAAGGCAAGCAAACAGGAAAAGAAGTCATCGCTACCAACTAAACTGATGATACACAAGGCAGAGACTGGTGTGGCTTTTGGCTTTGCTGAGTGCGAGGAGGACAGTCTGCTGAGAGGACAGAAAGGAAGGAAGACACAGAGAGAAAGGAATACCAATGGCACTCCAGGACCACCACCACCAAACCCAACACTGAAAGGCACCACGTGATGGCACACAAGGTGGAGGGAGGCGTTGCTGGCAGCTGTGAGTGTGAGGTCAGAGGACAGCCCGCAGAGGAAGCCACACATTAAAGAGATACATCACTATGTGAGGTTGGAGGAGGGGGTGTTGTTGTGAGGATGATGGGTCACTGCTGTCATGACTGTGCTGGTTTGTTAACTTAAATTGTTAGTCTTAGTTCCAGAATTGCGCTTCCTTTAAAGTTTTGTTACTACTGTAAGGTTGTTTTTTTAATTGTTGGTACTACTGTTTAGAGGTAGTTAACTACAGTTCATTTAAGAGTATTATAATAAAATGATGCTGTGCTTTAGGCTGGTTTTTTGGTGCTTTTCTATTCTAATAGTTTGCTTTTTGTGCCTCTTCTTTGTTGCAGATTTGCAGAATGATTTAATTGGCCTACAAAATATGCTCATTCTGTTCTGTGACCACCCCAATGTCTCCCCCCCACCACTTGTTTCTGAGAAGTTGGAAGTATCTGTTTAGGAAAGAGCCAATAGAGAGTCTCTTATGTCCTCTGTCACAATGCTGCAGGATGTGATTGTGATAATAATTGGCCAGCCTGGATGTGTAAATTATGTCTTCTGATCACTGGTATGCTAACCCCAAAGTCCCAGTTATGTCCCTTCTATGCCCGCCTGAGGGCCGCCCCATATGCCCGCCTCAAAGCCACTACTGATTGGTCCTGTAAAGTTGGAAGCATGCAGTAATTGGCCACTGAATGTGTCTGTCAGTATGTTGGGTTGATCCCCATCCTCTCTCTTACAGCATCCCTCCCCCTGCCATGCCAGGTGCCTGACTCTGACTGGTAATGCATGAGCTTCTATTTATCTGAATAATGGTCAACAATGGGACAACTTCAATTGCTTATAAAATTGGTTCCCTTTATCAAAATGACCTGTAGTTTGGCAGAGATGACAAGGAATGTGTGGAATATATTCCTGCCAAATTATTTGTAAAGAGAATGGAATATAAAAATGTTAGTCCCAGAAATGTATTTTCAAGTTAATGTATTATAACATCAGGACCCTTTGTCCAAACGTTTTGAAATTTGTCAGGATTGGTAATCTTGGGGAGAGAGATAAAATTACCAGATTCCATACACATTGGATGGAAGATAAAGAAGTTGTATCCAGAAAGGTGGATGCAGTTTTTGTTAAAATTACAACATTCAATTGCTTATAAAATTGCTTATAAAATTGGTTCTCAGGGACTCGGGGCTGTGGCAACCTGGTAACCATCCCCCCCATCCTTATGACCCACAGACATGGAAACGGGCCCGGGAGCCCAAGCCCCCGGAGGAGAGGGCCAGAGGGCAGGTGGAGGAGTAGGAGGAGGAGGGGGAAGACCACGACCCAGAGGGCACCCACGGGAGACAGATGTACCATTGAGGGGGGCAATGGGGGCACAGGGAAACCCAGGACTTTATACGGATCTGAGGGACCCTGGAGCAGCAGCTGGAGCAGTCAACCAACGCAACGAGCACGTCTTCAAGGAGATCGTGCAGGAAATGGAGGCAGCAGGGCATCACAGGACAGTGGCCCAGTGCCAGTCAAAGGCCAAGGAGCTGAAGAGGGGGTACAAGGCCATCAAGGACAACAACCGGCAGTCCGGGCATGGAGCCCGGACTGCCCCCTACTATGACGTCCTGGGCCGCATCCTACACATGAAGGGGTCCATAGTTGCCCTGCACCTCATGGGGAGCACCATGGTCCAGGGCAGGGAATGGGCCAAGGTACCCTCTCCCCTCGCCGCCCCCATAGAAGACACGGCTCCAGGAGCCCCGCCCCACAAGAGGAATGCCCCGGAACCTTGGGGACCAGAAGACCCCCCTCATGCGCCAGCCCCGGGAGCCCCCAACCGATGTCCGTAGTGGGAGGATCCGAGGCTGGCACCCTGGTCACCATCAGCCAGTGGATACAGGGGGACCTTAGCCACACCAAGGGGGCAGCCTCGGAGGGCTCAGAGACCGACACAGAAGTTAAACAGGTGGGTGGGATAGGACAGGGACCAGAGGGGAAGGCCTGGGGGGGGAAGGGGGCACACTGGTCAATGGCCCACCCTGGGTTTGGGGTGGTTGTAGGGGGCAGCTGGTGGAGGGCACCTGCCATCCTCCCGAAGGGGGGAGAAGGGCCCCCCATTCACAGCATGGGAGGGAGGAGGGCGGCTGGGGAAGCTAACCATCCCCTACCATGCACCCCAAAAGGGTGACCCAGTGGGGACCAGCAAGGCGGACCCGTGCCCTCGGCCCAATGGATGAGGGAGCACCGGGCACGGGTATGGCGCTGCAGGGAGGAGCAGGCAGAGGACATATTCCGCTTCACCACAGAGCAGGGGGAGCAGATGATCAAGGCCATCGACCACATGGAGGTGGCCACCATAAGGGCCGTGCAGCAGGCGGAGGCCAGGGACCAGAGGCTGCAGGCGGAGGTGCGCCTCGAACTGAGGCGGGAGCACCGGGAGCACAGCAGGCAGGTGGAGGTGTTCAGGCAGCTGGAACAGGCCATAGACCGGATAGTCAAGGAGCACTCTGCAAAGATGGACCAGTTACATGACATAGGCACCTCGCTGCTCCTACATGCGGGTCCTATGAGTGCCTATGTGATGGCAGCCACCCCGCCGGGCAACTTGCCTTCCCCAATCCCAATGGTTGACCCCTCTGCGCTCCCACTGCCTCCGCCACCGTCCCAGCCGTCAGCATGCTCACTGGGGCTGCGCTTCCGCCTACCGGTCCCTGTAGGCCTCCGGAGGGAGCTGCTGGCCAGGGGCCCTCTCATCACTGCCGGACCCTTAGGACACCGAGGTCTCCTAGGACACTGTTGGGGACACAGATAGCGGGGGGGAAGGGAGCTCCCAGAGCTCCATGGTGTCCATCGGGCGGCCACGAGGGAGGCCCCGGAGACGGGGGGCCAGGGGAGATGGGGGAAGGGGGAGGGTAGCCTGAGGGGGTATCACTGGGAGGTGGGGAGTGGGTGAGGTGGCGGGAGCACTTGTAGAAGGATGAAACAATAAATGCATGGGCACCACAGTCGCCTCCATGTGTCTGTTCGTGGGCCCAGGGTCGGGAGCGTATAGGTGTGTAGGGGTGCAGTCAGGGTGCTGCTGGGGACCCCAGAGTGGTGGTGGTGATGAATGTGTGGCCTCATCCCTCACCCTCCTGGCTGAGCCGCCTGGCCAGGGTGGCATGGATGCACTTTGCGTATCGGTACTCCTGCGGGTTCTCAGTGTTCACACAGAGAGAGGCACAGGGCCAGGAGGCTGCCGGGGAATGGGGTAGTTGAGGGCAGTCCCCTTGGTCTCGCACACATTGTGCAGCACACAGCAGGCTCTGATCACAAGGGAGGAGGTCTCCACCGTGTAGTCCAGGTGGCCCGCGAGGCTCCTCCAGTGCTGCTTGAGGGCCCTGAAGGCCCTCTCGACCATGGTCCTGCTTTCACACAGGTGGGTATTGAAGAGCACCTCTGCAGGGTTCCTGGCGACCGGGTACACCTTCATCAGCCAGTGGGTAAGTGGGTAGGTTGGGTCCCCCAGGATGCAGGGGGGCATCATCACCCCCTTGATCCGGGTCATCCCCACGTCTGCAATGTCTCCGCGGTACATCCGGGCATACAAGGGAGAGATGGTCATGATCCGGGCATTGTGGCTGCAAGCATAGTGGCCCATGTAAATGTCTATGAACTGACTCCGGTGATCCACGACCACCTGCAGCTGCAGGGAGTGGTATGTCGGTTGACATATTCCGAGGCCTCCCCAGCGGATGGACGCAGGATTTCTATGTGGGTGCCGTCCACGGCACCCATGCAGTTGGGGAATTCCCCAGCCGCGAAGCCGATCATCACAGCCTCCTGGTCCACCAGCTGGATCACTCGGTCCAGCAGCATGCCCTCCACCGCCTCGCAGACGTCCTGCAGGATCCTGGCAACAGTGTTCACCCCAATGCCGAAGTGCTGCAAGACAGAATGGCAGGAGTCGGGTTTTGCAAGGACCCAGACCCCGATGGCCACCTGCTGGACCATGGGTATGGGGGGCCCATGGGGGTGGCCTGATGCTCCAGCCAGGGCATTAACAGCTCCGTGAGTGGCAGGAGGACACGCATGTCCATCCGAAAGTGGGCTCTCCAGGCGGCCTCGTTACATTGGGCTAGTGCCCTGACCCACCACCCCTGTGCCCGCTCTGTGATCCATACCCGCTGGTCAGTGGGCATTGCAAGCAGGGCAGCATGCCCCATGGTCTCCCTCCACCACTGGAGCCAGATGGCTGCCTTGTGGAGCGCAGCAGCCCGGCCCCGGGTGTGGAGGAGGGTCTGTCGGGCTGCCCCGGACAGCTGCAGGACCCTGAGGCAGGCCAGGGAGCACCTGAGCCCGTGGTGGGCTCTCCGGGCTCTGGCAGCACTCCTGGCCATGCACACACACAGCTGGGCGGTCAGGTGCACCTCTGTGGTCTGGATGCGCAGGAGGTCTGTGTGAGACCGGTACCACTCCGCGCACATGGCTAGGTGCATCCCGCAGGTGCCCAACTGACTGAGCTCCATGGTGATTGGTGCCCCAGGAGGGTTGGGGACACACCTATTGTAGGTTGGGACCTGTGTTGCCCCACCCCCGGTCGCGCCCTGCCAACCGAGCTTGGGGCCCTGGGTTGCCCTGGCCGGCCCCCAGACCGGCAGGCCTGGCTCCTGCAGGGTGAGCGGGATGGGGAGGTCATGGGTGGCCCAATGCATGCACATGCCTTCCATGAAGGGGGCATGGTGCTTGGTCCTGCCCTCGGCTGGGTGTGTGCGGGCAGCAGCTGCATTCCTGCTGTCATCACCCCCCACCTCCTGGTGTTGGCTGCCTGTGTTCCTTGGGGTCCTGCTTAGTTTGTAGGCTGTTCTCTTTGTGTGCTCTGTTCCAGCAGCTGTGCTGGGTCCGCACCCCACACCTCGCTCTGTAGCCGTACAATGTTGCAGCCTGTGGCCTTATCGCTTGGCCTTGGAGCTCCTGTGCTTCCCCTCCCATTCCTCCAGGGATTGTGGGGCCCTCCTTTCCTTGCACTTCGTATCCGCCGCTTGCTGGACCATGGCTGGCCGCTCTTCCCCAGGGCTCCTGGGCTGCAGCGCCCCTGCCCCCCCCATACCTGGACCTTCCGCGAGACCATGGCCCTGTGTGACCTGTGGCATTCCCCGGTCATGCAATTGCTTTTGAGCTGCTCAGACAGCCTTACAGGTGCCTACAAGAGTATGAGCTCCTGGCTGCGGTACTATAGCTATGTGGTGAGCGCCTGCGACTGCCGGCTGCATGCTGAGACACTAGGCCTGTGTCCCTTTCCTGACAGGTGCATTCCGGAGATCAGGTGCTCGCATGTGGGGTGGTCGGCGACAGAGACTGTGTCTTCCCTCTCTGTGTGCAGCCTGGCTGCCTACACAGCTTGTCTTGTGGAGGGGGGCCATGTCTTGGCTGTGCCCTTCTTTGGCTGTGTTCACAGGGCCCAAGGTTACCAGCGGTCCTGCGGGGCAATCTATCACTGCCTGTTGGAGCTGGGTCACCTTCCGTGGCCCCCACCTGCTGACTATGGCTTGTCAGAGCCCTCTGAAGCGGAGGTGTCGGCATTGGCTGGTGTGTGGTCCCGATCCGATGTGCAGGTGGGGCTTGCCGTTCAGTATTTCTTCGAGGCATACTACCTGGTCGCCCACTACATGTCTGTGCTGGGGTATCATTGGGGCATGCTTCAGTGGCCCCACTTCGTGCACCTGGCGGGCCACCCAGCCCCGGGCCCCTTCGTGGCTCCCTGCAGCTGGCTGTGAGGCCCCCCTTTTGTTCTGGGCCCTAGATTCTGGCCCAGCTGTGGATTCCTGGCTCCAGCCCATTGCCACGAGTCACTGCCCGCTCCCTCCATTATGTCCCTGGCTCGGTGCTGTGTTGACTGGTGCCTGGGGTCCCACTGCCCCTGCCTGTGGCTCTGTGCCCCCTCTGCGGCCCCCCCATCTGCCTCTGTGACTGGTGTTCCACTCCGTGGCTGTTGTCTCCTGTGCTGTTTCCTGCATGCTAAGGTGGCTCCCAGCATCCCGGGTGCTGCTGTCCTTTGCGGTCCGGCCTTGATCCCTCCTGTGCCCATGCCCCCCCTGCCCCCCTTGGGTACCTCTGTGACTGATGGGTGCTGGGGCCCCTGGACTGCACCTTCCAGTGTCCTCCCGGTGGGGGGGCAGGCTTGTGGAAGGGCTGCTCTGCTCTTTGACCCTGACTTGCCTCCGTCCCATCCATCGCACCCTGGCTGGTGCATAGCTCCCTAACAGCCTCCTGGACCATTCCTGCGCTGCTCTCTGGACCATGTGGCCTCCCCCTGTGCTGTGCCCCTGTAGGGTCCCCCCATTCTGGGACTGGATGCGTAGCTGTGGGCGTGCCCGTGCAGGCTGTGCTATTGTGGGGGTCTCGTTGCCATTCCCTGTGTCCTGCCCTGGCCCTGGGCTGGTTCCCCCCCTGTCTCCGCCCCCCCCTGTGTCCGTTGTACCATGTGTGTTGTCTGTCCTGCTGTGTCCCCCCTTTCCTTCCTTTCCTTTCCCGTGAGGGTGTGTGTGCGCCCGGGCGTGTGTCTGTGCTGTGTGTTTCACTGTGACCTCGTTTGTATTCCCTGTACTTGTTGTGTGTGCTGCCTCAGCAGCTCTTCTCCCTCTTCCCCCTCCCTTCCTGTTTCCCTTGTGTAGGCGTTCCCTATAGGCGCTGTTGACTTTGTTTGCCCCCAGCCAGCCATGTCTGTGTCCCGCCCCTCCCCGGAGCCTTCTGGATGTTTTGACCATGGCCTGGGATCGGCGTCACGTCTGTTGCGCAACCCCAGGCCGTGGTCTGGCAGCCCGATTCCCTGCCATGGTCCCAGTCCCGCCACATCTGTTTTGGGCCTTTCTTGATTGTGGGGGGTGGTTAGACGAGTCGCCACCACTGGGAATCCACTGTGGTGATTCGGGCGCCTGTAACGTCTGAAATCACCCAGTAAGGCAGGGCTTGATTTTAGCAACATTATACAGGGCAAAGTGGCTGGATTTGGCAACAGCCTGGATCTGAGGCATAAAGGAGAGGGAGGAGTCAAAGTTGAATCCCACTCTAGGCGCCTGAGGGATAGGCTGGATGATGACATCCTCAATGGAAACAGAGGGAAGTAAGAGGGGAACATTTTTTGGGGAAGAGGAGGAGTTTTGTCTTGGCCATATTAAGCCTGAAGTGGTGGTGACACATCCAAGCAGGGACGTCAGAGAGACAGTCAGCAATATGAGTGTGGCTGGAGGAGGAGAACACAGGAGTGGAGAGATAGAGTTGCGTGTCATCAGCACATAGGAGGTACTGGAAGCTGTGAGATTCAATGAGTTTACCCAGAGAAGAAGTGTAAAGGAAGAAGTGAAGAGGGCCTTGGGGAACTAGCATACTGACATATTTCTTACCTCTTCCCCCACTGCCTTCCAGCTTCAGGAATCTTTAAAGGTGAGTTTCCTCTGATCAAATGGTTTTGAATCTTCCTAGCCTCCCAAATAAGGCAATTTATCTCCGATTGCTACGTATTCACACTTTGGGTACAAATTCTCTGCCATTGATTCTAATGGCCACACTCCAATTGATTTTAATGAGAGGATTGTTCTGCTCTTGTCAGTCCTTTTCCAGGCCATCTGACCCATGCGCTCAAGATGCTTACAGAAGCTATTTAAGTTTCTTAATATTTTTTCCGAGGAAGTTTGGATCACAGATGTCAGAGTGCTACTGTCAATTTATGAACTGCTCCTTATTTGTAAAATTACTTGTATTGTTACATCCTGACAAACTACCCAAAGACACAGTTTTTAAAAAATAGCTGGACACTGGCTAATTCAGCTACTTTCAGTGTCATTTCATCCCCCTTCCCCCCCGATTACTGTCATTTTCCCCTACTGGGTGTTAAATTGCTGTCTAATTATGTATTATCAAAGCAACACATAATAGCTGAGTTTGTCTCTTTGCAGATATCTAAAAAACCTGGGTGAGTCAGTCAGGCGTCTCAAAAATGGGTTGCATATGCCGCTCCATCTGATACCTGGGCTAGGATTTAACAAATGTGCATCTTTGCAACCTGAAGGAGGAAGCCAGACTGAACAGCAGCATCAACTTTCTGTGAAAATGCAAACATAGAAAACATACCTGTTCCACATTTTCTGAGTCTACAGTTTGTTTGTTTTTACCAGTGCTGGCCTTAGATTTTGCCACTTGAACTGGGAGGCTGGGTCCAGTGGAGTTGCTGGGGTGGAGAGGCAGGAAATTGGGGGGCTGGGATCCCCCAGGGTAGGGCATGCTGTGATGGGCAGGAGAGGAGGCAGGCTTTAACTGAGCAGGCAGGGTTGTAGTGGAGCGGGGAGGTGGTGCTTGGCAGGTCCTCACTGGGGGCACAGCAGGAGCCACTTACCAACAGAGACCTGGGTCAGACCTACTAGGATTCACCTCCCCACTCTGGTGTGCCCCTGCCCACTCAGGTAAGCCCTGCCTCCCTGTCATAGTGTGCCCCATCACTGGCAATCTTGCCATCCCAAGTGTCCCTGCTCCAGAGACTTTCTAAGCTGCAATATATTACATCCTGTACTGCCCCATCACACCCTTGCTGCTTCCAGTGCTGCTGGCCTTCCCAGCTCACTGCCTAAACCCTGTCCTATGGTGGCAGATGCAACAGGGATAGAAATTTGCTGCCCCTCTTATATCTTAGCCTTAGGTGGCTGCTTACCTTTACATGCTTGAGGAAAGGCCTTGTGCCAAAACATACTCTTGCCAACAGTACTTGGTCCAATACAAATATTATTTGAACTACTTGAAATCTTGGTGCTACTGAAATGACTGGAAGATTTGCCATTGGCTTCAGTGGAGTTGGGATTTCCCCACTATTAGTGTACAAAATGCTACACTGGTGTAAGAGAGATCTATAAGCCCAGTGTAAGACCTATGTTAAAAGTTTACTTCGAATCAAAGTGCTCAATCTGTGTGCTCCCCTTCTTCTTCCTCCCTGTCTCCTGTGATCACTTGCCCTCTGCTGCCTGGGATGGATTTAGTTGAAGCTCGATCCCAACTCCAAGAGGGACCCCCGCCAGGTGCCATCGTGAGCCCTGCTTCACTTTGACTGGGACTTGAAGCAGCTGAGAAAGGGGAGGAGCCCTGCTGCTGGAGGAGATAAGATCCCCTGCGCTGCTCGGCGGCACCAGAGGCACGTGCTGGGGCAGTGCACCTAAGGGCTGTGCGCGCAAGGGCGCGCCCTTGTGCGCGCGGCCTTAGGCGCAGGCCAGGCATGGGTGGGTGGTTGAAGGGTGGAGGTTGAAGGGTGGTTGACAGATGCTGGAGGGTGGGATAGTGTTGTTCTTTGGTGTGGGTCTGATTTTTTGCCAATTTTTTTTTTTTTTT
>QEPC01012538.1:837286-852481 GCA_003113815.1 Sphenodon punctatus
ACTCAATTTCCTTTGGTGCTTAGCCCTGGGATGGTCAAATATGGCTCTGCTATAAGAAAGTTTCCTTCTAGGGGAGCTTCAATTTTTGAGGAACTTATGGTGGTAGATGGCATATGCAGATCTATGGTCCAAGGTCCCATTGGTTGACATTTACTGGTTATATCCAGAATTTTAGACAATACGATATTTCAGGATTAGGTTAGATTATTGGAATTTAGATTTATTGGTAAGGTCCAGCAGTTGTTTTTCAAGGCACTTGTATACTGGCGTATAATTATGTAATTTATGTTGTATGTTTAGCAATGGCCAAAGGCTACGCTGAAATAAATCTATCAACAAGTGCTCAATCTGCCATCTATGGAAATCAATGACAAAGCTCTCATTGACTTGAATGGTGGAGGATTAATCCCCAAGTGTACACATATCTCCCTAGTCCTGTGTGTAGCAGGGAGAGCGGATTCTGCTAAGGTTAATGAGATCAGCTGTCATTTAACTCATCTCATTCGCCCTCCCCAGCTGAAGCCTATGAAGAGAGACTGATAATAGTCACCTGAGTCTGGGAGAGAACCACTGATTCTGTAGGAAATAAAAGCCAACCCATAACTTGGGAACCTCTGCCCTATTCTAAACAAACCCTTGGTGAGAATTTAGAAGAGTATAAAACATACCTTGTACTTATAAAATAAGAAGCACACTCACAGAAATAAAAGTATGCATGTGACATTTTGGCCCTGGCCATATGAGACCATTATCTTGGAAAAATGGTCACCCTGTTTTAGGTGCTTACATGTTCACATGGCATTTCCTTATTTGTAGGGGTGTGCATGTCATTTTCCTTAGGCAAATTCCTGGATACCTCTTCCCTATCTTCCATTCAATTTGCATGAAACTTGGGAAGATTATGTCTCTCCCCAAGATTACCAATCCTGACAAATTTCAGAAAGATTGGACAAAGGGTCCTAATGTTAAAAGCCATTAAGTTGGAAATGCATTTCTAGCTGTAACATTTTTATATTCCATCCTGTTTTCAAGACATTTGGCAGGAATGTTTCCCATGCCTTTCCTGTCATCCGTGCCAGACTACAGGACAATTTGATAAAGGGATCCAATTTTTTAAGCAATTGAAGTTGTCCCCTTGTTGACCATTATTCAGATAAATAGCAGCACATGCAGTGCCAGTCAGAGGCAGGCACCTAGCATGGCAGGGGGAGGGAGGCTGTAGGAGGGAGGATGGGGATCAACCCAACAGACTTACAGACACATCCACTGGCCAATTACTGCATGCTTCCAGCTTTACAGGACCAATCGGTGGTGGCTTTGAGGCGGGCATAGGGGACGGCCCTGAGGTAAGCATAGAAGGGATATAACTGGGATTTGGGTATAGTATACCAACAACCAGGGGACATGGATTACACATCCAGGCTAGCCAATTGTCATCACATCCTGACAGCATTGTGACAGAGGACATCAGAGAATCTCTATTGGCTCTTTCCTAAACAGATACTTCCAACTTCTCAGTAACAAGTGGGGGGAGAATATTGGGTGGTCACAGCACAGAATGAGGATATTTGGTTGACATTTATGCTGGTCAATTGGCATCACAAACAGATCTTATATCGCAGTGACACATCAGAGAATCCCTGGCATAGGCTCATTCTCTGCATCTGTTGTTCAGGGTTATAAAAATGTGACTCTTTATCACATCTTTCCGATGTTTAGCAGAGATGATCTTGAAGGGGTGAGATACATCCCTGCTAAATTTCATGTACACTGGTTGGACTACAAAGATGTTACAGTCGTACATACATTTATAAGTTAATTGCTTATACCACCAGGACCGTTTCTGAATCCAATCCTTCTGAATGTTGGCATAGATAGTAAACCTGGAGAGGGGTATTAACTTGCCACGTTTCATCCATATTAGATGGGAAACAAAGGCGTTAGAGCCAGGAATATATATACAGATTTTTGCAATATAACATAGTTCAACTGCTTATAAAATCAGATTCCTTTATACAATCTTTCTGTAAATTGGTACACATTATGCCTTCCATTGAAGGTGCAGTCCATCCAAGTTGTATCCAAATATAATGAAAAACAAAAAGTTACAGTCGGAAATGTTTTTTTCTATTGAAATAAAGGGAAATTGAAAATGAAAGCAAAAACGAAACGAAATTCTGATATTTACAAAAATGAAAATTAATGAAAACAAAAATGAAACTGAAGAACAACATGGGCTCCCTGGTGCACATCTCTACCATATAACTTTTTTAGTGGTACCAGAACTTTGTCGGATGCTCCAGACAATCATTCCGCTTATGCTTTAGATCTTTGTAATGTTATTCCAGCCTTGTTCCTTGCCTCTGCTGTTTATAGCTGGTGAATCCTCATGTTGGTCCCTAGTTCCTCCCATTCATGGTTTATGGTCTACTTCCCTGACTTGATGCCCATGCACACTGATCTTTGGGAATACACTGTAGGCCTGGCTCAGATAATCATACCTTGCCGCAGACTCTATCCCTTGACTGATACCTTGATTAGAGCTGCATGGGTAGTAAAATTAGTACCTGTGGGTAATGTCTGCAATTTTGGGCACCCCATCAGGAACCTGATGGGCTACCAAAGGACCAACTGGGTTTCCAATGCCCCAAAATAAGAGCTTTACCCAGAGAAACTGAAAAGCAGAGCTAAGCTCCACGGGGACTTGTCAGTTTCAAAGGCGGGCCAGGGGTTCCCCCCCCCCCCCAGCTCTCTGATAAGTGCTGTGGAGCCTGTGAAACCACCTTTTGAAACTGACAAGCACTGGCCAAGAACACTGGAGCCTGGCTCCACAGTGGTCCCAGCCACGGCATGTTATTTTTAAAGGCCTGTTTGCACTTCTGCTCCCCCAAGTGCCTGAGAAGTCACTTTCAAAGGCCAGCTGGTGCTTCCCCTCCTTACTTGCATAAACAATCTTTAGAATGTTTATTGGTGAGTACAGTAGTCAATAGTATTAGATGATAACATCTACCAGCCAAATGAGAAAAACGCCCCATTGGGTGTTTTGAGATAGATGGGCTGCCCCCGGGTGACCCGTCCGTCTAAAGTCACACCACCAGATGGGGCATCTTTAGGGGAATATCCCAGAGTGCCACTGGCAGAGTGGGTCAACCAAATCCAGGGCGCTAGTCTGAAGCAAATTATCTGTCTGTCTGAAGTGTGGACCCACAGCTGCTCTGCTTCCAGCTGGATGTTGCCCCGGGCAGCACTATAGAATTCTGGGTACCAGCCTAGAGTGTCGGACAATTGCCCGCAACTCTATGGTGTGTGTGTGTGGGATGCCGCATGGGTGAACCGTGGGCCAGGGGACTGGCTGGGTCTGTCTGAACCTGACCTAGGCAGAACTGGATGTGGGGAAATGTGGGGGTGCACCCCAGGAGCAGCTCCGGGGTAGGCCGCTTCTGCATCTATCTTTAAAAAATCCACTGTACCAGGCATTCCACAAAAAGAGTAAAAGACAGTCCTTGTCTTGAAAAGAGAACAATTTAAGTAGATATAAAAGTAAGGGAAAGGTACATAATATAGAACTACAATGATGGCTTGCAAATGTTATGTCTAATTCAACTTTTTCCTGAAAGTTGTGGTGGATGGTTGATGCTTTCTTAAAATGGGATTTACAGAGTTGTTGCTTTTGTTGTTTTGCAGATGTCTGTATCATCTGTGATTTCAACAAATGCACAAGGTAGAACACAATATGAGACACACAAGTCATGGTATAAAAGGCTTATGAAATCTACCCTGCAGCCAATGATTTAAAAATCTTTGGAACTGTAGCTTGCAGCAGGTGACATTGACCATCTTTCATTGTGGATGATTTACTTGAACAATCAGGACTTCTGCAAACTACCCCCGGTCACTTGGAACTTGACCCTAATTCCACTTATCCTTTTTCTTGGTTCTTATCTTTCTTTAAGATAAAAGAGGGAATTCAGTTCACGTAGACCTACCTATATGATTAAAATAATAAGTCTTTCACGCTGTCTCTCCAGGTACTGATGTTAGCTGTAAGAGTAGAAGAAACATGTGGTGCTTTTTCAGAGAGCCATCTTCAATGGACAAAATGCTACTAGATATACTCCAAAATTTGTTTGATTTTTCCCTCATTCTTTGGATCCTTTTGCTTTTGTCTTCTGAAGACTATTATCAACCTTGGTTTTGTTGTAGCTACTTGCCTGTCTGAGAAAGAGATGGGGAGAACAAACTGTTGGGATGCTAATTTAAAGAAGTGGGAAACTGCACATTTGAAATTAATGAGGGAAATTGGGAAGAGATTAAAACATAGTTGTAGTCGAATTCTTGTTGGCTATGCAGGTAAAATAAAATAATTGTAATTTTTAAAGTTATACCTTCTCTTTTTTCCTATTAGTTTAGTTTTTTTAAAAGAAAAGATTGACATTTCAATACATTGGGTGAAATCCTATGGGTCATTTATGCCAGCCCATACTTGCGCCAGAAGCTCTGAATGTGGGTGCTCAGGCGTGCATGTGCCCTGCCCACGCAGCAAGCCACATGGGGCAATGGCAAGTCCCCTCCGATGCGACCTCCCCAAGCCCACACACCCTGCAGCTCCTGCTCCATTCCCCAGGCTTCGGGGTGTGTGGGCTCGAGAGGTCACATCTGAGGGGGTGCGTTGTTACCCCACAGTTTCCTGTGTGTGTGTGGCACATGTGCACCTGAGCGCCTGCTATCCAGTTCCATAGTGCGCCTGCTGCCAGCGTAAACCGGCAGTAGGATTGCACCCAGTATGTTGTATTATTGAAAAACCTCTGTGAAAAGAATAAGTGAAGCACACAAAGTAAGAAAATGTAAGCATTCTGGTTCCAGACACAACCTTAACTCTACCTTCTTGCCTGTGTTATATGCTCATACTAAAGACTAGAGTTGTCATACCTTTTGAAACCAGATATCTAGCTAGTCTTGTATCCTGTCTTTGAAAGTTGGGGGTATGAGTTGCTCCAAATGAAGAGGTAATAAACTAATAATGGATCATTTAAAAGTAACCAGATCTGCAAAGATGGTGGTGGTGGGCTGTGCAGTGAAGCCATTAGAACTCTATTTGCTGTTTAAATCTTGTGTAAGGCTGTTGTGGATGTTCTCATTATTCATGCACATGCTTGTCAGAACTTGGCACCTACAGATTTAGAACCCAGGCCCTCAGAGCATCCAGATGGAGCCATTGTCTCAGGGCCACTCAGGAAATTCCAAACACAGGAGCTTGGGAGCAACTGAAGACCTGTGTGCATTATAGGAGCAACCTGGCCCATGGTCTTGATTGGCTAAAGTTTATTCACACGTACGCATTCACAGACTCGCACCCAACCTGAGTGAAGGTCAATTTTCTTTTCTGAGCATCCAAGAAGAGACTCAGCCTGTTGACAGCCAGAACCGTCTTGCATCCCTGGACTGATTTTGGGGCCACAGACCCCTGCTGTGGAACTGACCTTGCTTCTGGCTTGCCCCTTTGGACTAGACACTGGTCACGTGACTACCTGAAAATTTGCCCATGAACTGGACCCCAGCATCATGGCCCTTGGCACTGCAGCTTTGAGGCTGGGATACTGACAATGTCTAACCTTTCCTAAATCTTACCATGGTCTTGTATTCATTGATAACATTCTGAAATGTCCCCATGCTCTTGCAATATGACAGTAGGCATGTAGTAGAATCAGATTTAGCTTCCTGCACTATTCAGTACTTTGTACACTTCTAGCACATCTCTTCTTATTCCTGTCCCCTCTAAACTAAACAGTCCTTACCAGTCAAATCTCTCTTCATTTGGGCATCTTTTCCACACCTTTAATCCATTTCATAGTCTGTCTAAGAATCCTCTCACTTCTGCAATAGAGTAAAGCACAGCCTTCCAAGTTCTTTGCTGCCTCATAGCATCCACTAAATCCTGTCCGGCGGAGCTCTTCCAGGTTGTACGGGGGCTGGTCAGTCCGGCCTCCCTCAACCCTGGGGTTGAGTCATCATCTGCCCTGCGGGAGGGCAGAGTACCAGGCTGCCTCAAGGAGGCAGTGGTGCGGCCTCTGCTCAAAAAAACATTGCTTGACACTGACTCCCCTGCCAGCTATTGGCCTGTCTCCAACCTTCCCTTTTTAGGGAAGGTTATTGAATGGGTGGTTGTTCAGCAGCTCCAGGAGCATCTTGACTGCATCGGTTATCTTGATCCCTCCCAGTCTGGCTTTCATCCGGGTCATGGCACTGAGACAGCACTTGTGGCCCTGGTGGATGATCTCCACCGTGAATTCAACCCTATTGGTCCTGTTAGATCTGTCAGCAGCATTCAATACCATTAACCATGAGATGTTGGTGACGCACCTGCGGGACAGTGTGGGGGTGGGCGGGATCGTTCTTGAATGGTTCCGCTCATTCCTGACCGGGAGAACTCAGCAGGTGGTACTCGGTGACTGCTTTTTAAAAAAAAAATGTTTTTTTAATTTTAATTTCCAATAGACAATAGTACTCATTTTACATTAGACAACAAGTTTTTACATTTACACTGTACCCTTCGCCACTCAATCTCTGGCATATAGCAGAGTGGCTCTTTCTGAAAAGGAATCTATTGTACCATTACCGCATAACTAGTTGCTTTGTGGATATCCCCAACTTTTCACCTTGCAAGTTTCTCCTGCCCCCCGTCCTTCCCACCTCACCCCACTCCCTCCTTTCCCACCCCCACCCTCCACCCCCTTATCTCTAGTAAATGTCTTTTAAGCAAGTCGAGTGTGTATACTTGGTGACTGCTTTTCATCTTACCGAGACCTCTCACGTGGGGTTCTTCAGGGTTCTGTCTTGTCCCCTCTCCTTTTCAACGTGTATGTGAAGCCGCTCAGTGAGGTGATCAGAGGGTTCGGGGTGAACTGTCATCAACATGCGGATGACACCCAACTGTATCTCTCATTTTCGACCGACCCAGGCTCGGCTGTGTCAGTGCTTACCTAGTGTTTGGCAGCTGTGGAGGACTGGATGAGGGCAAATTGACTGAATCCTGACAAGACGGAGGTGATGGTAGTGGGTAAGTCGGTAGAGATGATGGCTCCCTCAATTGATGGGGTCTGTCCTCCATGGACTTCCTAGGTATGGAACCTGGGGGTGCTCCTCGATGCACAACTCCACCTGGATTACACCTGTGCTCCGATCTCTGCACTGGCTGCCAGTAGTCTTCCAGGCCCGATTCAAAGTGTTGGTTTTGACCTATAAAGCCTTACATGGCCTGGGCCCTGCCTACTTGTGAGATCGCCTCACCCTCTGGGTTCTGGATTGGCCCCTGCGGTCGGCCGGGGGTGCCTTGTTGGAGGTCCCCCTGGTTTCCTGAGGGGCCATGCAGGATAGGACGTTCTCAGTGGCTGCATCGTACCTTTGGAATTCCCTCCTGGTGGGGGCCCATCTGACCTCATACCTCCCAGCCTTTCATAGGAACTGTAAGACCTGGCTGTTCTGTCAAGCATTTGGCGAGGGAGAGTTGTAATGGGGTGGTGGGGGGAGTGGGAAGCTGGGTGAATGTGTTCTTTTATTAATTATTAATTATTAGTAATTATTATTAGTAATTATTAGTAATTATTATTATTATATATACGGTGGGATGCTGTTTTTAATGTGTTATTATATTATTATTTATCTTTGATTGTTAGTTGCTCTGAACTGCCTGTGGCAGGAGGTGGCGGGGTATACATTTTTAAAATAAATAAAAATAAATAAATGTGGCCCAGTTCTCCACACCTAAAACAGTGAAATCCAGATCCCAGTTCCCTTGCTGGAGAAACTGGGGGTTCACCAACCACAGGGAACTACCCCAGACCTTCCAAAGGTGGGGCCGCTGCTAGCCATTTCCCTTCTGGGTTTAGGGCCTGCCTTTTAGCACTTTCCTCTGTGTCACCCCCAGGGCCGGATACTAAATAGTAGGGGTGGGGATTTTGGTTTTGGATAGAATCAAAAGAGCCCCCAAATGACTTGTGGGTTTTAAAACCGTAAACCAAATTTTTTTGGGGGGGGGGAGGTGGGTTGGTTTCAGGTTTTTTTATTTTTTTCCTGGTTTGTTTTCATTGACATCAGTGGGAGAAAATCCATTGAAGTCAATGAGAAAAAAATCAGAAAAGAGAAGTGACCAAAAGAGTGCATATACTTGATTTGACTTGGGATCAAAAGAGTGCATATTTTTAGCACTGGCTGGTAGAAGCAACAGCAAAGGGAGTCTGGAGAAGGCAGCTGTGGCATGTCAGGCACACAGCTGGTGATTCTGCTACCATGGGGCATGGTTGGTCGATGCCCCTCATGTAAATGCACCCATGACCACCGTCACATTGGCCTTAGGCTAGTTATGGCTCTGATATACAATTTGTTAAAGCTGCAGCTTGTCATTTTTAATGCATTCATGAGTCTGTTCCTTCTTCTGTGTCCTAATTAATGCTAACAACATTCACCAGAAGAGGTGAGACCATAATGCATGTCGTCTTGGTTCCTGGTACAGTGAACCAGTGCTTCACCTCATGCTGGCACTGCCACCTCCCCAGCACCCGCTGCCTGCTGCCTGCTTTGAGTAAGCTGCCTGGGGATTTTGAGGGAGAGAAGGGACTGGGGCCAGCCTGGGGACATCTGGAGGAGGGTTTGGGGGGGAAAGAGCTGCTGGAGGCATCTAGGGGAGGGTTTGGGGGGAAGGGCTGCTGGGGGCATTTGGAGGAGGGTTTGTGGGGAAGGAGCTGCTGGAGGCATCTAGGGGAGGGTTTGGGACGAAGGGGCTGCTGGAGGCATCTAGGGGAGGGTTTGGGAGGAAGGGGCTTCTGGAGTATGGCTTTTGGGGAAGGGGCTTCTGGGGGTATCTGGGGGGAGGGATTTTGAGAGCTGGTTTTGATGGGGAAGCTGGATTTTGAAAGAGGGGGAAGTGAGAGGGGGAAGGCTTGAATTGGTTTTGATAGGTTGATTTTGAGAGAGGGGGAAAGCTTGTTTTTCACACAAGCAAGCTAGCTCCCAGTGACTCCTTCACAAAAGTTTCCGAGTTAGTTAATCCACTTATTAGGGCAAATGTCCAGTATTTATTTTGTTTGTTTTTCTGCAGCAGAGTTTGAAGTGTGAAAAATATTATTGTGTTTAGATACTCTATTTGAGAGGTGATTTTCCAAGGTTTTCACATGCCCAGTTGCTTCTTTGTTTTAGGTTGGTTAAAATAATAGAGGCAGATTCTGGGTATTATGGTTTACAATGTTTACAGAGACAAGGGTGATGGGCAAGTGCATTTCAGATATTGTAATGTTCCTCAATTGCACCTTAAGTAAAGTATTGAAAATTTCTGTAATCAGGACTAGCTGTTAAGTTACTTCTGTTTTCTCTGCTACTGTATTCTTGCCATTGAACACATTGCCTGCTGGTGGTGATTGGAAACAGGTCCCTGCCCAGTGGGCTTACAGTCTAGGAAGGACAAGCCCTGTTTGTCCCCATGCACACTTGACTCACTTGACTATTTGTTTTGAGAGAGAGAGGTTTGTGTTGCCTGGTTTTACCCTGGGCAGATTTGGGGATGAAGGGAAAGGTTTGTGACTGCTTTGTGCCCCCATTTTGCCCACATGCACTCTGGACTCATTTTGCAGAGGCTCTGTCATTTTGGGGTTGGCTCCACTTACCATTGGGTAGACATAGATGTAGTGTTTGGCTTGGCCCCCCTGGGTTTGGCTCTGCCCCCTGCATGTGGACTGGCTCCAGCTCCTCCCAGGAAATGGAAAAGTATATACCCCTGTTAGTGGTTTCAAAACTTTTTTTTGCCATGTTACCCCATTTTGAGACTTAATATCATCCTGTGACCTCAGACAGCAATGAAAATATATCAAATATTATTCAGGATCATGACCCAATTTAGAGTCCTTACTCACAATTTAGGAACCTTTCCTTTGTCAATAAGAGGGACAAGACCTCTTACTGGAAAAAAGAAATATGGATGAGATTATACCTCAGAAGTGGTTGGGTATAATGTGACTACCAAATTTATGAATGTCACAGAAAAGTTCTGACATAGAAGTCCTGTTACTCCTAACACAGAGGACCACAAACAGTTGACGTACAACATTAGGGCTGAAGCAAAAAAAAAAGTCCATTTCATCTTCACAGGAATTTTCTGTATTTATCTAATGTTGGATAGAATTCCAACATGGATTTAAGGCATAGTGGAATTCCATCTGAAGTTCCAGCTGCAGAGCACTGTCATTTTGTGCCCTGTACTGTGCATGCAGTACAGGGGGTGGGGTGGGAAGAGACGGTGGAGAAGATAAATCCAGATCTCCAGCAAAACAATCAAAATGGTTGGATCTGTCAAATGGAATCTAAGTCAGAATTTTGTTTCAGCTCTACACTATAGTATAGACAATAATTTTATTGTCTATACTGAGTGCAAAAACCTCCTTAGCTTTGTGCTAGTTAATGTGCTAAACTGTAATGCTGTTTGTTTCCTGTTGTGGATCATTTGATTTAATAAACCATGCATTTGATTGTAATAAACAATGTACGTGGAAAAAAATGCAGTGGAGCCAAAGAAGGGGCCATTCCAAGCTGCGAAGGCAGCAGGCATGGCATGTATTTATTGTGCCTTGAGAATTTGTTTCCCATTTAATGCATTTCTTACTGTTCACATGATTATTTTCAGGGCTGCTGGAGGCATTTTGTTGGATATTTGTCTGCAATTATTAGGGTCAAATGTATCATTCAGCTTGCATACCCATTGTGTATGATATCCTCACATCTGTGCAGATGACCTTGCCTGTCAGTGAGATGCCGTGTGCCTTTCCTCTCACCTATCAGCAGCTTGTACTGACCTCAGCACTCCTGATTTGGGTTCCCTGCAAAAGTTCTGCTTTTTGAACATACTTTGGTGATCTATTTTCTCTTTCCCTCTTGACTCGTTCAGAATTTGGCATGTGTTTAAACAACAAAATTAGCAAACAGACCTCCTGATGTGGATCTCTTAATAGAAGCCAGTATTACCAATGTCAAGGGAGAAATGGTTTTGGCCTGGGCTACAGCAAAAATGCAGTGTTTCCTCTTAAATATTCATAGCCAATTTACAAAGGGAAATGCTGTGGCTGCTTCATGACTGCCTTTGGTTTTGATTAGAAACAGCTGAGCAAAGCCAAACACTCAACTGTGTCTCTGAACAGAGATTAGCACCTGATAAAGATGGAAAAAAAATATGTGACAAGGCTTCATAGGAAATTTCAAAATATCACTATTGTAAATTTTTCGAGTTCTGGCAGTAGTGCCCTTGACTCTGCCCTCAAAATCTTTAATGCTAAGTCAGAGCACAGCTCTTATATGGTGCAGAACTGTGGGCCCCGTTAATTCTGTCCAACTTAGATGGGGTACAATCCAAGTTCTTGCAAAAACTTATTAAGTACCCCTTTGGCAGCAATACGGGCAGAAACTGGGCAGAGGAGCTGGTCCTCTGTTGCTTGGGCTATGGCCCTGAAATTTTGGTTTATGCTCCAGGGCTCACAAGATTTGGGGTTGGTAAAGTTCTTGTTAGTGGACCTGTTTCAGAGCAAATGGTTTAGTTCTATGGAATCTCACCTACTTAAGATGGGGTTCTCCATGGATTACCTGCTGAGTAAGGACTTATTTGTGATTAAGGCTGAGGTACTACAACGCCACACGGATATGGATAGGCAAAGAGAAGTTGCCATGCTGAGGTCTTCTCCTCATATGACCACTTTTCTTTTTTGAATGCCGGAGCCTGGAATTATGGCCCACTGTTTAAAATCTTCAATCTCCCTGTATGGGAAGTACCTGTTGATTTGTGCCCGTTTTAATGCCCTGCCTACAAATTTGTTAGAGAGCCAATTTCATGGTACCCCCTTTTTAAACAGACTCTGTCCTTTTGATTTTCAGGGCATAGAAACCTTGGACCATATTATTTTCAGTTGTCATTTATATGATAAACCAAGAGATCAGTTTCTCAATTCTTTTATTTCTATATATTCGCGGTGCTCGAATGCTGGTAAACTAGAATTGGCTCTGAATGACATGGATATAGATATATCTAGGAGTGTTGCCAATTTTTTAATCCATGCCTTTAAACTGTGCCAGCAATTCCTCCAATCTAAGTACTCCCTGAGCAATCTCTGAGTAACAGCTAGATGAGCCATGGCACTTGAAAGGATTCGATGAAGGAAAGTTTGAATTTTATTATCCAGGATGGTATAATTTTATAGTTTATACTTATGGACCTGTTAAATTGATGGGTTTTTGGTACCTTATTGCATTTTTGTTTTCATTTTTGCTTTATATTTTAAGGTTTTCCTTTATAAATAACTGAAATTTTTATAATATGAGATGAAGAACTTGATGTTCAATAGACTCAGGGGACAGAATGGATAGAAAGGTATGGTTAAATCATTTTGTTTAGGTGTGATTGTTACCCTGGGCTGAGGTTAGATGATTGGGAGGGACTTTCCCCCCTCTCCTACTCCTTCTATAGATGGGAGTATTATTCAGTATTTGGTATTTGTTTTAAGGTTCTTCTCTTGTGTATTTGTTTTCGTTTGTCTTGTTCTGTTTGTTTTGTATATCTTAATGGCCGACGGCCGCAATAAACTAAACTTGACTTGGCTATTGTAAACCTGTCAGTAACTTCCAGTGAGTGAACACATTCCCTCCCTCTCATCCTAGGGATGGACAAATGCGGTTCGGAAATTCAGAGTTCGGCCTGAACTCGGCCTATTTGGATGACCGAACTGAACTTCTGAACCAAACACTCGAACTTTCAAACAGTTTGGAAAAGTTCAAATGAGTTTGGATGAGTTCGGGGGTGGGAAAAATGTGACTGGAAGGGGAAGGCAGATGAGGAGCAGACTTCCTGGCACCAGGGTGGACACCAGGCGTGGTTTCAGGGCCAAAAATACTGATATCAAAAAAATTTCAGTTTCAGTACCTGATAGCACTTTTTTGAATGTTCGGCCGAGTTCAGATGAACTGAACTCCGCCGAACCAAACAGCTGAACCCGAACTCGGGTTTTGAACCGAACGAATGAACGTCCGAACATCCGAACGGTGTTCTGTTCGCCCATCCCTATCTCATGCTACAGTGTCCCTGGGATGGGCGGGCGGGGGGGCACAATAACACTTCTGTAGATCATGAGGAATACATGAACACTTACTCCATTTACAGCCAGAAAAGGCCTTGCCCCTGAAAACCTTTCACCTATTGAAACCACACAGGAACTAATTATCCATTCAGTGTGATATAACACCATCAGTTACTCAAGTTTACAGTATATAACTTTAATGAAGAGGTCTTTCCTTCTGATTCGCTCAGGAGGAATGTCTTTAATAGGTGATTTCCTGGATTAAGTTTTCCCCACAATGCAGGGGATAGGAAAGTGGGTTTCATCCAGCCATATATTAGTCTAAGATAGAACTCTAACCCAACAAGGGTGAAGCTATACTAGGAGCATGTCCAGCTGCACTGGAACCCATGAACCTGAGGGGCCCACACTCCCTGGTACAGAGGTGTACCCTATTACTATGAAGGAGGTGGAAACTGGAAAGGGACCAGTTTCATCTTCTGTATCAGGGCCCATTCCAAACTATCTATGCCCCTGTATCCCAATGGTTCTGTAATCTCACCCATATTACATGTGTACACTAAATCTGATGTGATGCTGAGTGGAAAGAATGCTGGGAATCCATTCACTTTAGCTCTGGATATTGCAGACAAATCTCCCACACCTCAGACAAAGGCAGGAAGTTTAAGTGGTAGAAAAAGGAAATCACTGGGCAGCAGTGGTGGGGGGAGATAAATCAAGAATATGCATTCTTTTGGTCCCATCTTTGAAACACACCAGTATGTACTTTAGTCCTGAGGAATGTCATTGTCATGGACGTCACTAGGACTACTCACAAGATTAAAATTTAACTTGAAGCATAAACCAAGGATTTTTCAGTCAGAGCCTTGCTCTTTTGCAAGCACCAATGTGCTTGCAAAATCTAATGCATTTGATTCATTAGTCCTAGTTACTTTTTCATGTGTGCATCTTCCCATTAGCAGGATGAAAAGCCAAGAGCCACTGTCTATATTTGAACTCTTACGCAAAGCAGAGTTGTCCAGGGCCCGTCACCCAGCCTCTAGGCAAACACGGTTCGGATGTTCGGAGTTTGGCCCGAATTCGGTCTGTTTGAATGTCTGAACCGAATGTCCGAACCAGACTCAAAAATGGCCGAACAGTTCAGTCATGTTCGGGTGAGTTCGGATGAGTTCAGGGGTGGGAAAAATGTGACTTTGGGTGGGAAAAACGACTGGAAGGGGGAGGCAGCTGAGGAGCAGACTTCCTGGCACCAGGGGTGGAGACCAGGCATGGTCCCATGGCCAAATGATACTGATACTGAAAAAAAATCTTCAAATTGGGTATCAATTTTAGTATCAATAGCACTATTTTTGGATGCTCGCCGAACTCCACTGAACCAAACAGCCGAACCCGAATTCGGCTTTTGAACTGAACGTCCAAACATCCGAACTGCATTCTGTTCGCACATTCCTACCAGCTTCACTGCCTATTAAGCAGTAACTATCTTTCATTTGTGATTCAAAGGAACACCACTTTGATGAAAAGCCATATATTTGTTTTTATTTTATTTTTTATTTAATAAATTTATACCCCGCCCCTCCTGCTAAAGCAGCCCGGGGTGGCTTCCAACAATAAAAACAGTATAAAAACAATTTAAAACATCAGTACAATAATATTAAAATATTAAAACAGGGCTAAATATAATAAATACAAAATAAATAATAAGTAATGTGGGGGAGCTAAAAAACCCTCACCCTATTCTCCCACCATCCCCAAAGGCCTGGGAAAACAGCCAGGTTTTACAGCTTTTCCGGAATGTCAACAGGCATGGGGCCAGGCGAGCTTCCTCCGGAAGGGAGTTCCAAAGGTGCGGCCCGGCCACCGAGAATGCCCTCTCCATTGTGGCCCCCCGCTTAACACGGGGACCTCCAAGAAGGCACCCCCGGCAGACCGAAGGAGCTGCTCTGGGGTGCGGAGGGCGAGGCGGTCCCTGCGGTATGAGGGGCCCAGATCGTGTAGGGCTTTATAGATCAACACCAACACCTGGAACCTGGCTCGGCACGCTATCGGCAGCCAGTGCAGAGCTCGGAGCACAGGTGTAATATGCTCCCGA
>QEPC01012538.1:871191-892599 GCA_003113815.1 Sphenodon punctatus
GAAGAGGGGGAGGAGGAGGGGGGTTGGTGGGAGAGGCTGAAGGAGGCGAGGAAGTGATCAGAATTATGGCAGGGATCAAAGGAGAGGTCAGCAAGAGAGCAATTTCGTGAGAAGATGAGGTCGAGGGAGTGGCCGTCGGTATGGGTTGGGGAATTGGTCCAGAGTTGGAGATCAAAGGAGGAGTTCAAAGACTATGCAAGTCTAATGGCTCCAGAAATTTTAGATTCCTCAAGGTGGATGGACGAGATCAGTGGGAGTGGGGATGTAATTTTCAATCCACACATTAGCATGATCTACTACTACATGGGAAGAATCACCACAGAAGAGAGTTAAAGCACTCTTCACCTTCAGTCCAGGAACTCATTTTAGGACAGGGCCAAGAACTCATTTTAGGACAGGGCCAAGAACCAATCCCAAATGTTCAAAAATCAAAAGTCAATCCCCATCTTTAAAATTATTATTATTATTATTATTTTATTTTATTATTATTTTATTTTATTTATTATATTGTTAAAAAAATTAGGTTGTTCTTTATTTGTCCTTGGATAAATAGGATACACTGTAGTCATGCATTTGTAGCCCAGGATTTTTGAACAGCCCATTGAAAGGGAAAACTCCCTGAACATGTTCTCCTTGTGTGTGTGTGAAAGCCCATAGTAAGGGAAAGCAATCTGCTCCATGGATGTGCCCTCCCTGAGTGTATGCCATTTTCATGCATGCCTGATTTGCCTGCACATTCCAAATGCAGGATGGGAGGCCACAGAGGACAATTTGGGATCCCCTTGGACAATAGGGAATTAGTTCCCCCCTCCCAAGAGCCACAATGGTCTTGGACCACAGTAATCTGGAAAAGCCCTGGGCCACCATAACCCAGAGTGTGGAACCTATTTGTTTGGTTCTCCCACAGAGACTTATGGAATAGAATTGGTTCCAGAATGTCTGGGGATGTGCCTTTTTTTTATTTTTATTTTTTTTATTAAATAATAAACATGTTCAAAGATGTGCCTTTTGACCTTGATGGCTGTATGTTCAATGACCTTGTCACAGAGTTTGAAACACCTTGTTGACTGAGGCCATCAACTGGACAACTTCCAGGTGTCCACTCCTCATGCATAGGTGGCACAGGGCCCCATGGTTTATGGAAGACCTGCACCTGCTGAAGCAGGAAGGGAGGAGGTTAGAGTGATAGTGGTGCTGGACTTGCACTGAAGCCAACTGATTATGACATAGAGTTGTTTTGAAAACCTATGCCACGGCTATGCAGGCAGCAAAGAGGGTTTTCTTTGCTACCCTCATATTGTCTGCAAAGTCTTGCCCAGATGACTTTGGAGTCATTCCAGGTGGTGAAGCGGCTGGTCAGTCCGGCCTCTCTTCACCTGAAAATGGAAGCATCCAGTGCTCGCTGTGACCAATTCATAGACTTTTTTGCTGACAAAATCGCTTGCATTCACCACTGCTTTGATGCCACGTTTGAGGCAGGGAGTGTACCTGAGGTTATGAATGCCCTGCCTTGTCCTGTTTTGTGCGATCAGTTTGGGTTGATATTGTCCTCTGATGCGGTGGAGATGCTGGGGGCTATGCAGGCCACATCTTGGTGAACTTCATCTGTCCTGGTTGGTCAAGGCCAGCCAGGAAACTGTGGGGTCATTGCTGGCTGGGGTGGTCAATGCCTCCCTTGTGGAGGGCAGCGTCATGGAGTGCCTGAAGGAGGCTGTGGTATGGCTCTTGCTCAAGAAATCATCTCTTTATATGGACGTCCTTGCCAGCTATTGACCTGTCTCTAACCTTCCCTTAGTGAAAGTTATTGAACGGACTGTGACCAAGCAGTTCCAGGCGCATCTGGACTAGATCAGTTTCCTTGATCCTTCGCAGTCAGGATTTCATCCCGGATATGGTACGGAGACTGCACTTGTGGCTTTGGTTGACAATCTGCACTGAGAGCTGGACCAAGGTAGGTCCTCTCTCTTGATTTTGTTAGATCATTCAATGGCATTTCATATGGTTGAACACAAGTTGTTGGTGACACGCCTGTGGGGACTGTGCTAGGATGGGTGGGACTGTTCTTTAATGGTTCTGCTCATTCCTGACTGGTAGAACTCAATGTGTGGTTCTGGGGGATAGTTCATCATCTCCCCGGGATCTTACATATGGAGTCCTGCAGGGTTCTATTCTGTCCCCTCGCCTGTTCAACGTATATATGCAGTCGTTAGGTGAAATAGTGAGAGAATTTGGAGTGGGGCATCATCAATATGCTGATGACACCCAGCTATTCCTCTTGTTTTCATCTGACCAAGGCCTGGCAGTCTCTGTATTCACCTGGTGCCTGGCCATAGTGGGGGATTGGATGAGGGTGAGTTGCCTCAAGCGGAATCCTGACAAGATGGAGGTGATTCTGGTGGGTAAGGGTGTGTGTGTGTGTGTAGGCTTCCATCACTGATGGAGTGTGTCCAACTCTGGTCCCTCAAGTGCAGAGGTTGGGGGTTCTTCTTGATTCAAAGCTCCGCCTGGATGTCCAGGTGGTGGCAGTGGCAAGGAGTGCCTTCAGTAAGTTACATCTGGTCCATCGTCTTTGACCATATATCTCAGACCTCCACCTTGCCACCATCATCCATGCGTTTATCACCTCACGGCTTGACTGCTGCAGTGTGCTCTATGTGGGGCTATCCTTGGTAACAATCTGGAGACTTCAGCTGGTGCAGAATGCAGTGGCCCACCTCCTAATGGGGGCAGGTCACCGGGAGCACATAACACCAGTGCTCCGTTCTCTGTACTGGCTGCCTATAGTCTTCAAGGTTCACTTCAAGGTATTGGTTATAACCTTTAAAGCCCTATACAGCCTGGGCCCTGTCTCCCTGTGGGACTGCCTCACCCCCCATGTCCTTGATCAACCCCTGTGGTCATACGGGGGTGCCCTGTTGGAGGTCCCCCAGATTTCTTGGGGGACCACATTTGAAGGACGTTCTCGGTGGCCGCAACATGACTTTGGAACTCCCTCCCAGTAGAGATTTGCCTCTCTCAGGACCTCTCCTTATTTCACAGATGATGCAAGACCTGGCTATTTCACGAGGCATTTGGTGAGGGGGGGGGAGGGGGGGAGACGGTTTAAGTTGAATTGTTTTAACTGAGTTTTTAATGTTATTTTATCTTGGATTTTATATTTTATTGTAATTATGTTTGTTGTACACCACCCTGAGTCGCTGTATGATGAATAGGGCAGTATAAAAATATTGTAATAAATACATTTTAAAAATTAAATAACCTGTCGAGCTGTTGGAAATAGTGCCCATCAAAATGCTGGGCCAGTGCAAGCCAGCCACTGGAGATGGTCTTTGTACTCTGGCAGTGTTGTTAGAGTCTCCCTTCCTTGTGAGGTTTCCAGAGATCTCTGGGGTGCTGATATTGGAGAGCAGCAGACCATTGCCCAGTGTTCTTCTGTCTCTAGCTGAAATCACTTTCTGGGTCAGGAGAGATAGTCTCTTAGGGTCTCCAGAGACCAGCAGTGGAGAAAACAGTCAGCGTGGGCTGGCCGGAGAGAGCATCCTGAATGGGATGACTGAACCTGGTAAGCTCCTCTGAACTAGCCCCTAGCTGAAATCACTTTCTAGGTCAGGAGGTGAGCTCCCACAGTCTCCAGAGGACAGCATCATAGAAAGCAGCCAGCGTGGGATGGCCGTAGAGAACAGCTTGGGCGGGACAACTGGACCTGGTAAGCCCCTCTGATGCAGCCCCTTGCTGAACTCACTTGCTGGATCAGGAGGCAGGCTCCAAGAGTCTTCTGAAGATGGCAGCTGCAGCAGCCTGTGAGAAACAGCCTCCCTGGGCCAGGTTGAGGCAAAGGCTGCTGAGGTGTGCCTGAGGATGCTGGCGACGAAATGTAGCGGCAGCCTATGCGGGACAGCCAGGGTTCTGTGAACTGAACATCCCCCAAAGAACTGTGAGTGGGGTGAAGGGGTTTGGGAACAAAGAACGGTGACTCTTTGCTGTAACACTGGACTCTTGTTCTGAGGGTGGGATTTATGTGCTGGACGTTCATCAGTACCATGTGCTCCATTGTGTTAATACTTTGTTAGTTCTTACCTTTTAATAAAGCTCCTTTGTTCACAACCTAGCTGGCGTGCTTGCAAGAGGGGAAAAGTAACAGCCTGCTAGGCTGCCCAGTAAAATTTAGTGTCCCAGATTTCTGGGTGGGGACTCGAGCCAATGTGTTTAGTTGTGCAACCCTCTGAAAAGGTAACCTAGCCCTTCTTGCCACAGATGTCATTGGCACAAGGGTTACACTTCAGACTTCTTTCTACAACCATGTGGCCTTACTGTTTTGTAAATGAAAAGAGGTTAGTGTGACAGGGCGCAGTCTGTGAGAAATGCTGGTTCTTTAAGAGAGCTGGCACCAGCCTAGTTGCATGTGCTAGTGAGGCTGCAGGCACTGTGCAAACTGGAGGACAACACCTAAAGTAAAGCAGCAATGCTTCGGCGTGGCAGAAGCCAGCCCAGGGATTAAAGTCAGAGCTTAGTGCCGTAGAGCTGTGACAGGGACAGGAGCTCCACAGCAGGATGCAAATTCTAAGACACTTACAAGAAATCTAGGTTACAGGGCTGCATTGGCTCCAATGCAGCTCTACAACCTGTAGAAATCTCTCATATTTCTTGTGCATATCTGGCCAACCTATGAGAGAGGCTTGTTGGGGAGGGCAGAACCAGGGGGGCCTATCTAAAGGCTGGGGTCAGGAGGGACTTTACCTGGAGAGCAGAGAGGGGGCTGCAACTGAGAAGCCGTAGGCCTTAAGGACTACCTATATATGAATAAGTGTTTGGTGATGGGAATGTATATATAAGAAGCAAAAGAGGTGGAAAATTGTCAATAAAAGGACAATTGAGCTGCTAATTCCCAAGAGAGTGACCTGATTGGACAAGTTCCCAAAGAGACTTACCCCAGGCCATATCCTGTTACAGTGAGGTTCTCACAATTTTAAGTTTTAAGATAAATAATGATTAATTATTTATGAAGAACTAGGAATGTACCTGGCACTGAACAACAATGAATTCCAAATAGCTTCCTGCCTTGAGGGCTAGGATGGACAAGGGAAAGGAGACAAGGAGGAAGGGAATATAGGGAGAGCCATGGACACATTTATGAAGTTGAGAAGTCACAGGTGCATGTACTTAGCTTAGTCATGGGGGTAAGAGGAAGTTAACTGCAAAATAAATAGCTTAAAAGTTAAAACCGTGTTGTAGCCCCCAGTGAGTTTCTGGATTGTCTATTTCATTACGAAGGTAGGATTAGGTGGTATTAAGAGTAAGAGTTACTGCCATCTTCCTTGCATAAGCTAAAGCCACTGGGAGTTGGTTGAGAACATTTTTTTTCAAATAAAATGTAGTAATCTGCAAACAAAAGAGCAGTAGAATCACAGGAATCAGGAAAGAAAAGCTCCGTTATGGCATATAGTTTATCCTCTTCATTCAGCATAGGATTGTTCCCTACAGTCTATTCTCCACTCTTGTTTTAAATATCAAGAGATGGGGCCATTTCCAAGTTTCACTGGAGATTATTTACAATCTATTAGACACCCCACTCTTCATAGTTAGACTAAACTGAGGTAGTTGCTCTTTTCCAACACATACTCTCCCCCTCTGCTAATTTATACATGGTTTTTCCTGCATGATTTCTAACTAGCATGAATTAAGATATAAGTACTGAAGACCCTAGGTACTTGGGGCTCTAATGTGAAGCAACAGAATCTCAATTTCTATCCCCCCCCCCATACATACACACAAAGTTTCTTGACCTAATGGTACTGAAGAGAACATGGAAAATGTGATCCAACTCTAACTAGGGCCATGATGTCTGAGTTTAGAGATTGTGAAAATATCTCTGAGAGGTAAAAACTGCTGCGTGTATCTTATTAGGGTATTGATTCCAGCACTGCCCTAACAAAGGACTGTGTGTATGGAAAAGAGTTTTACTCAGTTGCCAACCCAGATATGCCGATGGGGGTCTCCTCACAGCCACACTGGACTCTCCAGGAGAATAGATTACACTTGTTGTGCCTGATAGGAAGAGAAGGAAGATTGCATTTGGCTCAGGAAAAGAGAGGAGGGTACCCCTGCTGCTGCTTCTGCCTCTGTGAGGGTGGAGAACTCCCCTCCCCCCACTACTGTTCTAAGGGAGAAGTTGAATGATGGTGAATGATGGCAGTACATGTTGGTAAGGCCCCAGGTAACATACTTTATGCTTTGATTTGTGTGGGCTAGAAGTAGCTTTCCCAGTTCAATTAAAGAGGCTGGTTTTGACCTATAAAGTCCCAAATGGCCTGGGCTTCACATGTCTGAAAGACTGCCTTTCCCCTCATGTCCCACTGCAGCCTCCGAGGTCTGCCGGTGAGCACCTTCTTGTGCCTACTGTCTGCCACAGCAGGGGCATGCAGGGAGGTGTTCTTGGTGACTGCCTCCCCCTAAAGGTCCATTTGAGCCCAGGCAGTGGTGTAACCAAAGTCTCTCAAATGGGAAGGGCACAACCTGGAGGAAGGAGAGGATAGAAATAAATGGGGAGACACAGGTCTCCCCAGACCATCCCTTGGATATGCCACTGAGCCCAAGCCTGTTCATTTTCCTGAGGCTATGCAAGACCTTTTTATTTGGGCAGGCATTTGGCAAACATGGTATTGGGATTTTGTGTGTTGTTAACCCACTCTGAGCCCTTGCAGGATAATAAATTTAAATAAATAAAGCAGTGACTACAGGTTTTCTTGATGGCTTGAGATTTACAAACTCAGCTCTTCAAGGAAAATCTCTCCTCGTTCCACACAAGGGTACCCACTAGCAAATCACTCTCAAGACATCATAGTGGGTTCTCAGGGGTGAATACTGGTGAGATCCCAAATTTGGGGGACAGGGCAGAGGAAGGGAGACCAGCTGAAGAAAGGAAGTTCAACAGATATTCTAAATCTAGGTACAATCCTCAAACTGTTTTGTGCCAGCACAAGCCCTTAGCATCAGTGCAAGCTCAAATGAATGTGGCGTGTTGTCGCACTAAAGGCCAGTGCTGAACAACTTGAAGGTAATGGAGTTGGTAACACCACATGAGCATCCTGTATCAACATTAATGAATTGTTCCTCTAAAAACAGACTGTGTTTGAATGGATTTAATGCCGTATGCTCAACCCCTCTGCTTTACATAATAAACAGATTCCTGAAGATGCACAAAGTCTTGTTGTGACCCAGAGAGGGGTAAGGCCAATGGATGAGGCCAAGACAAAATCCAGGGGAATAGGGCCATAATGAGAATTTTGGGATCAAGTCAAGTCAGGAGCCAGTAGGTCGGAGACAGAAACCCTAGTTGAATCAGGAACCAGGCAGACAATCACAACAATGCTGTGGTCAGGCTAGAGGAAGGCAGGGGCTGGAACAAAGTAGGAGACATAAGGGCACTCAGCAGGGTCTGGAACTGTGATAAAGGCATCAGCTATATTGGGCAGATAGATTCCTTGCTCCAGCCAAGACCTTATATAGAGGACCCTAGCCAATCTAGACCAGAGCCAGTACACCAACTAGGGACTTGGTAGAAAAAGTTATATGTGGATTTGGATCTTGCTAATATGTTGGTTAAAACATATTTCCTGCATAGAAAAGCAGTCAGAACATGTGTCTTCACACAAGCGACATGGGTCCAATTCCCACACGAGCTTGTGGTGGGCAATTGCCAATACCACTCAGCAGGGCAAACGGGGAAGTCAGCCACATAGTAGCAGGGAGGCTGGGCAGGTCAGCCCCTGTTACAGCTGCTGCTATGGCCGGCGAGGATGTGAAGCTGGCTGCACGAATGCATGCCCATCCCTGCCCTGCCTTCCTTCCCCCCGCCCAGGCTGAACTTAGGGCGCTTTTAAATGAGACGGAAATGGCGGCTGAGCCCTTTAACAGCTGCCATTGAAACCGTCCGTTTAAATGCCCGACGCGGAGAGCAGCCGAGTCTTCTCCGTGTCAAGTCGGCCCAGCAATCCTGCCCCCTTCAAGACGGATCACTGATGTGCTGACTTTAACCTGCACTCCCGGGTTCCCTAGCAGAGTGTGCATGCGCAGAAGGACACGTATGTGCACATACTCTCTACGCCATGTCTGAGGCTCTTCTGAACATCAGACACATTGTAGAGAGGAAGGTGGGGGGGGGGCGATGCCGCATAATGAACAATCCCCTTGTGAGCAGGATCGTTTAAAAGCGCCCTTAAATCCCGTCCCTTGCTGTGAAGTGGCCGGCATGTATCTCACCCCGCAGCAGACAGAAGGGGTCCAGCTCCAGCCTCAAGGGTTGTCCTGATCTGGGCAGCCTTACCCCGGGTTGCCCAGGTTGCTCTGCGACGTGTCCTCAGAATTTTTCCAAGAACGCATTGCGTAGCAGGCAGCTGTCTGTCCCGCCACAGGGCAGTGGGAACATCTGGCTGCTGCCGGGCACATGATGCACTGCATCATGTGACCCAGATACCCAGGGAGGGGTAAGGCTACCCAAGGCATGGTAGCCTCCCCTCCCTGTCTTGTCTGGAGACACCCAAGGTCTATACATGGGCTCAAGGTTCATTGTAGCTTTATGCTTTCTGAGTAACAGAATACAATTTTCATTCGACTATATTCACTCATGTAACTAAAAATTATTTCCAAGATAGAAACCATGCAGGTGATGTTAGATTTTGGGTGTTAACATACGTGATGGTGGAGTGCTGCTCTCACAAACTGATCTGGACTGGGAAGCTGCTTGCTTCCCGGTCAGGATCTGGTCCGACTGTGGAACAAATGTTCAAGCGGCCAGGCCTGGGGGGGCGGGGAGCTGCACAAATGTGCAGCAAACTGGCCCTGCCCCCATGCTGCGCACAGCAACCTGCCCCCCCATGACGGCCACCCATCATGGGACCACTCAGGATCAGGTCGGGAACAGCAGGCTACTGCATGTGATAACCCACTGTATCCTGGTCTGGCAGGGCCATTAGAATCCCCCTCACATGCACCACCTGAGTGGGTCCTCTGTGACTGTTCCACTCAGGGAACATGGACCCCCACCCCACCCCCAGCTGGGCCCGTTTAAAAATGGCCATTGTGAGGGCTTTCAAATGGGTGTAAATTATAATGAGTGCTCCTGAGCAGCTCCCAAAGAACAAGAAATTTAAATGCAAATAACTCATTGGTAGCTAAATGTAATTCATTGAGTGATAATTGAGAACTCCTTACCTGTAGTGATTAGCAGGAATGAAATCCCCCCCCCCTTTTTGTGGAAACTAACTATTACTTTTCCCCAGCACAGTAATAATTTCAGAAACAGCAGCAACAATTAATAAATGAGACAGTATGGACTCCCTCCTATTGTCCCTGGGGTCTGTGCCTGGACAACTACACTGAGGACAATGCATGTTTAACGGTAGTGAAAGAGACAAATTACTTTTGCAGCTCTAAGTATGTTCTACATGCTTAGTACAATTAAATTTGTTTACAAGCCTGATATTCTAGAAGCCTGCAATCTTCACTCAAGCAAAACTACTTTTACTTCAATTCTGAATAAATTCTGCAGAATCAGGCCTTGTGTTTGAATAATCCAACAACTCTCTGGTTTTTCTGTTTTGTATTGCCCCATTAATTGGCAGGACAGGGGTATGACACATACAAATTTCACTCAACTCCACTATCCCGTGGGCATCAGCTCTGTACCCACTGGGGAAGCAATTACTGTTATTAATTCAACTATACGACTTGGATAAAATTTAATGTAGGTGGTGATTTCTTTTTCCAGCTACTACATCCTTATCTTTAATTTTGTTGCTGGCTAATGGTCAGCCTATTCTTCTGTATTGTGCATCTTTGGGACTGAAGATCTGCTAACAGGAAGCAGGTTTAAAACAAATAACATGAAGTTTTTTTTTCCCCAACATGCAATAAAACTGTGGAACTCATTGTCAGTGTAGCAGGCTGAATGAATTATTTAAAGCCCGGTCCATTAAGGGCTACTAGATGGGTTGGTCAGGGGGACAAGACCCTTGGCTGTTGAAAGATGGGGGAGGATGGCAGAAAATCGATTACTCCATTGTAACCTGCTGCCTGCTCCCTGAGACAACTGAGACTGGCCACTGTCGGAGACAGAATGCTGGGCTCGATGGACCACTGATCTGACCCAGTAAATGGCATTTCTTACGTTTTATGTTCTTAGATTCCTCAGTCTTTTCTCAAATGAGTATATTAGCAGGTGACACCTTCCTATGCATTATATACTTCTCAAAACCTAATTGCATTTATTCCAGGAGATGTCACTTGGGGAACGGCCCCTTTATCGGTAGATTTTAAAACACTTTCCAAAGGTAGGTAAGAGTTATCATCTTAATTTTCACTTCTGTGAGTTCTGCTAAGCTCTGTTCATTATATTATTATTCCTTCCTTCCAAGTCGTCCCTAGTCAATGTTTCTGTTTCATGCACCTTTGGGAGTCTGTCTGACAATGAAAATTGCGAGCTCTCTGTGATTTTGACTGTCTTCTTTGTAGGGCTGAAATGAATATGGTATTTGGTTTTTGTGAGGAAAATATTCATATTCCTCACAAAAGCTCCACCTATTTTGTCTTTGGTGGTACTATAGCGTAAGGTTTTTGAATTTTGAATGTGCATGCGACTGGTTCAAATGCCAAACATGAAATACCTACATTCCAGAGTAACTGAAATACTAAACACGAAAACAAAGATTTGAAACATTTATTTATTCAATTCCATAAAATTAAGCTGCAATTGAATCGTGCTTCATACTTGCTTCATCAAATTGGATGCAGACATAATTAATCTGTCAAATTTGGTATTTGTTTTGGCTATCCCTTTCAGCTCTACTCCTTTGTTACTCATTGGGTGTAGCCACATGAGATGTCATCCCACTTTGGGCAGCCTTATTCCACTTTGGGCATCGTTACCATGCAACACTCATCTGCCTGGCAGCTGCCAGATGTTCACCCTGACTGGTGGTGGGGTGGGCAGCCAGCTACTACATGATGTGTCCTCAGAAAAAGGCTGGGGGAGCAGCACATAGTAAAGTTGCCCAAAATGGGATAAGGCTGCCCAAAGCGGGATGACAAAGTGGCATCTCAACCTTTTTCCAGTCATAAGTACTGGAGTGACACAACTGACTACTTGGGAGCACTGCATAATTTGCATGAATGATTTGCATAAATATGCATAGATTAACTCTCCCATCTGAAGTTCAATTTAATTAAACGGAAATTGAGATAATTAATCCATTAATTCCAGTTTACATTGACTTTAAAGGATGAAGAACTGTTTTAAAGTGCTCCCGAGCACTAATGACAGATGGCATGGGGAGCACTTTCATACCACAAGGCTGAGAATCCCTGTCTTAGGGTCTTATTTCTAGAGCAAGGGTGGGAAACTTCTGGCCCTTGGGCGGAATCTGACCTGTGACTGTTTTTTTTATTTTGGTTCCTTTCCAGTTCTTGGATCTGGCGTATGGAACCAGTCCCTATCCTCAAGGACATAAAGAATGAGCTCAGGGGAAGGGTCCTCATCTTCCGTTACTCCCTTCCCCCAGCATTCCATCTCCCTAGCAACCGTTGCCTGGAGCGAGCCACAATCCTCTCCCCCTCCCTTTTCTCCAACCCATCAAAGTAAATCTTCTTGTATCTGCCACATTTTCCAAACCCAGTTTTTCTTAGTCTGTCCTCAGACTTTCACACAAGACTGCATTTCTACTCAATTGACAGTTTTAATACCTTGGGGTTACAATCAGAGAAGGAGGGAGAGTTCTTAACTGCTAACAAACATTTTCCTCCCTGAAATTCGAATCTTCACATTTCACCCTTGCACTCCAAATTTCCATAAAAGTCTTTAATCACTCCAATAATAGACTTTACATTTTATCTTGGATAGCATTGCCACAAAAGGTATCTCTTTTCCCTCTTAAGACTCCTCATTTTAAGGTCATTCTACCATTCATGGCATAGATCCATGATCTGGATCCTTCCCTTCCTTCTCTGCTCCTCAGCACATCCCTTAAGCACCATCACTACAACTCCTATCTGGCTTATGTAGAATTGTACTAACTGGAGTCTTCCCAGAGAGCAATGGATATCTAATCAAGCCAAGAAAACCACTGGGCAAGGACTTGATGGAAAGCATGCAAAACTGGGGATCTCTGGCTCTAAGCAATCTCTTTGCTTGGTCACAATGCGTCAGCTTCTTAACATTTAAGAGACTGTTGGTATTTATGGGTACGGCCACATGAGACATTAACCTACATTGGGCAACCTTACCCCACATTAGTCTGCAATGCAGCTGACGGTTAGACTGGTGATCGCCAGATGTTCAACTTCACCCAGCCACTTCCACCCTGGAATGGGCAAGCTACTGTGCTAAACGGCCAAAGAATTGCACTGGTAGCTTCAACATGTATTGTCACACACTTAAGACCTATTAAAATCAGAAACATATAACATAAACATGAATAATGCAATCTCAGAGCTATCTGTAATACCACTGCCTCAAATTACAGCTATGTCAAGGGTGAGAGGGAAGCGGGGAGAAAAGCAGAGCTAAGCAAAACTTTAGAACAGTGTTTGGATACCTGTTTTTCCCCCCAATAGAATTTCTATTTTTCCCAATAGAAAAATCAGTTATTGGGAATTTTTTCTTTGCTGAGTTCCAGTATTGGGGGAAGGGAAATCATATCCCATAAATGAAAGGGGAAATTGCAGAATCCATGATTAGCAGCACTTGTCTTGTTTTTTCATTCTGATTTTTATCAGTAGTACAATAAAAAGAAAATGTTAGAATGTAAGTTAAAGATTGCAATCGCATTTGTCTCGATTTCCTGAGTGCTAAGGTTCTTTAATTGTGTTTCACTGGTAATAAAGGTTGAAACACTTCTTAATCCCTGATTATTCTATGAAACATTTCACTTATCATGGAGAAAAATGCTAATAATTGAATCGGACTCACTGAAAGTGTAGCGAAGGTTTGGGAAAGAGTAGCCATATCTTTCAAATTCACTTCAGGCAAGACAACTTTAATCTGCTTCCTTTTAAAAGTGTCACCTTTCAGCAAGGGAAAACACAGTGAACAGGTCTCTGGCTATGGAGGAGGAGATACACATAGGAGGATTTGTACAGACTAAAGTCTTCTTCATACAATCACTTCCTCTCAGGGTAACTAACCCTTCTTTGCTTTTATTTACAACACGTCTACACAGAAGCAGTCCAGTCCTACACCAGTTAACGTATGCACTGCACGTTAACTTGTGTGTTATACTCGTTGAAGTGAATTGGTCTTGCATGTAAGCTAACTCATAGTATGCAATACTATGCATTGCCTGACAAAGAATTGGGATGACAGTGTTTAAAGCAAAGTAGGGTGTGTTTATCCCTGGAGATATGTTAAAGAGGGGCACATACTCTGAAGTACCAGGGGGTAAGTGATCATGTAAACAGGGAAAGGAGGTTAATTATGTTGGTTAAGCCTCTTAATATCTGATAGTTCACACCATTATTTGCCTGTGGGGTACCATCCTTTTTTTTTAATTAATTACTCTATCTTGGCGTGAATGCTCAAAGTTATTTTTCACTATCATGGATGAATGCATGTTGGGGGTGACAACCCTGGGAGCGTAGACCTGAGTTTATTATATAAATATGTTAAAGCTTCCCCAGAATTAGAACTGAAATGAGTACATGCAAAAACAGGTTTACCCAATGATTTTCCGATACCCGAATCAACCCAGCAACATCAGGTACTGATTGGTACTCGAGTTAGGTACCTGATGTCTTGGTATGTTGACTTCCAGTCCCAGAATGTTGACTTCTGGAACCAATTGTTTGAGTTCCATCCCCAATTTTTCAGCTTCTGACATCTATTTTTTTTATTTTCCTGCCCTGGAAAGTCAACTTCTGGTCCCGATTGTTTTGTTTTCCATCCTGATTTTTCAGTTTTCCATACCACTGTACCAATCAGTAATTGGAAAAATTGGAAAATTGACACTGGAAATTACCATTTTAGTGAGGTTTTTTGTATTTGGGTACTCAGTCGGTACCTGAGTAGCCCATTGAGTACTTGATGCAGTACTTGAAATTGCAGGTAGTAACTGTAGGTATTAAAGAAAGTACCCATTTCAGGGTCTATCCAGAATTTAAAATAAGGATCTAGGAAATTCTTCTGAGAACTGGAAAGAGAAATGATAAAAATGGAGCTATCCAGCTGCCCCACTGGAGTTTTATTGACGTTCTCTCTGAAAATGGAGGACTAGGCAGTAATAAATCAATGGAGTAGCACCCCTTCTGAAACAGATTAAGCATACAGTAAAATTTGAAGAGTATCTGGACAGCCTAACCAATCTGCGCCTCCGCAGATTGTATACACATCTTCGTTTGCAGATTATCTGTTCAACTGTGATAGAAGGTAAGCAAAATCGAACTCCCTATACCAGACGACTGTGTTCATGTTCGTTAGTCGAGGTCGAATCAATCGACCATTTTTTGCTAAGATGTCCATATTATGACTCCTTATGCACAGTCTGGCTTTTACCTTTACTAAAACAGGGCTGTGACTTTAATAACGAGGGCGCATACCAATTTCCTCTTACGTGTACAGAGAGAGAGGATCTTGTGGCTATAGCTACCTTCTTAATTCTGGCTGAGAGGAAAAGATTGCATCTGAGGCAAAGGATGAAGACACAAACTATGGGATAGTATCTGACCCCTTAGGGTTTTATCCTCTCCCATGTATGGCTGGGGGAGCAAGGCACTTAGGGTTGCAGATTTTTCTTCCTTCGGGGATGTGTGATTAATTTACGTGGATAATATAAAAGGAGCTTAGTAGTATTCAATAGTAACATTACCGTGTAGCTTTTGTGATATGGTATGTTATGATAAAGGTTTGTGTTTATTCGCTACTTTTATTTTATTGTCGATGGGACAAGTTCCCCGAAGCTTTTAGCTTGTATTAATTATATGTTATATTTATTAGTAGAGGTTATATTATGCTCACTATGGGAGATTATTATTGTATATATATTTTATAAGTGCAAGTTGTTTTTGTTTTTGATTGTGTGATCCAATGGATCTTTGGGATGACGAAGTGCATATGAGGATATAGTACCAGTAGATGTGAAAATCCAATACTTCACACCAGTAGATGTGAAAATCCAATACTTGGATTTTAAGTTGTTATGAGAAGTTATGTATTATTTTGTGTCTTATGTATGTTTTGTTATTGTTTTGTTTTGTTATATGTATGTTTTCGCTGGCCATTGGCGAAAGCCCATGCCGAATAAATCTAAATCTAAATCTCTTAAAATGAAAAGATGAAAGGTAAAACATGAAACTTATATTTTACTTTTTGGTGGCAGCACACTGTGAAGCTGCAACAAAATGGAAGCAAAAAGAGGCCCTGAGCATAAAGCATTGGTTAGAATGAACGCATTAATAATGGAAAAGCTAACAGATGCAAAGAACAGCTTCTTAGGAGACCATCACAGATATGTTTGTAAGAGGAAAACAGAGAACTCACAGTCAAACAAAAAAATCCCTCAAATGTTAAATATTTTATAAGTATCGACTAGGTTTATAGATGATGGACTATGGAATCATGACATAATAATCTCCAGCTGTCTGAAGAACCCTGATGACATACTCTCTTGCTGTAATTTCCTCACTTAGTTTTATGTACCCATCTGAAATTGTTCCATTGCTCTATTGAATCCTGTTGAAAGAAAAAGCCTCAGTGATATAATGGAACATGGGAACTGTGATTCACTCCGTGTTAGCATAAAGGAAGTCTAGTATAGCTAAGGGAAATGAAAAAGTTGTTATAGGGAAAAACCCTCCGCTTTTCTGGAAGACTTCCACGTTAAAGCAAGTGTTATATAGGAGTTCTTCTTTTTCAACAATTTAATTGATTTCTCTCCACTTTCCTTGATCTGGATAGCTGTTTCCCCTCCCTGCCCCGCCCTGCCCCAGCCCCTCTCCTTGTTTTGACCAGATAGGATATTTGAAAGACAAAATCAGAGAACAGCTGGAGAAGAGACTGCAAATTGATAATCTACAGTTGAAACAATTCTTTCCGGCAGATGATGCCACATAATACCATTATTAATATAACAGTAGCACCCAGAAGTTATGCTAGGGCAAAATGGGAGCAGCACAGCAGTGAATCCTGCCAGTAATCCCATCTTTCAGAAAGACATGCAAATAATGATCTGGTTCCAGTGCCATTAACCCCACTGGTATTCTGATTCATCTTCTTCTGAAGACTCAGGTCTATTGGCTGACATCTTGGCTGCTAACAATTCTCTCCTGCTTTCTTTTTATATTATATCAGTTAATTAATAACTTAAGCTTAATCAAATCATTAAACTATCAAACCTCAACTTTTTCATTCCTTCACGTTCCATCCAATCCCACTCAATTCAGGTATACATGGTTTAATGTAGATTGTAAATCCACAGAGGAAGGCACCAAGTCTTGCATTTTTCTATGAAGCATCAATCTTATTTCTAGTGGAACAGAAATAGTGGAAAAATAATAGTAGCTATTTTGGGGTACTTGGATGAACAGGTGTGTTTTTAACAGTGTCTTGGGCGGAGGCAGGGATGTTCATTTTGTTTCTTTTCCCCTAATAACTAAAATAAAAATTTCCAATTTCATTTTAGTTATTAGGAAAATAGAAACAAAATTTAGTGCAAACATTTAGTTTTGCCTCTCAGTAACAGGCGCCCGGCCTTTGAAAGTGATGGGAAGCTGGCCTGGCTGCTGTGCCAGGAGCTGTGCCAGCTCCCTGTCATTTTGAAAGGCTGCTTGTCCCTCTCCAGCATCTCACAGCTGTCACAGCAGCCAGACTGGCTCCTTGTTACTTTGAAAGGCCGGGTGCCACTCCCCCACCCAGCACCTCACAGCTGTGAGACGCTGGAGAGGGGGAAGTGGCCGTTTAAAGTAACAGGGAGCTGGGCTCAGCTGCTGCCACAGCAGTTGGACTGTCTACCTTTCACTTTGAAAGGCCAGGCACCACTTCCCCATCTCCAGCACTTCACAGATGTGAGGCGCTGGAGAGGAGGAAGCAGCCTTTTAAAGGGTAAAAACAGACATGAGAGTGGCCTGATTTGGTCTGTAGGGATGTGTGAACATGGTTCAGACGTTTGGAGTTTGGCCCGAACTCAGCCAGTTCGGACATCTGAACCGAACGTCCGAACCGAACGCCCAAAGTCCCGAACAGTTTGGCCGCATTTGGATGAGTTTGGGCGCGTTTGGGTGGGAAAAACCTGGCTGGCAGGCCCAGGGAGGGGGGAGGGAAGCTGAGGAGCAGACTTCCTGGCACCAGGGGTGGAGAGGCTTGGACTAGAAGCCAGCCTGCCCAATCACCATCCCTCTTTTCTTCAGACCACTGGCTTAGCAGTCTGCGATTGGCAATGGGCTAGGCTGTACGGAACCAATGGGGCTTGTGGAAAGGCAGGAGCAGCAAGTAACAAAAGTCATTGCCCTCCCCCCTTCCAATTCCTTTTGAGCTAGCCACTGATCCTGTCAGCAGGCATTTTCATAAGTCTTCCTCTCCCAGCAGTTTGTGTTCCTAATCCATTGCCATCCTCCTCCTATTTCATCCATTTCCACACATTTACCTCTATATTTCATTTATTTAGATTAAATTAGATAGATTTAGGTGTTGTTTTTATTTTTTACCCCTCCCTGTATTCTTTCTCCCTCCCCTCCATTTAATCCTTCCCTCCTCCCTGTGTATATTCCATCCCTGATTCCCTTCCCCTGTTTTTGGATTTATTTAGAGTAGCATTAGATTGATTTAGGTTTCATTTCAGTTTTTTACCCCTCCCCGGAAGACCTAGTGAAGCGCTGAAGCCAGCCAGTGCTGAAGCCGCTGAACCGACGTGCTGCAGCCGCCTCCGCCTGGAGCGCAAGTAAGGTAGGCGATCCCTGGTTGGGGGAGGTAGGGTGATCCCTGGGGTAGAGTGTGTGTTAAACCACCCCCCACCCCAGGGATCTCCCTAGTACTTGCTGGTGCAGGCGCTGGGTCACCACCGCCGGCACAGCGGCGGCCCGGATCCCGCACTAGCAGGGATTTCAGGTAAAAAAATTTTTTAAAAAAAATCCAGGCTGGGCAGGGTGGGTGGGTGGGGTGTCCCCCCTTCCACCCGCGCAGCCTGGATGGGGGAGGGAAAGTGTTTTGGTTTTTTTTGTTTCTTTTACATTGTGGCCATTCATTTCAAAGGCCGCAATGTAAAAAAATCTGGCACAGAGAACCGGTACTGGTACCCCAATTTACAGGATTAATCCAATACTGCCAGTACAACAAAATACTGAAATTCCCACCCCTACTATAGATAGACAGTTGTAGGAGTTAGCTTAGTTATAGAGATAGATAGAGATAGTGTGCAGTGATTCAATTTTAATATTTTATAGTGTGTTTGTAGGACTAGGCCTTTGTAGATATAATATTCCATTTAGTTCCATAGGTTTTAGAATAGTTAATAGCAGTTAGAGTTAGTGTAGATATATATAATATAATCCAATTTGGAATAAATAATTTTTGAAAAAAAAAATCTTTGTGTGCATTATTTAAGTTTTAGAAATGGAGAAGGGAAGCAGGAGAGGCCGGTCTGCTGCCTGAAAGGCAGGCAATGGGGCATGTGGCAGAGGTGGCAAGGGCCGTGCCAGCGGAGTGGCAGGCATCAGCAGCAGCCCGAGTCCATCACCACGCCCCAAACTGCACAGGCCTGATTTTGGCAGACAGGCTTCAGAGGCTCCCAGAAGTGGCACTAGGGGTGTGGCTCGGCGGCACCTCCTGCCAGGGTACTCCACTGCCATGTTGGGCATTGGAAGGCCTGCAGTCCAGAAAGCTACAGCTGTCTCTGCTGCGGCTGCAGGAGGAGGTGCAGGTGCTTCAGGGGCAGGGTCCAAAGTTCATCATGGGCCACCATCGAACCCCATTATTGAGGTGATCCCCAGCAGTCCAGCGGTTTCCTTGGAAGGCCTAGTGAAGTGCTGAAGCCAGCCACTAGTGCTGAAGCTGGACCTGCACCATGCGGCTGCTGCTGCTGCTGCCAACCAGAGGGCAAGTAAGGCGACTGGTGCTTCACTAGGCCTTCTGGGGAACTTCCAGGTTTCCCTGGAAGGCCTAGTGAAGTGCTGAAGCCAGCCACTAGCGCTGAAGCCAGACCCGCACCATGCTGCTGCCACTGTCGCTGCCACCCAGAGGACAAGTAAGGCGATCCCTGGATGCGGGGGTAGGGTGATCCCTGGGGTGGGGGGTGTTAAACCACCCCCCACCCCAGGGATCGCCTAGTACCTTCTGGTGCCGGCTTCGGTTTGCTGCTGCCAATGCGGCGGCAGCCTGGAGCCCACACTAGCAGCTGGACTTTGGGTTAAAAATAAATTTAAAAAAATACAGTCTGGACAGGGTGGCTTGGGGGTGTCCCCCCTTCCACCCACACAGCCTGGATGGGGAAGGGAAAGTGGGTTTTTTTGGTTGTTTTTTTACATTGCGGCCATTCATTTCAATGGCCACAATGTAAAAAAATTTGGCACGGGGAACCAGTACTGGTACCCCAGATTACTGGATTAATCTGAAACTGCCGGTACAGCAAAATACCAGCAGTTTCGGATATCGGGGGAACCAAAATTTCCACCCCTATTTAAAGCCCTACACAGTCTGGGTCCCACTTATCTGCAGGACTGCCTCACCCCCCAGGCCCTAATCTGGCCTTTGCAGTCTGCAGGGGTTGAATAGAGAAGAGTACACTACTCATCAAACTAATTGTTATCAGTTTGACAGGTCACATGACCAGAAGTCCCACCCTCCCTGACTGTCTCCATGATTGGAATTCCCACCTTCCCTGACTGTCCCCTGGACCGGAAGTCCCACTCCCCTCTCAGAAAGAAGTGGCATCAAAGACAGAAGTGACATTGAAGGCGGAAGTGACATAGAAGTGTCTAATGCCCCTGAACCCGGAAGGTCCTTATGCTTGACTTTGGAGGCTCTGCTTGTGGGTCAAGGAGGATGGAACCTTCGGTTGCAGCCCCCTTGAACCCGCAAGGTTCTCACGCTTGAGTCTGGGATTTCTCTGCTTTGGGTCAGGGTGGCTGGACCCGTAAGATCCTTTCAAGAGGGCAATATAACCCCTCTATGAACTCAGGAGAATGAGATGGACCACTAGGAACAGGGTTACCACGGCAAAAATTCCTGGGCGCTCTGTGGAAGTCTTTAGGCTCTCTGTAACCATGGGCAGAGGCAAACTGCTTCTGCGAGGGTTGTACAAGAAGGAGCTATGAATTACCTCAGTGGATCAGGCTACATGGCTCAAGAGCCCCATGGAGTGTATAAGAAGTCTTTATACAGCAGAGAACCCAGAGACAGGAGAGGAGCCTGTGGAAATGGAGGAGACCACCACAAAAGAGCCTGAGATTACCATGGATAGTCCTGGGAAGGCCCCAGAACACCCTCTGGTAAGTTGTGGTGAGTTGGGGCTAAGGACAAGGGATGGTCTGGGAGGAAAACAAACACAGGACCTTAACTGAGTTTTTTATTTTTTGTTTCAGGTAAACTCTGACTTCTAAAGACTTCTTGAAAACCTGAGTTTGGGGACTCCAGTGAGGACCAATGTATTGTGCCTTCCCTGCTTTTGCCCATGATTGAGAGGAGGAGACCATCTAGACATTTTGAAGGAAACTTTAAAAAAAAAATGTTTTAAAAGGGTACAAGTGTCATTTCTGTTTTTAACTAATCTTTCTAGGACTATGGCAGGCCATGAGGTGCTGGTAGAAATCATTTATTACTTTTTGTTAGAAAGCTTTTGTTAGAAAGCAATTACTACTCCCCTGGCAAGGCTGGAAGTTTTGGAGGGGTGAACCCCCTTTTTCAGGCTGCTAAAAAACACAGTAAAACCGTTTCTAAGAAAGAGTTGGTTTCATGACTTTCAGACCAGGACACCTACACCCTGCACAAACCAGCACACAAGCATTTAAAAGAAACTAAACCCTCGTATCTGGATGTGCAATGGCAGGCTGTTTTGGTGAACATGCAGGCATTCTCTAAGCATAATGGGTAGGCATGGGCGAACAGATTGCGGTTCGTGTTCGGCCGTTCGGTTCGGCCGTGATCGGTTCGTGTGTTCGTGTTCGGCCGTTCGGTTCGGCCGCGTTCGGTTCGTGTGTTCGTGTTCGGTCGTTCGGTCGTACCTTGCGTTCGTGTTTGCCCATTCGGTTTGGCCGTTTGTGTTCGGCCGTTCGTGTTCGGTTGTTCGGGCAGGTCGTACGTTCGTGTTCGGCCGTTCGGTTCGTTCGCCATCGGGTTGTGCGTTCGTGTTCGGTCGTTCGGTGTTCGGGTGGTTCGCGCGTTCGCGTTCGGCCGTTCGGCCCGAAAAAAACAATGTTTTTTAATATATAATTTTT
>QEPC01012538.1:893197-923306 GCA_003113815.1 Sphenodon punctatus
TGCAGCCTAGCCCGTGGCCAATCATAGACTGCCAAGCCAGTGGTCTGAGGCGAAAAGAGATGGTGATTCATCAGGCTGGCTGCTACTCCAAGCCACTCTCCACCCTCCACCCCTGGTGCCTGGAAGTCTGCTCCTAGCTGAGTCAAATGACTTCCCTCTCCCTGCTACATTTGGCCTTCCAGTGACCTGACAGAAGACCATGTTTTAGCCACCCGAACACAACCGAACGCGATTCGAATTGAACGAACTGTTCGGCCATTTCGTCGTTCGGCGTTCGGTTCCGTTTGGTGTGTTCGCCATTTCGGTGTTCGGTGTTCGGTCCATTCGGTGTGTTCGTGTTCGTGTTCGGTTGTCTGAACAGGCCGAGTTCAGGCCGAACACCAAACTACCGAACCGCGTTCGCCCATCCCTAATAATGGGGGCATCAAGTACATTTTAATGGTCATAGATATCCTTCCTGTCTAAGTACACCTGGGCCTTAGACCTGAAAGACAAGATGAGTGGTGAAGTGACTAAGGCTTCTGCAGCCATTTTCAAAGAAGGGAGGGTACCCTGAAAATTACAATCAGATCAGGGGAAAGAATTTTTAAATAAGACACTCCAAAATTTGCTCAGACAGCACAGGGTGCAGCACTTTGTGACCAACAACCATGTCAAGGTCGGGATGGTGGAGCATTTTAACAGAACTTTAAAAACAAAGATGTGGAGGTGTTTCACAGCTCGCAATACTTTTTGCTATATGGATATGCTGGCTCAGCTCATAAAGAGTTATAACCACAGATACCACAGATCCATACGCACCAGGCCTGTAGATGTGAACCCCACAAATGCTCTGAGGTGTAGAAATCGCTTTATGGGGAGAACCTGGGGGTAAGAAAGGAGGCAGCCTCTTTCAGAAAAGGAGACCACGTGAAGATTTCCAAGTTCAAGGGCAAGTTTGAGAAAGGATATGACCAAACATTTAGAGGGGAAATATTCATAGTGGATGCAGTGCTTAACAAAGTATGGAGGCCGGTCTACAGACTGAGCAATTACAAAGGCAAAGTGATCATTGGAACCTTCTATCCTGAATAGCTTCAAAAAGTCAACCCTAAATAGGACAAAGTTTACAGGATTGAGAAAGTGATACCTGTCAAGGGTAAGGGGTGAAACAAGCAGTGTCTGGTAAAATGGCTAGGTTGGCCTTCTAAATTTAACAGCTGGGTAAATGCTTCAGAGGTCACTGATGTGTGATCATGACTGACTTTTACATCAGCATCCCGAGCAACGTGTGCAGAAATGTTTTTCCACAGAACACTAGTTCTGCTTTTACTATACAATTAGTTAAACCTCGGGACCTCCCCGGGGCCTGGGAAGTGGGGTTGTCTGAAATACAATACTCTTGCAGTTGGGACACTGCTGTTGCACCTTTGCCCTTTGAAATCACCACCACCAACAGAAAATAGATGTACCTTCTACCCCGTGGTTATTATTCAGGCATTCCCAACCTAGTGAATAATATTAACAAAATCATACCCGCCTATCCCAATTCACCCAAAGTATCCTTATGCTACGACTTCATGGGGAGAAAAGTCAGCCTTGAAACTCAAGAGTATCACAAGTTTTTCGCTGACAGCCAACTGGCCTATATTTTGGGATTGGTCCCTGGTCACCCCGTTCAGAATTTTCCCTGCCCCGCTGACATTACGGGGGACTTCAACTCTTTGTAACTGTACGTGTGGAGTCCTGCAGGGTTCTATCCTGTCCCCTCTCTTGTGCAATGTGTATATGCAGCCTTTGGGGGAAGTCATTAGGGAATTTGGCGTATGGTGTCATCAATATGCTGATGACACCCATCTATATTTCTCTTTTTCATCTGACTCAGGTCCAGCAGTCTTAGTGCTTACCCAGTGTTTGACAGTTGTGGGGGATTGGATGAGGGCGAGTCACCTGAAGTTGAATCCCAACAAGATGGAGGTGATGGTTGTGGGGAAGGCTGGGGAGGGGTGGCCCCCATCATTGATGGGGTCTGTCCTGCCCTGGTATCTTAGATTTGGAGTCTGTGGGTGCTCCTGGACCCACAGCTCTGCTTAGATGTCCAGGTGGCAGCTGTGGTGAAGGGGGTATTTCGCCAATTACATCTGGTGCGTTCGCTTTGGCTGTATGTCTCAGACTCGGATATGGCCATGATTGTCCATGCTTTTAGTACCTCTAAACTGGACTACTGTAATGCACTCTATGTGGGGCTACCCTTGGTGCTGGTTAGGAGATTGCATCTGGTGCAGAATGTGGAGGCTTGTCTCCTAACAGGGACGGGCCAATGTGAGCACATTACACTAGTGCTTCGTTCTCTGCACTGGCTGCCGATAGTCTTCCAGGCCCAATTCAAGTGTTGGTGTTGATCTTTAAAGCCATAAACAGTCTGGGCCCAGCCTATCTGCAGGACTGCCTCACCCGTCGGATCCTGGATCAGCCCCTGCAGTCGATCAGGCACGCCCTCCTCAAGGTCCCCCACGTTTCTTGGGTGTCGACCTTGTGGAGGGCATTTTCTGTAGTTGAGCCGTGGCTGTGGAATTCCGCCTGACCACCGGCCTCCCCTCTTACAATGTAAGACTTGGCTGTTCCGCCATGCCTTTCTCGAGAGAAATGGGCTGGGTGGGTTGGGTTAGGGTGGGGTAGGTGTTAATTTGTTTTACTGTGGGGTTTTTAACTGTATTATTGTTGTTTTAAAATTTGTTTTAATATGGTGTTAGTCACCCCAAGATGCTTTTAGCAGGCGGGGGCAGCATACAAATTTTATAATAAATAATAAAATAAATACACCAATATTATCACGCATCAGATTATGGGTGAGTTTTATGTCCCATTAATGCGATGTGTACCTGTGCCTTGAGAATTCAACAACTTTGTGACCATCACCTATGACAAGCCTCACTATGTGGCTGTGAGTAAGCATCACATCGACACCGTCACTATTGAAATAAAGACAGATCAGAACAAATACATCTCATTTCATTTTGGCAAGGTGGTTGTGAAACTACATCTGTGGTCCTGGAGAGCGCTAAGTTTTTAAGATGGTCATTCTGAAAAATTATGGGGACGGTAGGGTCTACACCAATTGTTACAAAGCCCAAGCTGGATATGCCCTCCTGGGGTTTCATGAGGCCCTTGTGATGTATGGGGCTGGCATTGGGGGGATATTTCGCAGTCTCTTTCGAAAATCCGTTTATCTTTTAAGAAGGGGCTTTGAGTTGATTAATCCCAATGCCAAAACAGCCGCTCAGAATATACCAAAGACGTGGTGGGTCATGTTTCTTGAGCGGTTCTGGAGAAAATCACCCCTTCTGATATTCAGGAGGAATCTGGGCTTATGTATATACAGAGAAGAAGAAAGGCACCACAAACATGTCAGGTGGGGCCCCCTCAAGCCCATAAAAGGAAGGCTCTGCAGAAGGAACTCCACCAAAAGAGGAGACGTTCTAGTATGAGCAAGGGTGATATCTTTTATTCAAAATGGCCTTTATTCACTGTGGATCTGAGGAATACACCAAATCTGAACTAGACCTGTTTCAAGTACCCCCCACACAAACCAGCATCAAGAAGAGCATGTACATTGAGGTCCCCGCTCTCTTGGCTATAGGAGAGGCAGTCCCTCTTGATTTTTTCATAGCTGGAAATGGAATGGACTATCTGGATCTAAACAATACACTTCTTTACCTCATCTGTAAGATTTTCAAGGAAAATGGCGCCAATCTTGATGCGGAGACCATGGTGGGCTTGCTTAACTACCCGGTGGCCTCTATCTTCAGTCAACTGGATGTCACACTGGGGGACTGCCTCATTAGCCAGAGCAACAACTGCTACCCTTACGGTGCATTAATAGAATCTGTGCTCAATTACGGCGGAGATGCCCTCTCTACGCAGTTTTCTGCAGGCTTGTTTTACAAAGACACAGCTGGACAGTACAAAGCAACAGATTTGGAGGTGGGTAACGATTGGTTTATAAAAATGGCTAATCTAACCAGAGAGAGCAGAAAGGCTGAGCTTCTGAGGCCCCACCATAGCGACCTGTTTTTTCAGGAAAAACCTTTATTGAAAGCCAGGAACATTAAAATCAAACTGACCTGAAGGAAAGATTCTTTCTGCCTCATGAACAATGAGCCAGCCAGGCGGTACAAGCTGCAGCCTCGCTTTTTGTGAAAAAAGTGCATGTGAGACCAGGAGTTGGCCTAGGACATGCCAAGGCCCTGCTGACCTCCAATACTAAATACCCAGTGGACCAGGTGAGGATGAAAGTTTTTAGCATTCCCACTAGCAGCTGTGTCAGCAACCAGGAGAATCTGTTTCTAGTGCAGCTCCCCAAGCTTCTGGTTCTTGGGTTTTTGGACAATGATACTTTTGGGGGGAATTATTCAAAAAATGTGTTCCATTTTAAGCACTATGATATTAATTCTGTGGTGCTCTATGTGGACAGAGAATATATTCCAGCCAAGCCGCAGCAGCTGGACTTGCCAGTGCCGAATTGTGTGAGAGAATACATAAATCTGGTACAAACCACAGGCAAACATATGAAAGACCGTGCGTTGCTCATCAACTGTGAGGAGTTTGCTTGAGGATACATGCTGTTTGCTTTTGATCTGTCTCCCAATGAAGAAGGGGGTGACCATTACTCGCTGATTGCAAATGGAAACCTGAGGGCAGAAATACGTTTTGCTACGGCCTTACCCATCACCGTCAACATGATTGTATATACGTTTTTTGACAGCAAGATGGAAATAAATCAAAGGAGAAATGTATTGTTTGACTACATGTGACATGGACACAGTACAGGTATTACGTGTTTTATCATCATACCCTCAGACGAGAAAGACATTCCTAAGTGTATTCCCAAGTGACTGGCTCCCCAAGGGGAGACTGACTCAGAGATCTGTAGCCCTGGTGGACAACAGTCACCCCCACACTGTCCCAGGAGAGCACTGGATGGCTATTTACCTAATGGAGCACAACCAGGCAGAATTTCTTGACTCTTATGGACACCCTCCTGGCAGTACCATGTTTCCTACAAGCATCCACAAGTTTTTGAAGTACAGCAGTAGGATTGTTTTTCAGCACAAACAATTACAAGACCTAGCCCTGTGGCTTGTGATTATCACTGTGTGTTTTTTCTACATCACCGGTGCAAAGGTTTATCCTTTGATCAAATTTTAGAAATGTATTCTGATAATTTAGCAGAAAATGATCGGTCATGCAATTTGTAAAAAATAAAAAGTACTGTCTCTTGGACATGTCTGAGACTGTGCCAGGCATGTTTCAACAAGCCCAGATCTGTGTCTCCTGCAGTGAATTTCATAGCCATGTTTCTCAATAAAGCACCACCTTGTGGGTTTTTTAAGAACTAACTGAGATTGCTGTCCCCCCTTTTTATGAGGAGTTAAAAAGTTATAGACAGGACAGAGTAATTCTTCTTTAAAAGAAAAATTAGCAGTTTATTTAAAAATAAAGACAATACCAGACAATCTTGTTCTAGAAGGGGTTAAAGGAGAACCTGTCTGACTGGTTTTGAGGGGGGTCAAGGTCGATGATTTGATAAAGTCAAGCTGCTCCCGCCTAGAGGAATTTTTTATCAGAGATGAAGGGACGTTAGCTTTGGCCATGGTCTTTACAAAAGTGTCCCAGCCTGTGGGGGGGGGGTTCTGAGGGCATACTGTTGGGTAGCTGCATGCACCAGATAGAACATGTTGGAGCCCCTGACTGGGGCGCTGCGGTATAAAAAGTAACCTGGTCGTCCCAGGCGGGTCAAGGACTAGAATGCTTTAGTTTATCCAGCAGAAGTTCTTCACTGTCCTGATTTTGCTTACTTATTCCTCTCAAGACATCCTAAATGATCGGGTCTGACCCCATGGAGCTTTGGGAGCAGGGGAGAGGAGGTGCTTCAACTGAAGGGGGGATCTGCAAATTGAGTTTTTCTTTTCCCACATCCCCCTGCTTCACAAAGGTAAAATGTTTTTTTAAATACAAAAGCATACTTCTGTTTTATCTCCCTCCACCCTTATTTATTGTATTATTTGTTTTACTGTTCCCTAGCCGTGTTTTAATTGTTCTGGTTTTATGAGTATTTTATAATTTTTTATGATTGTATTTTATATTTTTTGAGATTGTTAGCTGCCCTGAGCTGGTTCAGGAGGGGTGGGATACAAATTGTTAAAATAAATAAATAAATAAATAAAATAAATACTGGTTAGATTTCTCATAGTCCCCCAAGTCAGGTCTTTGCAGAATGCTTTTCATTTCTGCATCCAGCGAGCAGGCTGCACTGACTCTAATGGGCTCCTCATCAGGAGGAGGACTGGGTCTCATTTGCTCTAGCTGGTGCGCAGGCATGAGATAAATTTTCTCTGTGTATTCCATTATTGTCTCGTTAGTAGCCCAGTAATGGGAGGTATGGCAATGCTGAGTAAGGGATTGAGAAACCCTCCTTTCTGTTTCAGCAACTGTCTCTTTCTTTGAAGAGAGTTTTTTTAAATTACAAAGACTTTTTATAGCCTTTTGCTCTCTCTTCACCACCCCTAGTTGCCACGGTCTGAGGGGGAGGTTCCCCTTTAAAACATTAAGAGCAATTTCAGAGATGGCAATCAGAAGATCATCATAAGCGGCACAAGGAATAGCTTTTCGCTGCCCCAGGGGAGCCTTGACAATCAGCTTCAGCAGAGGCAGATTTCTCTGTACCCAAGCCGACATGTTGACCCCTCCACACAGAGGTGTTACAAAAAATGGAGAGGTAGAGGTAAAAATATTGTCTTTTATTTTATTTATGTATTTATTTATTTATTTATTGGATTTTTACCCCGCCCCTCCTAAAATAGCTTGGGGTGGCTTACAATAAAAAATAAAATACAAATATAAAACCCATCTATAAAACACATTAAAACACTTAGAGAAGTTCCAACCATTAAAACAGGATTAGGGAACAACAACAAAATAAATCAATAAATAAGGATGAAGGGGAATAAAACCTCTCGCCCTTCCCCCCCTCCCCAAAGGCCTGGGCGAACAGCCAGGTTTTACAATTTCACCAGAATGTTAAAAGGTTTGGGGCCAGGTGAGCTTCCTCCAGGAGGGAGTTCCAAAGGCATGGCATGGCTACTGAGAATTTATTTATTTATATTTATTTATTTAAAATGTTTATACACCGCCCCTCCTGTAAACAGCTCAGGGCGGCTTCCAACAATATAAAACAATACAAAACAATTTAAAATAATCAACAATTAAATACTTTTTAAAAAGGGCCCCGGGAAATAATATCAACATTAAAACAATAAAACAGGGTAGGGGAGAAAAAGACAACCCTAACCCCCCCTCCCCCCTCCCCAAAGGCCTGGGCGAACAGCCAGGTTTTACAACACTGCCGGAATGACAACAGGCTTGGGGCTAGGCGGGCTTCCTCCGGAAGGGAGTTCCAAAGGCGTGACCCGGTCACCGAAAATGCCCTCTCCATTGTGGCCCCCCGCTTTACGTGGGGAACCTCCAAGAAGGCACCCCTGGCCGACCGCAGGAGCTGCCCTGGGCTCGGAGGGTGAGGCGGTCCCTGATGTACGAGGGGCCCAGACCATTAAGGGCCTTATAGACCAACACTAAAACCTTGAACCTAGCTCGGCACGCTATTGGCAGCCAGTGCAGAGTCCGGAGCACAGGTGTAATATGCTCCCAATGACCCGTCCCCATAAGGAGACGAGCCACCGCATTCTGTACTAGCTGCAGCCTCTGAACCAGGCACAAGGGAAGCCCCATGTAGAGCACGTTGCAGTAGTCCAGCCTTGAGATGACGAAGGCATGGATGAGGGTGACCAGGTCCGGGCCAGAGATGAACGGACACAGCCTACGCACCCGATACAACTGGCGGAAGGCAGCCTTAGCGACTGCCTCCACCTGCCGCTCCAGGCGGAGGTCTGTGTCCAATATCACCCCCAGACTCCAGACCTGCTGAGCTATGGGTGGGCGAACTCCCCCAATCAGGGGACCCACTACCTTCCTCACTCTCCCCACCAACATCACCTCCGTCTGTTCGGGGTTGAGCTTCAGTCTGCTCTGCCGCATCCATTCCGCCACAGCCTCCAAACACTGGGTTAGCATTGACACAACCGGGTCTGGGCCAGTTGAAAAGGAGATATACAGCTGAGTATCATCAGCATATTGGTGACACCGGACCCCGAACTCTCTCACGACCTCCCCCAAGGGCTGCATGTATACATAAAATAACAATGGAGACAGAATAGAACCCTGAGGAACGCCACATGATAAGGCGCGGGGGCACAATGTCTCATCCCCCAGCACCACCCTCTGGGTTCTCCACAAGAGGAATGAGTGGAACCATTCAAGAACAGTCTTGTCCAGACCCCCCAGGTCATGCAGCTGCCTCACCAGCAGCCCATGGTCCATGGTATCAAAAGCGGCCGAGAGATCTAGCAGGATGAGAAATGTTGAACATCCTGCATCCATCTCCAGGCGGAGGTCGTCTACCAGGCCACCAACGCTGTCTCAGTGCCATAGCCGGGACGGAACCCAGATTGAAACGGGTCCAGGAAACCGATGCTATCTAGATGCCCCTGGAGCTGGATTGCCAGCGCCCGCTCAATAACCTTCCCTAAAAAGGGAAGGTTAGAGACAGGTCGGTAACTGGTGAGTGCATCCACGTCCAAAGATGGTTTTTTCAGCAGGGGGCACACCACCACCTCCTTGAGGCAAGGCGACAACCTCCCCTGCTGCAAGGACGCGTTCACTACCCTCGCCAGCACCGTCCCCAATGTCTCCCTGGAGGCTTTCACCAGCCAGGACGGGCATGGATCAAGTTCACAACAAGTGGCCCTCACAGACCCCAAGACATCCACTGCATTGGCTGACGTCACTTCCTGAAACTCCCCCCACAAAGCTGGACCAGACGGGACCTCCGTCCCCTCACGCTCTTCCCATACGGCCCCTAATCCGATGTCGAAGTCGGTCTGAATCTGAGCAATCTTGTCTGCAAAGTAGTTGACAAACTCCTCGCAGCGAGCTTGGGACAAGTCCCCATCCAGGCGGATGGAGGCCGGACTAACCAGCCCCCGCACCACCTGAAACAGCTCCGCCAGGCGTGACTTCGCAGATTATTATTATTATTATTATTATTATTATTATTATTATTATTAACAAACATTTATATAGCACCAGCAGTGTACATGGAACTTTACAAAGTAATAAAATAGACACGGTCCCTGCCCCTAGGGCTTACAATCTGAGAGACAGGAGCTGGNGTACCCTGGTATCAAGAAATTTAATTTAATTTATTTATTTATTGAAATGTATATGCTGCCATTCTCATCAAGGCTCAGGGCAGCTTACACTCAATAAAAACATCTAAAAGTCCTCTAACATCCTCACTCCCAACCAAACCCACCCAACCTTGTCTCTGCCTGCCAAACACCTGGCCAAATAAAAAGTTCTTACCATTCCAGAAGATGAAACCGGCTTGGGTTTAAATGAACCTCCAAAGTGAAGGAGTTCCATAACCATGGGCCACCAGAACGCCTCTATGCATGCCATTGCTAGGAAGAGGCCGAGTCATCTGCCTGTGTGGCTAAATGGTGAGGTGAAAGAGGCTATTAGAACCAAAAAGGCATCCTTCAAAAAATGGAAAGCTAGTTCCAATGAGGAAAATAGGGAAGAGCATAAACATTGCCAAAGTAGATGTAAAAAGTTTATTTATTTATTTATTTATTTATTGGATTTTTACCCCGCTCCTCCTAAAACAGCTCAGGGCGGCTTACAATCAAAAATAAAATACAAATATAAAACCGATCTATAAAACACATTAAAACACTTAGAAAAGTTCCAACCATTAAAACAGGACTAGGGAACAACAACAAAATAAAACAATAAATAAAGATGAAGGAGAATAAAACCCCTCCCCCCTCCCCAAAGGTCTGGGCGAACAGTCAGGTTTTACAATTTCGCCGGAATGTTAAAAGGCTTGGGGCCAGGCGAGCTAACTCCGGAAGGGAGTTCCAAAGGCGCGGCCCGGCTATCGAGAATGCCCTCTCCATTGTGGCCCCCTGCTTAACATGGGGGACCTCCAAGAAGGCACCCCCGACAGACCGAAGGAGCCGCTCTGGGGCGCGGAGGGCGAGGCGGTCCCTGAGATACAAGGGGCCCAGACCATGAAGGGCCTTATAGATCAACACCAAAACCTTGAACTGGGCTTGGCACACTATTGACAACCAGTGCAGAGTCCGGAGCACTGGTGTTATGTGCTCCCTATGGCCCATCCCCGAAAGGAGCCAGGCCACCGCATTCTGCACTAGCTGCAGCCTCTGAACCAAGAACAAGGGCAGTCCCACGAAGAGCGCATTGCAGTAGTCCAGCCTCGAGGTAACAAAGGCATGGATGAGGGAGGCCGGGTCTGGGCTGGAGATGTACGGGCGCAGACTCTGCACCAGACACAGCTGGCGAAAGGCACCCCTCGAAACTACCTCCACCTGCTGCTCCAGGCGGAGATCCGCGTCCAGTACCACCCCCAAACTCCGAACCTGCTGAGCTATAGGAGGGCGAACCCCTCCAATCAGGGGGGTTGACACCTCCCTTGCTCTCCCCACCACCATCACCTCTGTCTTACCGGGTTGAGCTTCAGTCTGCTCTGCCACATCCAGTCCGCCACGGCCTCCAAACACTGGGATAGCACCGAGACAGCAGGATCTGGGTCCATTGAAAAAGAGAGGTACCGCTGAGTGTTGTCAGCATATTGGTGACACCGCACCCCGAACCCCCTCACGACCTCCCCCAAGGGCTGCATATATACATTGAATAACAATGGAGACAGAATGGAACCCTGTGGAATGCCGCAGGATAAGGTGTGGGGGCAAGATGTCTTAGCCCCCAACACCACCCATTGGCTTCTTCCCGAGAGGAATGACTGGAACCATTCAAGAACAGTCCCGTCCAGACCCCCCAGGTCATGCAGCCATCTCAACAGCAGCCCATGGTCCACGATGTCAAAAGCGGCCGAGAGATCTAGCAGGATGAGAAATGCTGAACATCCTGCATCCATCTCCTGGAGGAGATTATTGACCAAGGCCACCAACGCCGTCTCAGTGCCATAGCCAGGGTGGAACCCAGATTGAAACGGGTCCAGAAAACCGATGCCATCTAGATGCGCCTGGAGCTAGATCGCCACCACTCGCTTAATAACCTTCCCTAAAAAGGGAAGGTCAGAGACAGGTCGGTATCTGGTGAGCGCGTCCACATCCAGAAATGGCTTCTTCAGCAGGGGGCGCACCACAGTCTTCTTGAGGCTGGGTGACAACCTCCCCTGCTGCATGTATGCATTAACCAGCATCATCACCAACGTTGGCTTTCACCAACCAGGATGGGCATGGATCAAGTTCACAACAGGAGGCTCTCACAGGCCCCAAGACATCCACCACATCAGCTGGCGTCACTTCCTGAAACTCCCCCCACAAAGATGAACCAGACGAGCCCTCCATCACCTCGCGCTCTCCATCTACTGCCCCCAATCCAGCGTCAAAGTCACTCTGAATCCGAGTGATCTTGTCTGCGAAGTAGGTGACAAACTCCTCACAGCGGGCCCGGGACAAGTCCCCATCCAGGCGGAGGGAGACCGGACTGACCAGCCCCCGCACCACTCGAAACAGCTCCGCCGGGCATGCCTTCGCAGATGCTATGAGGACAGCAAGGAACTCCTTCCTTGCTGTCCTCAGAGCCTCAACATAGGACTGCAAATGGGCCCTATGGATAAGACGGTCGGAGTCAGATCGAGTCCGATGCCAGCATCGCTCTAGCCTCCTGCCTACACGTTTCATGCACCGCAGCCCCCCAGTAAACCAAGGGGCCCTGCGGTGATGAGACCGAGACAGAGGGCGTCTCGGAGCCACCCTGTCAACGACCTCCTCCAGCAAGCTGTTTCAATGGTGGACCAGCTCATCGACTGAGTGACCATCCAGGTCCAAGGTTAATTCCCTCAGGACCTTTTGGAACCGCTGAGGTTCCATCAGCCTCCGAGGGCGGACCATCCTAACTGGCCCATTCTCTTTCTGGAGGGGGTGTGCTGAGAGACTGTCCTGAAGGAGATAATGGTCCATCCATGACAAGGGCACCGCCCTAACCTCCCTCACTACCGGACCCCCCGCCTCAAGGCCAGAACTGAAGATCAGGTTGAGGGTATGCACGCCCACATGGGTGTGGGGCACATTTATGCCCCACAAATGATTTTTTCATAGTATAGACGACGGGAAAATCAGGTGGGAAGAGCCCCATTCTTAATCTGTACTCCCCTGGGGTAGAGGGGTTTAAATCCATCAACAAATAGCCATAACGATTTCAGGTGGCGTCCTCATAGGCTTATAGGAAAAACTTGGTTTTACAGGGGTACATATGGTGGGCTAGAATGGTGACTTGTAACTTATCCCTGGTTTTTAAACATTTTTTACCCCTGCAGAAGAAGGTCTGCATTATGTACAAAATAGACAAATTACCCTGATGCATATACTTCGTGAAGGCCCTTTCTCTGTCATAGCTTTCAGAAGCAGACTCCATGAGATCATCCACTATGACCCAGCTCATTTTATTAACAGGGAATAAACCATCATCAGTCAGACTTTCAGGCACACCCTCTACAAACTTGATGAAGGTGTATTTACAAAGTATAGCTTTATACAAAGGTTGCCAGCAGCTATAACACAATACTACATTTTCAGGCATAGAGGAAAGCAGTTGCTTGCCATGTTAAGTAAGTTTTCTCTGACCCACTGATCACAGCTGAGAAAGGGTGCTTCTACCTAATGTCCATGCTTAATATCCATAAGTCAGGCTATGGTAGCCTTCTCCGATCACCCTTTTGTCATAAACAACTCTTTGTGTATACCTAAGAGTCCTTGTCTCTATTTGAAAGCAGTTCTTTTTTCTTACTATAGATGGGTGCTGAATCATTATTTTTTTAGCTTCTCCCTGTCAGAGCTGGGCCTTGAACCCCCAGCCTCAGGGCTTGACTGGGGCTCTTGTTGTCTTCTGCACCATTGGTGGGTTGTTGCAGGAAGTAGCTTCCTCCCTTGCCTTGTTATTCCCTCTCTTCCCTCCAGCTGTGTCCTGCTTGCACCTGGTAGAGGGCGTGGACCCACCTGACACAGCCTGATTGGCTTTTGTAGTATTTAAAGCTGCTGAGGGCTGTGGAGCTTCTAGTCTTCCTTCTTTGACTTCAGCTCGGCCCACTTTCCTTACTACACCCTTCTCGCTGGTTTTCAGCTTGCACTTCTACTTACGTCTGTGTTTTATGTTGGTGAGTCTGTGTGTTGTTTCCCTGCTGTGTTCTGAGTGAGTGAAACCCTTCCCCCCTTCCTTTGTGTTGATATTTTTCCCTCGTGTATTCCTTCTGTGTTGGGGCCTTACTTGCCCAGCAGCTTCCCTACCCCTCTGTCTGTCTGCAAGGGGGTGCGTTGTTTATCGCTTACTCACATCTTGTCCTGTTTATATGTTGGTTTGTTCCCCTCATGCCCTCATCCCTTCACTGTGTGTCTTAATCCCAGTTTGGCTGCCCTCCTGTTAGCAGAAGTCCACTCCTATGGTCACTTTTCCTCCCTGTGAAACCTTGCTACCCTTTCCCCCTGTGGCCTGGGATCTAAAAGCGCCTTATCTTTGGATTCCCTGTGACACGTTCTCCTCCCCTCTGGCCTCTGTGCCCCTAATCCGCTGTTGCTTCCCAGCTCCCTGCCTCAGGTTCCGCTGTTGCTTCCCAGCTCCCTGCCTTTGGCTCCTCAATCCTGGCCTTTGGCGCTCCGTTCCCTGCTTCAGGTTTCCTGCTCCCTGTTTTGAGTTTCCTGCTCCTTGCTTTTGACCCCTTTCTCCCTCGCCTCTGGTTCCCTCACCTCTGGCTCCCCCGCCACCTCGCCTCTGGCTCCCTTGCCTCTGGCTCCCCCGCCACCTCACCTCTATCTCCCTGTTTCCTTACCCTTGGTCCCTCGCTTCCTGCCCCTGGTTCCCTGCCCCCATCTCAGGTTCCTGACTCCCAGTTCCTGGTTTCCCTCTCCCCAATTTCCTGTCCCTTAACATTGATTATGAACCGTATGCTTTCTTAGACCAGCTTGCCTGGTTTCTATGCTAAGCACCTCATCTCCTTGGCATTGGAGAGTGGCTGAGAGGTTTCCTTGTTACTCTTTGTGCCTCCTTCCCCTTTCTCCCTGCTTACCTACCTTCCCCTCCTCCCGTTCCTCAAGCTCTGACTGCCAGAACCCTCCCTTCCTTTCCTCCCATTCCTAGCCTGCGGCTATCGGAGCATGACGCTCCCTATAGTCCCAAACCAGTTCTTTCGAGCTCTCAAAATTGACTTTTCACAATTGAAACTGTTCAGTGTAATCCCCTTCACCTTCATGCATACTTTGCCATTAGACAGCTTGAAGCCATATGTTTTAGGGTCACTTGAAGCATATTCTACAAAATCCTGATCTGGGGGAAGTTGGCTCATCATATCTTCTAAATAACCACCCAGAGGGGGCTCCCCTCACCTTTGCGGCTCACGAATATGACAGAGTCTGTATCATGGTACAGACAGTCCTTCTGCAACCCTTCTAGCAACCTGTACAGCTCTAGCCATGCATAGGCTGTTGTGAAGGCTGCTATAAAAACATTTATGGTGCCTGAAATCACGCAGCACTCTTTAGTCTGCTTCCAGCACACACAGGCTGCATCCTCTCACAAGAACTCACAGGAGGAAATAAACATGGGGGGGGGGGGGACACAAGCTGAAAAGGTTCTTCAGGCTCTCTAATGATGGTCATGTTACCTAGGTTGGATCTTTGTAAAAACTTTCCCCAGAAAGAATTGAGATAGAGCTTAGTGGCACTACATTTTGTGAGGTTCGCCTCAATATGCATACCCCTTCCTTCTTATAGTAGTCTTCAATGTATTTAGCCTGTTGCTCCCTAGTGGTGCACCAGATGGGATACCCTGAGGTCTCCTGTTTTTTCTGGAGATGCGTGTTGATGTACTCTGCAAACAGCTTATCAGACTTGTTTTCAAAGTGTCAGACTTTGAAATTTTTACCCAGCCTATATCCCTTCTCTAGAGCAACAGTCAGTTCGACTATGCACCATGTCCCCTCCAGGACTCTCTCCTGCTCTGTGTGAGAATGGGGGTCTGCTGCATGGTCTCCGTGCACAAAGCGCACAGGGGGAACATGAGAGTCCCTCCTACCCGCACAGGTAGCACCGGGAAGAAGCGCCCCCAAGGAGGGTACACTTTGACTTTGGCCACCCTAAACTCAGAGAGAGGAGAAAATGTTTTTACAGATGATGCTAGAGTGCCCAATGGGGTATTCTTTGGTCTTATTCACATAGGGATACAGGCTAGTAAAATCATAATAGTGCACCTCTTCCTGGGGCCTGCTAGTTAATAGAGAGGAATGGCGTTTGTTCTCTCCCCCCCCATACAGAGTATCCCTAGGGAGGAGAGGCTGAGCCATCCCTCTATCTCTAAGAAAGACCTGAAACTCACTGTCTGTCTCCAGCATTGCCCTCCACTCATGTTCCCAGAGGGTTCTGACTACAAAACCTTTACACCTGAGAAAGTCAGCCTTACACTGGGTCTGGTAAACAAGAGAGGTATAACTGGAACCTGTCATCAGATTCATGCCGCCTTCCCCATAGCATTTCACACAGCCATGATAGAAACAGCCATTCAATTCAAAAGCTGTTTTTTGCCCCATAATGACCCCATAGCCGTCGAGCCAGAATGGCCCCACTTTAAATTCTCCACCCTGCAGGGCATACTGAATCTGGATTTTTTCTTTGTGCTCTATAGACAACAGTCACTGAATGGCAGGACTTGAAAACCACTTTGCATACTGTTGAAAATTGTCAGAAGGTGCAAGAGCTATGGTGTCCATCTGTAAGCACAGGAACCTGAATGTGGCTTGGCTGGCTGAGGCCAGAGTTAAATAATGAAAAGGGTCTATATGGTGGTATTCAACCAGAATTTCATTATAATTCATCCCCACCACCTCCCCTTTTTTTGTCATTTCCATAATTTCAGATCTGTACCGCACAGGTCTCCTTCAACATTTTAATATCCTGTTGGCAGTAATAGGCTAGCTCTTTTTTCAGGTCAAATTCTTTATCCTTGTTAGCCTCATACCACACCAGAAAATCTGCCTTGTCTTCAGGCATCATGCTGGCCACTCCATAATAGCTAGGAGCGGGCATAGGTCCTGCATAGGTCTGATTGGTCTTGGTATTAAACAAATGCTGGAAATAACCTTTGCACCCCTCAAACCCATGGCTTTCAGAAGCTTGATGAGTTTCATTGGGAGAAAATTTAAGGAGTCGATGAAGCAAATGCTGAAGGCTGTTACTGTTATGCTGAACAATTTAGACCCCCTAAGGTATCAAATCTATTTCCATCTGCTGTTTAATCAGCTGATGCACAATAAAGTATTAATCATATATTGATGCATTATGTGCCAGATATGAAAATATTCTGAACCTGGGCTTCATAAAAGTTTCAATAAAATTTTGAACACTGTCAAACCCTGTAAATTTCAAGGTTTTCTTCCGCACGAGATCCATGGCATAAATGTAATTTGGTTTGTTCACTCCTGTTTCCTGGGTGCACTCAAAGTTATTTAAAAATGTATTTCTTAGATTGCTCAGGCTTGGTAAGACAGGCCATATAAGGACAAATGGCCACCATCCTCCAGTGGCTCACCTGGCATTGCTGTTGTCGCTGCCGCCACTCTGGGATCCCGGCCTCACTGAGTAGTCATGCTTCCCGGCCCCCAAGTACTATCTTCCCCCTCCCCTACTTAGAGGAGGGGGCGGGGCAAGGGTGCATGGTCAGGACTTCCGGGCCAGGTGCGTCCAAAAGTGGCCTGCCACCCAGCCTATTTAGAAGCTGCCACCACCATCCTCCAGTGGCTCACCTGGTGTTTCTGTTGCTACCACCGCCAGTGCCGTTGCTGCTGCCACCACTCCAGGATCCCGGACTTGCCGAGGAGTTGTGCTGCCCGGCCCCCAGGTACTATCTTCCCCCTCCCCTGATTGGAGGAGGGGGGCTTGACCAGGGTGCATGGCCAGGACCTCTGGGACCAGCATGGCCAAAAGTGGCCTGCTGCTCAGCGGCGCCACAGGCGGTGTGCCTAAGGGCCCTTAGGCGTGGCCCTTAGTAGGACCTGGGGGTAAGGTGGGAGGCTTTATCCTTTGTTTTTAAGGAGGAATTGGGATGGGGTGTTTTCTTTATGAGGGAGAAGGATTCATTGGGTTAGGGAGGGAAGAGATGACCCCCTTGGTGTGATGGAGGGGTGTAGCGCTTTTAGAAGAAGGGATCCTCTGGTGGCAGAGGAGGATGGGGGTGGGTGTTTTGGGGGTGGGGATCTCCCTCGGGGGCTGGTGGGGTGGCCTTCAGGGGGGTCAGTGGAGTGGATTGGGGGGTGTCTGCAGCCATAGGGGTCGTTCTGGGCTGGGGGAATTATGGTCCTTCTGGGAGGTGGGTTCAACCTGTAAGACGGGGCAGATGTTGTGTTTCTGCCGCACTCACTGGCCCCCAGGCAGATGGTGAGGTGATCGGGGTTCAGAGGGCCACTGGCCTTGGCTTGATGCTGGTAAACGTGAGGTTGGTGGCTAACAAGTTAACTGTGGTTTGGGAGTTGATCCTGGACCGGGTGGCCGACCTCACATGTGTCACGGAGACCTGGCTGGACACTGAATCAGGGCCTATATTGGTTGACCTTGTTCCAACTGGGTACTCTGTGCAGCATCAGCCGTGGCTGGAGGGATGGGGGAGGGGGGCAGTGTAGACATTATTTTAAAGGATGTCTGGTCTGTGAGATTTCCTGTGCATGGGTATAGAGGGTCTCCATCTAGGGTTGGATTTGGCTGGAGAAAGATTGGGAATACTGCTGATATACCATGCACCCACCTGTACAGCAGCCTCCCTGCCCACGCTGACCAAGCTGGTGTTGGAGGTGGTCTTGTGGTCCCCGAGGACGATAGTTCTGGGGGGCTTCAATATCCATGCTGACGCCAGTCTTGGAAGGATGGAGAATGAGTTTATGGCCACCATGGCAACCATGGGCCTGTCTCAGAGAGTAGTGGGCCCCACACATGCTGAAGGACATACCCTGGACATTATGTTTTTCAGAGGCCTTGAGCAGGGGGATTCGTTGGTGGGGGAGGTGTCAACAGTTCCCTTGTCATGGACAGATCATTAACTCTTCCGGGGGGATATCCTGGCACATGTTGACCCCCCAGGAGGGTGCGGAACCAGTTAGGTTGGTTCACCCCTGAAGGCTTATGGAACTTGAAAGGTTCCAGATAGCTCTAGGGGATGTTCCCTCTGACCTCGGTGGCCACTCACTCGATGACCTCATGTCCACGTAGAACCATCAAATGCTCACTGTGATTTGTTTGTGGACTTTTTTGTGGATAAAATTACTCAAATTCACCACAGTTTTGATGCATCTTTTTTATCAGAGAATGAGTCAGAGGCAGTAGAAGCCCCTGCTTGTCCTGTTTTATGGGATGAGTTTTGGGCGGTGTCGCCCTTGAATGCGGGGGATGCTCTTGGGACTGTTTGAGCCACCTATTGTGAACTATGCCCGTCCTGGCTGGTTAAGGCTAGCCGGGAGACACTGGGGCCGTTGCTGGTGGGGATAGTCAACACCTCCCTTGGGGAGGGCAGGGTGCCGGGATGTCTCAAGGAGGCGGTGGTGCGGTCCCTGCTCAAGAAACTATCTTTGGATGTTGACACCCTTACCAGTTATTGGTGAGTCTCTAACCTTCCCTTTTTAGGGAAGGTTATTGAATGGGTGGTGGCTCAGCAGCTTCAGGGGCATTTGGACCGGGTTAACTTTCTCGATCCCTCGCAGTTGGGCTTTCATCTGGGTTATGGCACAGAGACTGCACTTGTGGCCTTGGCTGATGACCTTTCCCGTGAGTTGGACTGGGGTCGTTCAACCCTGTTCATCCTGTTCGATCTCTCGGCTGCATTTGATACCGTTTATCATGAGTTGTTGGTGACTAGGCTATGGGACCAGGCAGGGATTGTTGGGACTGTTCTTGAATGGTTCTACTATTTCCTGGTTGGGAGAACCCAACATGTGGTGCTGGGGGAGTTTTCATCTTCCCCCCAGGGCCTCACATGTTGGGTACTGCAGGGTTCCATCTTATCCCCTCTCTTGTTCAATGTGTACATGCAGCCTTTGGGGGAGGTGGTTAGGGAGTATGGAGTGAGATGAGATGTTATCAACATGCTGATGACACCCAGCTATATCTCTCAATTTCCTTTGCCTCAGGCCTGGCAGTCTCGGTGTTTACCTGGTGTTTATCTGCTGTGGGGGATTGAATGAGGGCGAGCCGCCTGACGCTAAATTTTGCCAAGACAGAGGTGATGATTGTGGGGAAAGCTGAGGGAGTGGTGTCCCCCATCATTGATGGGGTCCATCCTCCCCTGGTTTCTTAGGTCCAGAGTCTGGGGGATGCTCCTGGACCCACAGCTCTGCCTGGATGTCCAGGTGGTGGCTGTGGTGAAGGGGGCATATCATCATTTACATCTAAACTAAACTGCCTAACCGAGTCAGACCAATGGTCTATCTTAGCCCAGTATTGTCACAATCTGACACGGCAGCAGGGGTTTCAAATTCAGGTACAAATCTGGCTCTTCCAGGGTCTCTGGCAGAGGCCATCCCAGTGTGCTACCTGAGACCCCTCTAAGCCCCCAGTAGAGGCCTCCCCCAGGCGTGCTACCAGGGAACCTGAAGTGGAGATGCTGGGGATTTAACCTGGGACCTTATACATGCAAAGCATGAGCTATGCCCACCCAGTGCATCGGCTTAGGCCATATATCTCTGACTCAGATCTGGCCACAGTCATCCATGCTTTTATAACCTCAAGACTGGATTACTGCAACACGCTCCACATGGGGCTACCCTTGGTGCTGGTTCAGAAGCTGCAGATGGTTCAGGATGCAGCAGCCCATCTCTTGACTGGGACAGGCCGACGCGAGCATATTACACCAGTGCTTCACTCTCTGCACTGGCTGCTGGTAGGTTTCCGGGCCCAATTCAAGGTGTTGGTGTTGAACTTTAAAGCCCTAAATGGCTTGGGCCCTGCATATCTGCAGGACCGCCTCATCCTCCAGGTCCTGGATCGGCCCCTGCAGTTGGCTGGCGGCACCCTCCTCAGGGTCGTCTGGGTTTCCCAGGTGGTTATTATTATTATTATTATAAACATTTGTATAGCGCAAGTTATGTACTTGGTGCTTTACAGAACAATAACATAGACCTGGTCGCTGCCTATAGCTTACAATCTAATAGACATGGAGGGGGGAGACAAGGAGAGGGGACATAGGGAGAGACACTGGATAAATAACATTCAGTGGATGTGAAGTCTCAGGTGCACATGTTTGGCTTGGTTGCAGTTAGACAGGAGTCTGCGGGGAGGGCAGACAGTAAATATTGAAGACAAGTTCTAGCAGGCGTCGGGAAAGGCAGTGAGGAAGAGGTGTGTTTTGAGGAGGGATTTGAAGGTGCGGAGGCAGGGGGCAAGGCGGCTCTGGGGAGGGAGTGAGTTCCAGGCATGGGGGGCAGCAAGGGAGAAGGGACGAAGGTGGTTAGGGAGCAGGGGAAATGAGGTAGAGCAAGGGAGGGGGAAGAGGAGGAGCGAAGAGTGCATACAGGAGTGTGTAGGGAGACTAGGGCTGAGAGGTAAGGGGGAGCCAGGTTGTGAAGAGATTTGTACGTGCACACCAGGAGATTGTGAAGGATGCATTCTGCAACCTTCACAAGGTAAGGGGGAGATGGAAGGGGGAGCCAGTGAAGTGAGGAGAGGCGAGGCTGCACGTGGTCGAAGCGACGGGCTGAGTGGATGACCCTAGCAGTGGAGTTTTGGATGGAGATAAGGGGGGACAGGTGAGAGTGAGGGAGGCCACTAAGGAGGAGGTTACAGTAGTCAAGGTGAGAGATGACCATGATGTGAACAAGAGTTTTGGCTGAGGAGACAGAGAAAGGGGCGAAACTGAGGAATGTTGTGGAATGCGAAGTGACAGGACTTGACAACAGAGTCGATGTAAGGTTTAAAGGAAAGGTGAGTATCGAAGACGAAGCCCAAGCTACAGGCTTGGGGAATGGGGCGGATGGTGACCCCATCAATAAGGATGGACAGGGAAGAGGGAGAGGAAGGGTAGGGAGGAAAGATAAGGAGTTCAGTCTTAGCCATGTTGAGCTTGAGCTGACGTTGGGACATCCAGGCGGAGATATCAGAGAGACAGTTGATGAGGCGAGCTTGGACAGTATAGGAGAGAGAGAGGGTGGAGAGATAGAGTTGAGTGTCATCAGCATAAAGGTGGTATTGGAAGCCGTGGGAGGCAATGAGTTTGCCAAGGGACAGGGTGTAGATAGAGAAGAGGAGTGGGCCCAGACAGAGCCTTGGGGAACCCCAACCGAGAGGGGGAGGGAGGGGGATTTGGAATTGGGAAGAGACACATTAAAGGAGCTGTCGGAGAGGCTATGAGGAGGGCATTCTCCGTGGCTGTGCTTCAGCTGTGGAACTCACTCCCGCCAGAGATCCACTTGGCTGCTGGCCTTACCTCTTTCCATATATAATGTAAGACTTGGCTGTTCTTCCAGGTCTTTCCCAAGGGAGATGGGGTGGGTAGGTTGGGTTAGGGTAGGTGGGGGTGGGGTTTCACATTGTTTTTAAATGTAATCATTACTTTTTATTTTAATGTTTAAAATGTTTTTAAGAAGTTGTGAGCTGCCCTGAGATGCCTGAGGCAGGAGGGGGCGGCATATAAATTTTACTATAAATAAAATATATGAATACATTAATATTTACATCCAGAAGCTCCTGTTTACGCCGACCGCACTTCTTCCCCTTACACTTGTGTTCTTTTTCAACATAAGAGTTACATTTAGGGCACTGGAGTTTTAACTTGCAACGAGATAGCAGGGTCCGGGTGAGCTGAAAAAGAGAGGTACAGCTAAGTATCATCAGCATATTGGTGACATCACACCCCAAACCCTCTCACGACCTCCCCCAAGGGCTGCATATAAACATTAAATAATAATGGAGACAGAATGGAACCCTACGGAACGCTGCAGGATAAAGTGAGGGGGCAAGATGTTTCAGCTCCCAACACTACCCGCTGACTTCTCCCTGAGAGGAATGAGCGGAACCATTCAAGAACAGTCCCATCCAGACCCCCCAGGTCACGCAGTCATCTCAACAGCAGCCCATGGTCCATGGGTCAAAAGCAGTCGAGAGATCTAGCAGGATAAGAAATGTCAAACATCCTGCGTCCATCTCCCAGCGGAGATCATCGAGCCCCAGAAGTGGATGGGGGCTATTAAGCCCAGCCGCCAGCGGGATTGTAAGAACTTACCTGCACTGCTTACATCTGCCCTCTGAGGGGGGGTCTGCTGCTGCTGTTGCCATTGACGCTGCCGCTCTGCTGCTCCGCGGGATCCCTAGGACCTGTGGGGGAGGAAACAAGAGACCTGTGAGTGCCAGGGGGGGTGAGGGGGAGCGAAGAAGCCGGTCGCGTGGGCCAGCTTGTCCCCTCCCCCACCCAGAAGTGGCTGGGGGCTATTAAACCCACTGCCAGTGACTCCTCCGCAGGCTGCGAGCCACGGGCCAAAAGGCGCGGCATTTAGGGGCACTTCGGGGCTGCAGGGGACTCAGGGGGGTATGTCTTGTACTTGCCCCTGGTGGCAACAGGATGGCTGCGTGGCTGGGGGGTGGCTTGGGGGGGTTGGTGAGGGGGGTGAGAGCCCATTGGTTGAACAGCCAGGTTTGCAGGGCCAGGATTGGGTGGACCGGGGGGGAGGAGTGGCTATAGGGGTGGTTCTTGGGCATGGATTGTATGGTCCACGTGGTTGGATGGCTTGTGCCCCTAGGGGACCTAGGTGCCTGCAGGAGGTGCAGCATGCCATCCCCCCTCTGGGGTGGAGGGAGGAGCTTGGTCCAAGGTCCGCAGGTGGGGGGTTTTTGCTGCTAAATGCGAGGTCCATTGTCAACAAGGCCCCAATTGTCCGGGATTTAATCTCGGATGGGGCTGTGGACCTCGCATGTATTACGGAGAGCTGGCTGGACGAGATGGCTGGACCAACTTTAGCGGACCTCGTTCCGGCTGGGTATGCTGTGCAGCACCAGCCCCGCACAGGCAGCCGGGGAGGTGGTGTAGCAATTATTTTTAGAGAAGACTGGCCTGTCAGGAGATATCCAGTTCAGGAGATTGCAGTTATTGAGGCCCTCTAGGTAGTGTTTGATTTGGCTGGAGGCAAGCTAGGGGTGCTGCCCCTTCCTGTCCGGCAGCATTCCTTACTGCTCTAGCAGAGCTGGCCTCGGAGGTGGCACTGGGCTCCTCCAGGACCTTAAACGTTCATGCCGATGCTGGCCTTGTAGGAGTGGAGCGAGAATTCATGGCCGACATGGCAAACATGGATTTATCCCAAGTGGTCACCTGCCCGACCCACGTGGGGGGGCATATCCTCGACCTGATCTTCGACTCTGGCCTTGAGGCAGGTGGTCTGGTAGTGGGGGAGGTCAGGGCTATGCCCTTGTCATGGACGGACCATTATCTCTTCCAGGCCAGTCTCTCAGTGTGCCACCTCCAGAAGGGGAATGGACCAAGGCTACCAGCGCTGTCTCAGTGCCATAGCCGAGGTGGAACCCAGATAGAAATTCACAGATCACCTGGGCCCCCAAAGCTTTTATATGTCCAGAGTACCATAATAATGTTCCTTGTGTAGCAGCATATAAACAATCTTACTCTGCTCAGGAGAACCTGTTTTATAAAAAAAACCAGGCACCTGCTGCTGTGCGATGCACCACTTGAATGTTATCATTTAAAAGATTTTCAAAACCTGCTACGTCACTAAGCATGATTTTTTTCTTATCACTAAACCCAAATTTCTAATGCAGACACATGACCTCCTCTAACACTAGTGCATCTTCAGTATCTTGCTCCATTAAAACTTTCAAAAGACTCCCTGGAAAACAGAAATTTGTCCCTGTATAGTTAAAATCAACCAGGTGTCTTATTTTTACAGCAGTTACATCTTCATGCATAATAGATCTAAGTACTCTATGGGACCCACCCCCAGGATTCCTTATCACAGCGACTATTAAGAGCAGCTCCCCTGAAAAAATAACTTCAGCATTGCTCTGAATACAATTTGCCACATCCTCAAGAAAATCCTCTGCAGTAAAGACCTCGATAGCACGATTGTTTGAGAAAATTGGTTGATTAGCCCCATGCCTGACAGCCGAAGCTGCAAAAAATCATTAGGGGAATTTCTACTTTGAACTTCCTCTAGAAGCTTCTGTATGCACTCACGCATGGCTAATTCAGCCTCTAGAGGGTCAGTAGCATGCTCAAGATTAACAAAGCCGAAGCTTTCCCCATATAACATGGCATTAAAGCAGTTAACGGGGTACACCCACTGTTCAACCCTTTCAAGAAATACAGGGGGTGGTTGTTGCGGTACATTTTCAGCCACTTCCTTAAAAGAGGCTTCGGGGGAGCTAGCTTCACTAACTTCTGTAGGATCTGACTCTATGGAGACAGCAGCAGAGCTGACACCTCTGATCCCAGAGCTATCATGGATAGAAGCAGCATGGGGCTCCACCGTGGAGGCAGACATGACCTCTGAGATAGCGCCCCCACCTGCTTTAGCACGTGGCTCTGGTCTGCTCTTTCTAGCCTTTTAAAAAGTGAGTCGTGCCTTCTATAATATTTTTTTCAAGGCCCAAACCCCCCCTCCACGCCTTGAGTGGGCTTGGCCACCATGCTTGTTTATGCCTCCCCCACCCCTCTGCAATCCTGTGTCATGTGCCCAAAGTTCCCTAACAGAGTTAAAAGACTGCCTAGGTACCTTTTAATTTGGCACATAAACCATCTCATCTACAGCTTTAACACAGTTTGCAAAGTAGCTAGGCGCAATATCCTGCTTAAAAACATAGTACATGAGATTTTCACATTTTTATTTCTGTTCTTTAGACACAGCTTGTTCCTTTTGACCTTTTGCTCAAGGAAATTAAGACTGATTCCTGGAAATATTACTACTCCTTTTGAATGAGTATTTTAAGCAAGCTGTAACTTTACAGGACCTTTATCTTACTCCTCCCACCGAGGCCCCAAGATACTCTTCCTGCCTCCAGCCAGGACTCGCCACCAGGGTTGTAAGTGGAACTCACCCACAGATTCCCCTCCTGATCAACCAGTCAATCGCCCCCCTCTGAGTGGGACTCATAAAGGCCCCATGCTCCCAAATGGAACTCACCCAACAGCTTCACTGGACTCTATGGGTGGAACTCATAAAGGGCAGAGACTTAAATAGAACCCGCTTGAAGGAGTCACTCAGGCTGGCAACTAGAAGGATCACACCAGGGTGGAACTCACCCTCTCCAGGAAACTTGAGGTGAACTGGCTCGGAGCTACAATATCACCCCCAACCCACAGAGCTACTGTAACACCCCTCCCAATAAGATTCCGATCTCTCTTAAAGAGAACAGCAGTGTTTCTTACCCATCCAGAGTGGGGTAGAAGACTGGCCTCCGAGGCAATGGTGGAGAGGCAAAGGAGAGGTTTCCTTGAGTTTGCTGAGATGGACGGGGGAAAGCTCATGAAACTCACTGTATAAGCTAGTGGGTTTGAGCTCTAACCCAAAGACACACTGGTTTCTGGTGCCTTTATATACAGTTTTTGTGGGTCAGGCTAACCAATGAGAGCTGACTGTGGGAGGGCTCAAAGTCAATGGGTGTTTAGCCACTGACTTCAGTGGGGGGGCTGAGTCACACCCATTGCATTTCAGCTCCATGCCAAGTCAATGGGAGTTTACCCATTGACTTCAATGGGGGCTGGGTGGTGCCCATTATCTAGTTAATCAAAAGATCCCTGACCATGTCCTCCCCTTGATAAGATTAATAAAGGCACTGATTTGAAGACAATGGCCACACCCGGCCTGCTCAAAGATGGTACCAGCCCACCCCACCCCCCGCACCTCCCAAATCAAACCACATATCTGCTTTTAAGCTGCCTGAAAAATTTTGCAGTTTTTAAAAAAAACAAAACAAAAACACCTTGTAGCCTAGACACACAAATAGGTTCCAAAATGTGCTTTATTTTACAGAATCTTGTAATACAAAACAACTTTACTGGCTATGTTGAACTTTACGATTGTCTCACGCAGATCTTTTTAAAAAAGGATTTAAAGTGTCTCTTTTAAACAGACTGTACAAAATCTAAGAGGCCTTGATTATGAGGGCTAACCAAACTGTCCAAACTTTGCTTGGGGTTTTGAGAATTTTCTATTTTGCAGAACAGAAGCATTGCCAGGCCCAGTGTTTTCTTTTCTTTGCTCTTTGCATTTATCTAGAACTGAAATGAGGCCCGTACACAGCCATGCACTAGGGATGTTCAGAAAATAGCTTCAAGGTACAGGGCTACTCCAAAATCAGTTTCCTTACACAAAGCATAACATCATTCACCCCCACCCCCCTTCCCCTTTCAGTTTAAAGAAAACAAAAACAAAAAACCTGCGCTTTAGGTTGCATAAAAGGTACTGCTTTTCTATCCTACTATACCCCAAGTAAAGGTTTAAAACAGCATTTTGTATTGTATTACTCCTTTCTGGGTTTCTTAAAATAAAAAAGAGAGAGAGGGTTTCTGTGGAAAGATTTCAACATTCCTGCATAGCTATCTCCCTCTACCCTTGATATCCCCAACTCAACCTAGCTCTTTCCTGGAGAAAGGCACACTTGTCAGACTGGTTTTACCAGCCCCCAACCCCACAGATAGCCTGCCTGAATTAAAATAAGTATAGTTTTCATGATCAAGATGTCTCCCCACATTTTTAAGGCTGAAAACCACGAATGCCTAGACACATAGACTTAAACAAATATTACTTTTATTTACAGAACATTGTAATACAAGCAAAACACACCTGGATATGCTGCATTTTCTCACACAAGCCTATTTTTTTAAAAAAAAGATTTATAATGGCACTTTTTAATCATGGCCTGTACAAATTCTAATACATGTTTATCCCCTGGCTTAATTATGCCTTCCAACACGCTTTCAGGATCACCGACTGTATCTACTTTACAAACAAGCAAGAGGATCAGATTAAAAGTGTCCTGAGTAATACATAAACTGTTCATAGCACACCCTAGCATCATTTGAATGTGAGAGACCCCTTGTAAGCAAAGGTGATCACATATGAATTTAAGTTTCCTATTTCTGTCATCAGAACTCCAAGTCACACATTCATGGGCCATTCGACCTGGACTGTCAATAATACACCACTCACAATCAGAAAACAGCGCCTTTTACTTCAGGCAATGGTTTAAAATTCCATAGACCAATGCCCTCATTATTGATCTCATGACTCTCCTTCGTTTCAAAGGTTGGACATAGTCTGTTTCATTCAGCTCCAGACCCAGATATCTCTGCAGGGTAATATGCGGTTCTAGCCCACCATCTTTCCTCTCAGGGATATAGCACACAGGGCCTTCCAATTTGTTTTCATCAGACTCTGGAGGGCTTTCAAACATTACCTAAAAGAAAAAAAATTAAAAACCATGAGTTAGCAGTCTTTTTACAAGGTACTGTTTTGTGACAGTCATCTCTAGAAAGAAGTCTTTTAAGCAGTCTAAAAAAATCTTTCTTACCTGTGAATTTTGAGCTAGGGGTGCTGTGCTGGGTGGTTCTAACCCATCTTCTACCACCTCTGGACAAACTGGAGACTTCATGGGGCTGGGCAGTCCCATTCGGGTTTCTTCATCATGAACAGGAGTGCTGAAAAGAACCTTGGCCACAGGTCCGCTCTCAACATCCTCGTCCTCTGAACTTGAAATGTTCTTTTTTCTGTATAACCGTCTCACTACACCAGGTGGGCTAGTAAACTCCATAGGCCTCACTGGAGTGGTATCAGCAAGGAATCCATTTCTGTTTTCTGTGTAAGTTGAAGCGAAGGGCTCTCTGTTCTGTAGAGTGCTCAGAAAATGGCGTTCCTTCTCAGAAAGTGGCCCCTCTTTCATACCCCCATAGGGTGGGTCTATGGGGGCAAAAAAACCTATCTGATAGGTCAGGGTGGTGGGGCAGAGTGGTTTGAGACCTCACATAACCCCCTTCTACCATTCTGGCCTACACATCCCCTTTCACACCATAGGTCCAGATCCCAGCAACGGAAGGGGATAGACTGACGAAACCTTCACCTGTTGGCTCTGATCACTCTCCTGAGTTGTTTGACCCCCCCACATGACTCCAATTCTGCAAGTCAGCCTATGCTGGAAACGGCACCCCATTGGTCCAATTTTCTCCAAAATGGAGTCCACCTCAGTCAGGTGAGCGGTTTGAGGGGTCAGATGACTCTCATCCAAGGACCTTGTGGAGTCAGGGAGGTGGGAGCCAAAGGCACCCCCCACCCTGACCAGCAAACGGATCCTCCAATCACACATAAGGACCTTCTGGAGTCAGGGAGGGGACTGGAACCTTCAGTTCTACCCCCCTGTCCTTACCCGGAAGCATTACCTGCTTCTACATCACTTCCACCCCTCAGGTGGGACTTCTGGGGGGTCAGTAAACATATGGGGTAAGCGTAAGGACCTTCCGGGGTCAGGGATGGAGGGCTGGAACCTTTGGTTCCACATCCCCCCCCAGTCTGACCTGGAAGCATTACCCGCTTCTACGTCACTTCCTCCTACCACGTCACTTCCTCCTACCATGTCACTTCTGCTGGGGAGGGGAGCGGGACTTCTGGCCCAGGGGACAGTTGGGGAGGATGGGATTTCCAGTCATGTAACCTGTCAAACTGATAACCATCAGTTTGATTAGTAGTGTACCCTTCTCTACTGGAGTGCTCTCCTTGAGGTCCCTCACTTTCGATGGATGGCCACCTTGAGGAGGGTGTTCTCGGTGACCACATTGTTGCTGAGGAACTCCCTCCTAGAGGAGGCCCGCCTCTGCTCAGATCTACTTATCTTCTGGTGGCTATGTAAGACTTTATTTTTCAGCCAGGCATTTGGAGAAGGAGATGGGTAGGGTGGGGAGGGTGTGTGTGTGTGTGTGGTGGTGGTGGTAGTGGTGGTGGTGGTGGTCTTATGCTGTTTTAATATTGTTAGCTGCCCCGAGCTGCCTGAAGCAGGAGGGGAGGGATATCAATGTCATAAATAAAATAAATAAATAAAATCTGGAAATAAAACAGAAAAGTTGGTAAATTACACTGGTATTTCCCAGAATTTCAGAAAGTTGAGTACCTGTATCTACAAGTGGGAAATGATCAGGAATCGAATACTATTTCTTGAAATTGTGGAATTACCAGTGACTAGCACTTTAATTACCCTTTCCAGCTCTAATTAGAACCAATGTCACAAATTTGCAATTTTGTGGGAAAATTCTTCAGGATACTTCCTTTAAACTGAAAAACAACAGAGAGTTGTGTAACACAACTGGGCTCCACTAATCTGAGAGACCACCTTTCCTTCCATGCTCTATTGCAGCCCCTGTGGTTGGCTGAGAGCACCCTCTTGCAGGTACCACCAGCCAATCTTGTCTGTATGACAAGGGCCCGCAGGGAAGCATTCTCAGTTGATGCCCTGGTATTGCAGAAGTCCCTTCTCCCAGGAGGTCCGTTGTAGCTGGAGCCAGGTCACATTAGGAGGCAGTGTAAAACTTTTCTTTTTAGTAAGGCATTTGGCAGGTGCGGTCAAGGGTGGAAGGCTTGGGGGTGAGGGTGGGTTGTTTTTTTAGAAGTTTTTAAAGGGAGTTCTGTTGTATTTTGTATTTTATGTATTTTATGTAAGCTGCCCTGAGCCTTAGGGGAAGGGTGGGATAGAAGTTTAAATAAAATAAATAAATAAATATGCTAGACAGTTTATTGGATTTGTTGTTTATTTCCTTAAGAAGCTGCTTGGCTGACTTAAAATATTCATGATATAGGCTGCCATGTTGGAGATGGATTGGTAGTTTTTTGTTTGTTTTTTTAAATATTTCTTTTTATTTTAACTTTAACAATATAATATCACATTCCAATCAAAATATTACATTTATTCCCCCTTCCCCACCTCTCTCCCCTCTCCACCCTGCCTCCCCGTCCCCT
>QEPC01012538.1:926541-945370 GCA_003113815.1 Sphenodon punctatus
CCCCCCCCCCCCCCGCCTGTGGCATTCCCACAGGCACCCACCCATCCCCTCTGCACCCATCGTGGAGTTTGCTCAGGTGCCCCCCCCACCTGCACACATGTGCGAGTGGGGGTGTCCATGTGAAAACGGCCTTAGTTGGAGAGGAGCATGTTGGAGATTCTGCTTTCCTAATAATGTGTAATGTATAGGAGATCAGGGATAAGATTCTCCTCTTAGTTAAAGCAGAGTAAGTTTGGAGTAACTACTGAAGACAGTGTTGCTGCTTCAGGTTTGCAACCATGTCAGTTAAAGCAGAATCAGACCTCCATACTTTAACTCAGCTGTGCTCTGGAGTAGAGGAATGAAATATAAAGGACTCAATTTACTAAAAATGTATGTGGCACAATTTCCATAAATTACACTAATAGAGCAATTTATAAAAATGGTGCAAGTAATATTAAGGAGACCAATTTATACAATCCATTTACAATCATAAGCTGAGGTTTGTTGGTAATGTTGCTATATTTTCAAATAGGACTTTATGTATAAAACCAATTGACTGTCTGTTCTTCTCATTCATGCTACATTATGTTAATACCCAGTAAAGACAAGTACAAATAATGAAATACTCAGGTTTTTTTTTTGTGTTTATCTACAGATTGTAATGATGGCAACCACATATTTTGGCGGCATTAAGCTTTTTCGTTAAAGAAAAATCATTCTTAACTTGGATGGTGTGGATATTTTGTGTGAAAATGATTGAAAATGAATTTCTAAACGTGTTCATTCCATCAACAAAGCAATTACCTTGATGCATCAAACCTTACTAATCCACACTTTGGTATACCAGATGTTTGAAAACCCATATACAGACTTCAACCCATCATCAAAGAAATAAGTCCCTATGGCCAGGGATCTGTCTCTAATCATGACTGTTTGGCACCAGACACATTGCTGGCACTAACAATAACTAATAATAATAATAATAATAATAATTAATGGGAGATGATGTGCTGAGCACACATATTGCAGGGGTGGGCAGAGTTCTCAATCTGAAGAGCTGCACTTCAAGATCTATGGTCAAGCTCTGCTCTCAAATGTCACTCTAGTCCTAACACATGCACACATACATTCACAGACACAGACACCATCTCGCAGAACAGAGTAAAAACAAACGTGACAGTAGGGGTTTGGTCTGCTGTGACAAGCTTGTGCATGGACCCTCTGTGTTTGACCCAGGGTATCCCAGGTCATGAGGGCAGCTAGCCTGGGCTGGGATTCTGGAGACCTCTGGGATCACAGCCTAGGCTAGGGTCTGCCTGGATAAGTCCAAAGTGGGCTGCCCCAGAGATGTATGTTTGTTTCTGTGTCGGTGTCACAGGGACCCACCTCTGTGGGTTAAATGCATGCAGGATCAAGCCTAAGGAGGATTGTTAATCAAATGTAAAATCCATAAATAGCTTATTCAGTAGGGATGGGTGAACAGAACGCGGTTTGGATGTTCGGACGTTTGGTCGTTCGGTCCAAAACTCAAGTTCGGGTTCAGCTGTTTGGTTTGGCGGAGTTCAGTTCGGCTGAACTTGGCCGAACAGCCAAAAAGAGCACTATCAATACTGAAACCAAAACCGAATTTGAATTTTTTTTCCAGTATCGGTATCATTTGACCCTGAAACCACCCCTGGTCTCCACCCCTGGTGCCAGGAAGTCTGCTCCTCAGCTGCCTCCCACTTCCAGTCACATTTTCCCCATCTTCCAGTCATGTTTTCCCCACCCCTTAACTCATCCGAACTCATCCGAATGGTTCGGCCATTCGAGTGTTCGGTTCGGACGTTCGGTTCGGTCGTCCAAACAGGCCGAGTTCGGCCTGAACTCCGAACTTCCGAACTGCGTTTGCCCATTCCTATTATTCAGCTGAGTTCAAATGTCCCAGGCCAGGGACTCAGCCCCTGGCCATTCAATACAATCCCAGGCCTACCCAGGTAACAGTCCACTGGCTTGACTTCCCTAACTCACACACAGACTCTCAGGTCTCCTTCCTTCAGGACCTTTTTGGCCTCCTCTCAAGGAAATGCATTCTCCTCCCTGGTCAGGAGCTGACTGTCCTCTACTTCCTGCTTCCTCTTATTTTATATTGGTAGCCATGCCCACCAACTTCAGCTTCATGATGGCGGCCATTTTAGGTGCTACTTGGCAGGTGCCTCTCTTAAAGGTATAATAATCTTACAGTCGGTCTGCCAGCCCAGGCTGGCTCCACCATGGCAGGCAGCTGGGCACAGTGCAGGGGTTGGGATGGCTGGCTGCATGTTCTCCATTCTCCCCACCCCATGGCTGTGTGGCTGTTGGCTAGGCCAGGTGCCCTGTCCACCCAGGCTGCCTGCCCTGAGTCAGTCCGAGAAACAGTAGCCTGGTGTCACTTGTGCTTTTACCCACACACTCACTGTCCTGAGGGCCGCTGCCTCCCACTTCCTCTGCCTGCCTCTACCTCAGCCCACACCTCACCTGCTGCATCTCTTCTAGTACTGCACATCTGCTAACACTGCTCTCCTTTCCTGCCTCTGCCACCCACCAGCATGGGTTGCCCAGCTCTCAACACTCACCTTTCTTGCTTCCTCCTTGCATCAGCAGGGGCCACCACACCTAGTGCTATCTCCATGCTGTGAGTGACAAGCTCTGGGCAACCCCAGCTGGCATGTGGAGGGGATAGGAGAGGCAAATGCTAGGAGGTGCATGTGAAGGAGGAAGAATTTAGAAAGCTGCATGGACACAACAACTCCTGTCAGTCATTTCTTCTGAGAGCTGCAGTACAGGCACCCAAGAGCTGTCAAAAACAAACAAACAAATAATTTTATTAACTTGACCATAGGTAATTGCATATTGTCTTACAATAAACAGAAAACAAATGAACCAACGGACCAACCAACCACCCAAGTGCTGTCTGCAGCTCCCGAACTGCCATTTTCTCACCTCTGCCATATTGCATTACATTTATTAGTATAGTACAAAGCATTACCATAAATAATCAGCATTTATCTACTGTTAACAAAGAGAATGAAAACGCACCATTGTGTGGGGTGCATTATTCTTGTTTACTAAAGTACAAAATCCTGCCTAACGTCGTCTGAGTCCTGGCAACTTTCCTGAAATTGTTGTGTCCTTCTAGGCAAGGGTGAGGGGCAGAAGAGAAGAAAACCATAAGCTCTCAATCAGTATAAACTTGATGCATGCTTTAGGTAGCTCCTTCCTCGTTCTTCCTAGAGTCAGGGTAGAAGAAATGTGGGACAGCAGAACTTAACCAGGACTTTACATAGGAATCCTTCATTCTTGCACCATGTGGGTCTTGCATTAGTGTACCCACATGCATGCTCCCCAGTATTACAAGTAGGCTGTGGATGTCTCCATAATTCATGGCCTAGATGCTTCCTCTGCTTCCTCCTGTAATGTTGCATTGTGCTGAGCCAAGGTAGTTGTCTTAGGTACCGGGCCAAGGATTTTAACTATATTTGTGAATTCCAAATTTGCTTACCACTCAGTCCACTGATTTATTGAGGTTCTGCTGTGCATTAGCTGCTGATTGGTAGCAACCGTTAATAACAAGCCTTCAGTGATGAAAGGGAAGACAAAAACAGATAGGTATATTTTCATAGAGGGAGTCCTTATATTTTAATCATGCTATAACCCTTAAATATCACTGCAGTAGCCTATCTCTCTAGTCTGTTTGTAGAGTTTTAAATGCTGAACCATTTGGTATGGAAGTCTCTGATTTTCTGTTGCAAATTACATATGTTTCTCCCTCCCCCTTTTCTTTCTAGCGGCCATTTCCCCCCAGTCAGCTTATGCCAAGGGGTCCAACATGGAGCTGACTCCAACCTCCATACTGTCAAGAGGTGTTTGCAAGCCAATGTCAATAAACATGAAAGAAAAGCTTCGTCTGCCTTTCAGAATCTATAACCTGGATAGGACTCACACTGGCAGAGCAGTTTAAAGACTAAGCTGCCTAATCACTCCTCTGTCCCAGCACTGAAAATCCTAGATCAAAGAAGAATGTTTAACAGAGACAGGATGAACCAGGACTGGGAAACACCCAGCCAATGGGCCAAATCCAGCCTGTGGTTGTTTATTATTTTGACAACTGCCAATTCTTGAATCTGGCCCATTAATCCAGCTCCTACACTCAAGCACTGATGGAGGATGCTCAGGAGGAAGGGAGCAGAGGCATGCACTGAAGGATAAGTGGATCCATAGCACAGATCCATAATCTGCACCTTCCTTTTCTTTCCCCCATTCTGAGTGCACCCCTAAATTACCCCTTCTACATTGCACGGAATATTGTCACTATGGGTGTTTTTAGACAGATGTGGGGGCATCCCGCCCCCAGATCTGCTTTGGGAGTGCACCCCCACATCTGCCTGCTCCTAGCCCCACCTGGGTCTGCCTTAGATGGACCCAGCAGGTTCCCCTGGCTCACGGTCAACCCACATGGTGCCCCTACACTCTAGGCTGGCACCTACAACTCTATGGTGTTGCTGGGGCAATAGATAGCTGGGCATGGAGCTGCAGCGTAGGTCCACCAAGCAGACGGACAGAAGCTCCACTTTGGGCTGGTGCCCTGGGTCTGGCCAGTCTGCTCCACTGGTGGTGCTCCAGGATGGTCCAGGGTGCCAAAAGTGGGGCTGCCCCAGAACAGGCTCAGCCAGCTCTGCTTCCACATCTGGCAAGTCCAGGAATGAAGCGGGCTGGCACTGCTGCCTTTGGAGCTATGGTCTGTCTGTTTACACCCATTGTGGGGGTTTCAGTTTGGCAATTTTATATGCATTTGAAACATGTGGTGACACTTTGAGCACAAGCCTTCACCATTAAAGTCAATGGCAAAACTCCCATTCTCTTCTTTATTGAAGAAATAAAGCCACAGATGCAGAAACAAAGGGTGTAAACAGATGGATGGCAGCCCTACCTCTGCTCTGCCTCATGCCTGGGTGGTCCATCCATGTAAAGGTGGACCATTAGATGTGCAGGCGGAACAGAGGTGGTACTTGTTCTGCTGCAGCACTGCTTGTGGTGCTCCAGAACATCCTGGAGGAACGCTAGCGGAGCGGGCCGCCCAAATCTTGGGTACTGGCTGGAGGTGGAGCTTCTGTCTGTCTGCTCGGTGGATGGCCACTGCAGCTCTGCTCTTGGCTGGTGGTTGTCCAGGGTAACACAATAGAGCTGCAGACAGAAGCCTAGAGCATTGGGCGATTCACCCGCAATCTATGGTTCATGGGCGGATCGTGGACTGTGACAGCTGCCACTTCCATTTAAAGGAGATCCAGATGGGCTGGATGTGGGCGGACCCAGGGGTGCACCCCTGGAGCAGCTCCAGGTGTGACCAGTCCTGCGTCCATCAGAAGACACCCACAGAAATAAAGCTATGTGTTCCAGTTCATACATAAAACAAAACAGGGAGTTCCATGCAACAGTCATTCCAGTTAATGAAATCTGGCTTTCTGTAGGGTGGGAGAGGACAAGGCTCAGTGTTAATCAGTGGATTTTTCTTTTTGTTTATAAAGCACTCCCACTGATGCACCTATTGGGAAATTATTTTTGAGCCTCCTGCTTTTCTACCATATTTGGTTGAAACTGGTCCCTGGAACCAAAAGGTATTAGGGGAGGATATATACACATCAGACAGTGGGGAAGTGATTAAATAAGCCATCTTTCCATAGGAAATGAAGCTAAAGGATCCATATTCTTACAAAAGTCTTTCTAACTAATGTATGTGGAAAATCAATGTAAGACATTCTGATTTTAAGTTAAGAGTGTCCATACAAGGGGTTTGCATCAGTTTAATTCCCAGACTATTTTAGTTAAATCTGTGCAACTTAACGAAGGGCAGAGAAATGGAATTGCTAGGCTATTTATGGAAAGTGAAGGGGACCTCCAACACCAAACTTAGATCTAACATTATGGGTGCAATCCTGCTGCTGGCTTACGCTGGCGGCAGGCACAGTGGTGATCTGAGTGGCGGGTGCTCAGGCGTGCATGTGTCCCATGTGCCACACTCAAATCATTATTCCAGAGTTTAATAACCCTGGAGGTAGACTAGTATTGTGAACACACCATTAGCACGCACAGCAGCCCAGTGAAGTGGGGTCACAGAAGTGCAGAAGAGGACAGAGTGTTCTCCAAAAGTCTGTACAAATCGAAGATCAGAGACAGGAAAATGCCATCACTATACTTATTATTAAACATGGCTATTGACCAAAGAAAGTCAAGACAAGAAATGCCTGTCAGAACTTGGGCTTGGAGGAATTCAACAAGGCAGGGTGGCACAAACAAATATTTCTATTAGTGAGGCATGAAATAATGGCCTAGCCAAAACAGGAAGGAATTAGAGTGGAAGGGTGGTAGCTGTTAAAACAAGAGTACACACCCAAACACAGATGGTGAACTTCCTAACTGTGAGCGGAAATATAAATAGAGCATGCAACTCAGAAATGTCAAATGCAGAACCACATTAGCTCAAATATATATTCCATACAAAAACACATATTAAGTGAACAGGAAGGCCACACAAATAAGTTGTACAAAAATGGAGATTTTAATAAGCTAATGAGTTACTAATTTAGTTAGCACTCACAATATGTTATGGACTGGGGCTGGGGAAATGTCCTTACCCCCAACAGGTTTACAGTCAAAATATTAAAGAGCATAGTTAAAGCTATATGAGAAACTTTAGTAGGAGTTGCTATCACTTATTCCAGGCTACCAAACCAATACAAACATGGTTTAGGATAATCATGTTGGATGAAGGCCTGGAATAGTGAGAGCTAATCCCTCACTGTCAAAGACTTGCTGTGAATAGCATTAGGCACTTTGGATTCAAGTGCTGAGTGCTATACTCTGGGAAAAAAAGACTCCTTTAAAGTTAGGAATTGGGAGGTCTGAGTTCATTTTGATGCGGAGACTCCACATTACATCTTTCTCAAGTTTTACTAACTGCCAGAACAGCAAATAGAAAAGTCAGGATGATATGAGACAATTCAAGGTATGATTTTTTTTTCAGAATTATGCAGTATGCCCATTAACACATTCAAAATTCCAGTTTTGAATGTAATAATTAGGAATCCTGTTGGTGATGTACAGATCGGATAGCAAATGCAGCTTATTATTTCTTAGCTGTTTATGGGTAATTTCAGACTTACGAGATCACAGCCAACCACAGTGAACCATACTCCATCCCCCAGCGCGGCCAATGAGCCCTGAATGTCTGTCGGCGGCATCCAGATGTTCACCACAGTCAATCACCGGTAGGGGTCAAGACCAACCACAGTTCTGGAGCTCGAGATGGGAGCAGGTCCAGAACCATGGTCAATGCAATCCCCACTGGGAAACAGCCAAAAGTAACGTCTGAACGGCAACCGCCAGGCACGATCACACAGAACGATCCCACGTCATGCCGAATGCACGCAGCATTGCTGCCAGGCAATGGTCAACAAATGGAACAAGGAGGGATATTTAAAGGGCACACTGCAACAGGGGAATGAGGTGGCGAGACAAGAAGAGAGAGTGGAGAGACAGGACAGCGATGGAGTGCTCGGAGCAACAGCAGCAGCATCAGCAGCAGCAGGAGCTGGAGCAACCCGCCACACAGGGGGATACCGAACAGGGGATGGAGCCCCCCCGCACAAATGGGTAAGGAGACCACAGCGGGACAGCCAGGAGGGGTGGGAGTGCAAGGGTAGTGAACAGCCACGGAGGGACGGAGGACGGGGGCCTGGGCCAGGAATGGCACAACCACAGGACCCAACTCCCCATGTCCACCCAACAGACTAGGAAACATGTCCGAGCCCCGGAACCCCCACAGGACATCAGCAGGGAGGAGGCGGCAGAGGAGGAGGTAGCACAGGATGCAGAGGACCCAGCATGGAGATGGAGGTACCAGAGAGGGGGACAGTGGGGAGTCCAGGAGACCCAGGACTTCATCAGGATCTGGGGGTTCCTGGAAAACCAGGTGGAACTCTCAGTAAACAAGCGAAGTGAGCACATGTTTGACTTGATAGTGAGGGACATGGGGGAGGCCAGATACCAGAGGTTGGCAGCACAGTGCCGGTCCAAGGCCAAGGAGCTCAAGAGGGGTTATAAGTACATCAAGGACAATAACCAGCAGTCCGGTCACACAGCACGGACCGCGCCCTATTATGATGCCCTAGACAGTATCCTCCACATGAAGGGATCCATCATGGGCCCCCGGCTGGCAGGAAGTGCCGTGGCACAGGGCCGGACATGGGAGGATGTCCCATGCCCCATGGCAGCACCGGGTGCACCCAAAGGCACCGCCGGACCCGCATCCCAAGAGGAATGGACTGGGACCTCAGGGACCAGTAGGCCCCCATCACGGTCAGGCATGGGGAGCCCACCACCGCATTCGGGGTTTGACTCTGACAGTGACACGCTGGTCCCCCTGAGCCAGTGGATGTATGGGGAGCACTCCAAGTAGAGCCCTATCGAGCAGTCAGCCATGGAGGGCTCGGAGATGGACATAGGAGGTAGGCACAGAGCGTGGAAGGCACAGGGGCCTGCGCAGACCCAGAAAGGGAGAAGGGGGGTACAACAGGCAGGGAACTATACCAAACAACCCCCTTACTGCAGGAGCGACCGAGGGAGAGGTGGAGGTAATGGAGGGGGAACGGGCATTAGGAGCGGTGGAACACGTGGCGGAAGGTAAGTGGAAGGGACGGGGCTCGTAGGAGGGCAGGAGGGGGATGGAGGGTGGGACGGTGGGGGTAGGGAGAGGGGAACCCCAATACCACACTCCCACGGCCATTCCCACACAGGACTGATACCACCGCCATGGGAGGCTGAGGTGGAGGGGGAGCAGCACCAGCAGGTGGAGCAAGGTGGTGGTGGGGAATGACCAATGGGCTGGCAGAGGGTGGCAGCCCAAGGGGGAGTGGATCGACCTGCACATATGGCTCCCAGGGGACCCCGGGGACCGGTGGCCAGAGCTGGCAGGCAAGGCTCTGAGGGTGACTACGAGGGAACAGGGAAGGGGTAGTGGGTCACAGGTGCATGAAGGGAGGGGAGGGGACCCGACCACCCAAGGGGAAGGGGGAGGGATGGGCAGGCATCCCAGGCCACGCCCCAGCACTGTTATGGGGGGGGCACACGTGCAACTACCAGCTGCCCGATTGAGCTAACCGAACCCATATCCCTCAGATCTGCTGCCCCGGCAGCTGGCCTGGCCCTGAGAGGGACCAGTGCCAGTGGCCCAGAGGATGTGGGAGCACAGGGCACGTGTGCACCACCAGCAGGAGAACCTGGTGGAGGAGATGAGGACCAGCGCAGAGCAGGGGGAGGCGATGATCGCCTCCATTGACAGGATGGAGGTGGCCACCGGCAGGACCATGGAACAGGTGGAGGGATGGGACAAGCACCTCCTAGCTGAGATGCGGAAGGAGAGGCAGCTGCCGAGATGGGACCACACATGCCAGATGAAGGTGATACAGCGGTTGACGGATAACATCGACCTCTGGGCCTCTGAGCACTCCCGAAAGCTGGGCCGGTCCCTAGAGATTGGCACCTCACTGCTGCTACATGCGGGCATGATGAGTGCCTACATCATGGCATCAGCACCCCCGGGCGCCATACCGGCTGCAGTCCCACACCCACCTGCCATCCCACTGCTGGTGCCCATCCCTCAGCAGCAGTAGAAGCCCCGACCACAGGGACCACGCATCTGCCTCTCCATCCTGCCGGGACTGAGATGGCAAGAGCCGCTCCACCAGGTGCAGCAGCAGCAGGCAGTCCCGGGCCTGGACCAGCCCCCAGAAGTGGCCACAGAGGAGAGCCAGGAAGCAATGGAGGGGGACATCAGTGTGGGCGATGGCGACTCGCAGACTGTGGAGCAGCCTGCACGTACCTTCAAATCCCTCCTCAAGTCCTCTTCCACTCTGCCGCTCTGCCCTCCCTGACTTCTTGCTCCCACCACCCATCTTCACTCAGTGAAATGAACCTCACCCACCACTCACTGTGTTTACACAGATGCCTCCACCCATCTCCACCAGCAAAACTGGGTGGAGGCATCTCGTGTGAAAAGGGCCCATGTTGCAGGGCTGCAGTGTTGCCCTGTGCCATGTATAATAAAATGTAACACCCATTTTATCGGTGTTAGAGTGTCTGTGTAAAAAGGGCCTACCTTTCTTAACTGGTAACAGAGAATGACATTTTTTCCCCCTAAAAAAAAGGAAGCTGAAATTCTCAAACAATTTTACTGCAAGTCTCATGATTTTAGCCTCCAAGAGACCCAGAATACAATCACAACTGTTGGCTAACTTTTGTCTAAATTTGGAATCACTCCCCCAGTCTTAATAAAATTGCACTGGATTTATGCCGATGCACTGGAAAGCAGAAGCTAGCCTAACTTTCCTTATGCAAGGCATTTCTACAACTACTGGTGAATTAATGCTCCCTGTGAACCTGTCATTTTGCTGATGATTCTTGTATTTGCCATGCAATCTAATTCCCACCTGAGGCAATCACAATTTGTAAATTGTACTTTTCTTTGTGGATTGATGGTGGGGTGACTGCTGGGTCATGAAACAGGAATATTCCACAGGGAATAGCCCAGCTCATTCAAAAATGTCTGCATATTTAATGTGTATATCAGTTTCTATATTTTGAAATGGATCTACAGATGGTGCCAGCTTGACAAGCAATAGCTCTAAATTAGATTCCAGGCCTGTAGCTGTTTGGCAACAAGAGCACCCACAACGTATACCAGTTCTATAATGGTGTTTCCTGCTCTTTAACTTGCATGCACAGACAATAAACGTTTTAAAAGAACTATCACATCTCACTAAAAGTACCTCATTGTGATATTACAGCCCAAGGAGAGAAAAACATTGTCACTTAGTGCAGAAAAGCAATATTCCCTTCAGAGAAATGCTTCTTTCCTGGGATTTGGATTTTCAGAGAGCCATCAACCTGTCCTCTATTTTTGTATATGCATCTTTGTACATTCAGTCATGTACATATACATAGGGCAAGGTGTATTCGTTGCTATTAGAGATGAAAAGTGTAGCAGAACAAAAGCTCTTGGGGTTTTTTGTTTTTGTTTTTTTTTAGGTTCAGAGCAGACTTGCTCTAGTCAGCCTGAATAACATTTGTCACAATATTCAGGCAACCGATGTGTCACAATTTAGGTTATTCTGTTTGTTTTCATTCATTTCAGTCGTTTTGCTAGTTTTATTCTTTTCCAAATTTGGATACCATCACGTACCCAAATTGGAACAAGTCTTCATTTCTTTTCTATGGGTGATTTCAGATGTTACGGGCGCCCAATTCACCACAATGGATTCCCAGCAGTGGCGAGCCGGCTAACCACCCCCCGTGGACAAGAAAGGCCCCAAACAGACGTGATGGGAGAGGGAGCATGGCAGGGAATCGGACTGGCAGACCACAGCCCGGGGCAGCGCAACAGATGTCACGCCGATTCCGGGCTATGGTCAAAACACCCAGAAGGCACTGGGGCGGCCCATTCCAGCTGCTGCTGCTGCTGCTGCTGCTGTCCCCCCACTGCCTCCATGTTCAGCATGCCCACTGCGTTCTCTGCCTCCTCCTCCTCCTCCTCCTCCTCCTCCCTTGCTCGCTCGCCCTCCACTCTCCTCTCCCTTCTGCCTCGCTCCATCCTGTCACGTCCCCCTGCTGCCGGGTGCCCTTTAAATCTCCCTCCCCGGCCCGTGTTGTTGCTTGTTGCCTGGCAGTGATGCTGCATGCTTTGTTCCCAGATGGGAATCATTCTGCTTGATTCCGGCCAGTGGTTGCTCTTCAGACATTACTTTTTTTTGTTTCCAGGTGGGAATTGCTTTGACCACACTTTCGGAGATGGTCCAGGGCAGACCTCTGGAAGCGTGGTTAATTTTGACCCCTGCTGGGGATTGACTGTGGTGAACATCTGGTGCCTGAGAAACAGATGTTCAGGGCGCTTTGGCCCCAATGCGGGATTGACCGTCGTTCACTGTGGTTGACTGTGATCTCGTAACATCTGAAAATACCCATTGTGTCAGGAACTGGACACAAACAACTGAAACGAACAAAGCAAAATAAATGTATGAAATGCACGAACTACACAAAAAGACAAGAATGAGTCAGACAGGTAATGTTTACTACCAAGTTCGTTCATTTTGGGTTGGACCATTTGGATTCGATGAATCTATTTGGTACTCAGTTCAGCTCCAGATACTACCTTTTTGGATACTTTGATCTGAAAGCATCCACTTCTTTTTCCAACGTGACCCCACCTTCTCTTGAAAAAACAATCCCCTGGAAAAAACCAGGTAAATTGGATCTTCACCCAGATCGTGGAGATGATGACTGAAAATCTGGAGATTCCAAGATAAACACAGAGGGGTGGTAACCCTACATGTATAATATTTTGTGCAGTATTCTTATTATTACTCAAATTTTACCTGTGGTATAGAGCTGAAATAGGGAGATGATTTTCTACCAGCTGGTAATACTTGGTAATACCTGAATTTTTGAGTACCGCATCAGGTACATGGCTCCAGTGCTCCAGACTCTGCACTGGCTGCTTATAAAGCACTGGGCTAAGTTCAAGGTGCTGGTTTTAACCTTTAAAGCCCTTCATGGCATGGACCCTGCTTATCTGCAGGACCGCCTCACTCCCCATGTGCCTGTGCACCCTCTGAGATTGTCTGGGGGAGTCTTTTTGGAGGTTCCCTGGGCGAGGTGCATAGCCACCGATGCTAGATTTTTTTCATTGGCTGCCCCTGTGCTGTGGAATTCTCTCCTTGAGGAGGCTCTGTTGGCCCCCACTCTCCTGTCATTTTGACGTTTATGTAAGACCTGACTGTTCCGCCAGACATTCGGCAAGGGGGGTGGGGTGGGGTTGAGGCAGTTGTTTCCCTGAATATATGATAATTTTTTAACTTCTAAATTGTTTTATTGTTTTATCTTTGTTGTTTGCTGTCCTGGGCTGCCCTGCGGGCAGGAGGGGTGGGACAGAAATTTTAAATAAATAAATAAATAAATAAATAAATAAATACATTTTATAAATAAATAAATAGGCTACTGATTACTGATTATCTGGAAACTTGGAAAATTTATAATTTCCACTCAGTTTTTTGAGTTTCTGATTGCCAATTGGCATATTGGGATGGAAAACTAAAAAATCAAGAAGGAAAACAAAAATATTGAGACTGGAAGTCAAAGAATCATGACTGGAAATTGACATTCCTGGACCAGAAGTCAACTTTCTTGGGTGGAGCCCCCCTCCCCAAAATAGGTATCAAAAGTAAAAAAATCAGTAGGGAAGTCAACAAATTAGTACCAGAAGTCGACATTCCAGGATCGCAAGTCAACATTCCGGGACATCGGGTACCCAAATAAGGTTGAAATCGGGTACTGATTGATACCCAAAGTTATCTGGGTTTATTCAGGTACCAGAAATTTGACAGGTATACCTGTTTTTGCAGGTACTCGTTTAATCTCTATGGTGGTAGCATTGAAAAGCTACTGTTAAAAGAATGTGCCTCTTTGTGTTACGATCTGCTCAAACATATAACAAATGTGTTATATGTCCCTACCTAGGAAACTCACAACGTCTTCTATTTATATGTATGGTACAGGTGAAGTTTAGAATCAGATATTCTGTAGAATGCCTATGTAGTATATGCAATGCCCCAAATTCAGTCATAGTATTTATGGATGTATCTGCATTATGCCTAGGTATTGTATAGAATACCTGAATGACATTGGGCTAACTATATCATTAAGACTTTTTGTACTACTTCCCTATGTACAGGCAAAATTTAGAGGTAGGCATTATGTAGAATGCCCAGGTAATGACAAAGCACTGATAAGCAGGTATTATATGGTATGCTTAGGATTTGTATACATTTCCTGTATTTCACTTTTTAGCTGTTAGAGCTGAGACAGGTTCTAAATTTAGTACCACTACTGGTAATACTGGATTTTTTAAGGTACTGCATTGGGTTACCCGAGTACCAATCAGGTACCTGAAAATCTGAAAAATTGGGTACTTCTGGTACCGATTTTTCCACTAACCTATTCCTAATTAGTATATCTGTATACCAATAGGTATATTGAGTTAGAAAGCTGAAAAATTGGCACAAAAAAAGTTACCAGAAGTAGTTTTTTGGGTTTGGAAGTTCATGTTCTGGGACCAAAAAGTTGATTTTCTGGGATGCCTATAAACAAGTGGTTTAAGAAGAAAAATTGGAAGAAATTTTTTTTTAAAAAAAAATTGGAACCAGAAGTAGTTTTCCAGGACTGGAAGTTGCCGAAAAATTGTCAGAACTTGACGGTAGTCCAATAATCCGATGCCAGGAGTTGTTATGTCAACAAAAGTGTAAAAAAAAATCAGTTCTGAAAGTCAATGTTATGGAAGCATTTTGGGATACCCAATCTTGTCATAATCAGGTATCACATGGTACCTGATCATTATTGGGTCTATTTGGGTACTGATATTTTGATGGGTTTCCCGTTTTTGTGGGACCCTCTTTCAGTTGTAATATACATCTCTCTGTCTCTCTGACTGCATTCTCATGGGGCAAAACACATAGCGTTTGTCTCCAGGAGGCAAATGCTGCGTAGCTTTTGTCACCTTGGAAAACAAAGCCACGCAGCTTTTGCCTCTGATCATGCGGAGGTTACAGAGCTTGATTTTTCAGCTCTGTAACTGCCACATGATTGGAGGCAAAGCTGTGCGGCTTTGTTTTCCGATGAGACAAAAGCTGTGCAGCATTTGCCTCCCAGAGTTTTTCCCAGAGACAAATGCTGTGCGTTATGCCCTTTGAGAATGTGGTCTCTCTCTCTCTCTCTCTCTCTCTCTCACACACACACACACACACACACACACACACACACACACACACACACACACACAGTTCCTATCATTACAAGTATTTATAGATGTATCCTCATGGTACCTCTGTGAGGCAGAGAAGTGTTAATATCTCCATTTTACAAATAGAGGAACTGTGACAAAGAAAAAGGAAAGTGACTTACTGAGGAAGTCTGTGGCCGAGCTATAAAGTGAACTTAAAATTCAAAGCCTCTGTCCAGTGTTTTAACCAGAAAGTCATCATTATGACTTTATGCATAAACAACAGCACAACCTATCCTCCTGACACCCCGTAAGTTCTATATTTAAGCATAAAAGAAAAGGGAGGAACTTGCCAGAATAGTTGCATTGTTACAGCTGCATAGTAGCACTTAGCCTCATGCATCATGAAAACAATCCTGCTCTTAGGCTGAGAAAACCCCATCGTGCCATTGATTTATGTCTGAGCACAGCCTCAGGAAAGAATAAAAATCACTCTACAAAAGCACTAACTAGGATCAATGTAAATTGGCTTGGCAAGTTCTATAAATAAAGTCACCTTTGTCACCTTCCATTGCCAGATCCAGGGAAGCTGTGGTCCTGTGCAAAATGTCAGTTCATGTTGTCTCCTAACCTAAAATCTTATTTCATGTATTAATACAAATTGTTATGGGGTGGGGGGGGTGGGGGAGGATAGTGGATAAGATTTGGAGACAACCATGATCCCCCCATTGTGGGAGGGGCTGGGTATAAAGTCTTCCCCGGGTGAGAGTAGGTGGGGATGAGGGGTAGTTGGATGGGGTTTTATTTGTGTTTCACTTGTATTGTATTAATATGTTGGAAACTGTCCAGAGCTAATACATGGATTGGATGGAATATAAATCTAAAGATGATGATGGTGAACATAGGAAGGTCCGAAGGACAAACACTGACTCACCCATTAAAAAAGGAAAATATTACCATAAATAATTGTTGATGTTCAGTTATCAGAATCTTTTTCAGAGGTTGGGACTCTCTGAATTTCAGGACCTTCTGTAATATGTTTCCCAAGTGGGGAAAACACAGTGAACATGGGTCTCTGCATATATATGTTAGGTTATAATTATAGATGCTGTTATATCTGTTGTGAATAGGGTCCCTGCATATATGCTGTTATTCCCATGTAGCGTCATTCTGAATTGCTGCAGGCGCTCCATAAGTTGGGGCTCTTCACAACTGAGCCCCCGTGGGCCTGTATAAAATACCACTGCTTCTCACACTCATGTTATCATTCCAAGTTTATTTATGGGCCCCACATATTGTAGCCCCTACAGATTTCCTTTCCTCCAACATGTGTGACTCTGCATTTGCCTTGAATCAGCACTTTCACCTTCCCACGTTCTGTTTTTGAAGAGGGAAGAGTTTGACCAAAAGGAGGCCCTCCTGCCTTAAGTGGGCAGGGGGAGGGGCATTTGTGGGTGCTGGCCCCAGGAACTGGCATCCCCTGCAGCAGTGGGTGGGAAGATCCCCTCTCTGCCCCAAGCCAGGTAATTCGTCAGTGAATAGGCTGTTGCGTACATGGTGGGACAGGAGTGGGGGGCAGCGCTAGGCTCTTATGCCAGGTGCACGGTGCCCATCCAGAGGCTGTGGTAAGGGCCAGTACTATAGCTGAGTTTAAAAGAGGTTTGGACAAGTTTCTGGAAGTTAGGTCCATTAGCAGCTATTAGCCAGACAGGATCAGGCAACATGACGGGAGCTGGGGGAAAACAACAGGGAATGGATCCCTCATTGTGACCTGTTAGGTGTTTCTCCCAAGCCACCGTGATTGGCCACTGTGGAAGACAAGATGCTGGGCTTGATGGACCATTGGTCTGACCCAGTATGGCACTTCTTATGTTCTTATCCCTCTTTCCCTTCCTGACTGGGTGGAAGTACTGACTGCTTTGGACCTCCCAGGAATTGTCGTGGGTCAGTGAGGTAAGCTACCTCTCTTTCCCTACCAGCAGGCAGGGGGTACCCTGTTGGAGGTGGTTTCTGGGAAGTCGTTTCCTGGGAGAGGTGGGGTTGACAATGGGCTGGTTGGCAGTGCCTTCTTGGCCTCACCTGATGTTCCCTACTGCTCTGGGCCCACACAGCACCGCTGGAACTTCCCTGAGAATTTGGACTGACCAGGGATTTTCCCACAAGTTGATTCAGGGAGCAGCTCCCGGGCAAGAATCCCCCCACTACGGGTGTTGCTTGGCGGGTGGGGTGGAGGATGCTCTGGGCCAGTGCTCGGTGCTTTGTATGCTACCACTCAGCTGCTCCAGGGCTTAGCGGCCCCAGGGATCAGTGGCTGGGTGGGGATTCCCCAAGGCAGCAAGGATTTCCTGAGTGATGGCTGGGCTCGGAACATTGTTGGCCCCCTCATGGCAACTGGTGATTCCCCCTTATTGGCTCTGGGGGCTGGTGGCAGGACAGGGATTCCCTGAGGTGGTCAGGATTACCTGTGCCCAGCCTGCACCACATGGCTGGGTGGAGGCCGTCAGGAAGTGCTGGAGTAGCCCCTGCTTCAGAACCCAGTGGGTGGGCCTGGTCGGACTCTTGGCTGGATGGTTTTTCCCCTGATTCAAACTGGGATTCCCCTAGGGTTGGCTTGCACCACATGGGCATTTGATATAGGGCTGTGGGCCACCGCTGGGTCTCCCCGCACAAGGAGGTCTCCATCGGGCTGGAGGCGGGTGACTTTGCAGTGGGGATACCATGGGGAGATGGGGACTCCTGGGAAGGGGGAAAAGCCTCTGGCTCCCTCTCCCTGGGTAGCAGAGAGTAACGAGTGGCTGGCCTTGAGGAGCGGTGGCCACCGTGGGCTCCGCATCCTCAGAGGAAGGGGCAGGATGCCAGAGTGGCCATTCCAGGGCATTGCCAGTTGCAGTTCACTACCTGTGAATTACTTTTAATTCTGGACAATGTGAGTTTACCTCTGATTGCATTTTCACTGGGTTTAATTAATTGAAAGAGGTAATGAAATGTGCGAAAGCTTTGAAACTCCCTTCCCTTGGAGGCTCACCTGATCCCTAGTTTGTATGTCTTCCAGAGGCAGTGTAAGACATTTTTATTTGGCCAGGCATTCAATGGGCAGGGATAGATTGGGGGGGGAGGGGCAATGGGTTTTTTTTAGTTTTGGAGGGTTTTGATTATTTATTCATCTTACATTTACAATTTATATGAATTTTTGAGCCCCCCATAGCCTTTGGGGATAAGGTGGAATAAAAATCAAAATAAAGTAATAAATAAAAATGGGGGGAAGGAAGAAGAGGAAAGCTGGTCATGAGAGGAAATGGGGAAAGAGAGTCCCTCTTAGGGAGGGGGACTGAGCCCTCATTAACAATTACCCATCTTGTGTTTTGGAGATCAGGCATGATGGCAAAGAAGAACATCCAGAAAAAAGGGTGCTAAAGGCAAACAGGCTCCCTGGGGGGTTGCCTCTGTCATCTGATTGTGCTGCCCTGGGAGGCCCCGTGGGATGGGAAGTGTCCAAAAGAAGCCAGCTGGAGAAACTGCTGCTGCCACGACCAGGTGATGGACTGGGGAAGGTGAGGAGGAGGCAACCTCCAGTTCCTCCCCCCGCCTCAGCCCAGCCCAGTCTAACCCAGACTACTCGGCATGAGTCTGAGCGCTGCAACTGCCCTCCCTCTCTGCAGCTGAGCCTGTAGGGATGGGCGAACAGATCGCGGTTCGGGTTCGGTTGTTCGGTTCGGCTGGGTTCGGTTCAGCTGTTCAGTTCAGCCGTTCAGTTCGTTCGGTTTGGGTTTGGCCATTTGGTTTGGCCGTCCGGGAAATGTTTTTATATAGGTTTTTTTTGTTTTTGTTTTTTATATGGTTTTTTGGTTTTTATATGGTTTTCTTTTTATTTAAATTTTTAATCTAATATTATATCTATCTACACTAAATCTAACTGCTATTAACTATTCTAAATGCTATGAACTAAATGGATTATCTAATAAGTACACAGGCCTACTCCTACAAACACTAAAACTAAATCACTAA
>QEPC01012538.1:957454-980898 GCA_003113815.1 Sphenodon punctatus
TGAAATGAAACTTAAAGCAATCTAATAATCCTACTCAACGCCTGCTGTTCAGGAACAGTGACTAGCTCAGAAGGTGTTGGGAAGTGGGGAGGCAGATAGTTTCATTTCTTGCAAGCCTCTCCACCCCTGGTGCCTGGAAGTCTGCTCCTCAGTGACTAGTACTACCCCTTCCTGTCACGTTCGACCTTCCAGTGAACCTTTTTTTGCCACCCGAACGCAATCCGAACTGGCCGAACTGTTTGGTCATTTCGAAGTTCGGAATTGAGTTCGGTTCAGCCAGTTCATGTTCGGATTCATGTTCGGATTCGGTCGTCCGAACAGGCCGAGTTTGGGCCGAACTCCAAACTTCCGAACCGCGTTCGTTCATCCCCACAACCCACCACCAGTGCACAGGGACGGCCCCATGCCCCTGTACCAACATGCCCAGGGAGGGGCATTCCAGCGCATCTCAGAGGAGAACAGGGACACCATCTGCCGCTGCATCGTTACCCAGGCAGCCGAACGCCGGGCAATGCCTGACCCACACCCATGTCCATAGTTCTGTGAACTCCTTAAATAGAGCTGCTTAAATAGGTTGCTTTACCTGCAACCATGCCTCTGTTCCATGTGTGGACTAGGGGGTCCCAGGAAAGGGTCCCGTGGGTTGCCTGGGTGTGTGCACCCTCCCCTCGCTGTCGGCCGTGGGGATGCTCAGGCCCCGCAATGCCCTGCCTGCTGACACTTGCCGGCTCACCTGTGCAGGTTCAGTGTACACCTGTTCCAGCCACCTCAACTGCATGAGACCTCACTGGGCTGGCCCCTGGCCCCGTCGGCTGGTCAGGCCTGTACAGTGCCCCCACCCTGCCGGCTCCCCTGTAAGTCCCACCCCACCCTGGCTACATGTCCCGGGACAGAGGAAGCGACAGCAAGGTATAGGTACAACATATTTATTGGAGGGGAAACTGTACAATGGAAGGGAGGGTTAATGTCTGGGGCATCCTCTCCCCCTCTTGGCCACACCACCGGGGCTTGCAGGCCGGTGTGCCCTAGCTGCAGCCGACCGCAGCACTCGCTGTCCGGATGGCCCCGCCTCCACACCGGCCTCTGCTGACGGTCCCTGCGTGGAGAAACAAGAATGGGGTAAGCGATACTTGTGTGCACTTATCTCTTTCCCATGTTGGGGCCCAGGCCACTGGGTGCCCCATGGTCATCCAGGGAGCCCCCTACTCCCCACACGAGCATAACACATGCCTTAGGGCTATCCCTGTTGGTGCGATCCGCTGGACAGCCCACCCATGGTGTTATGGAACATGCCTGTTCCAGTACAGCGTCACAGAGCTGGTACACTTGCCTCAGGCAATGGCTGTCACTCCCCATCATGTGTAGTGTGTGTGCTTGGAGTGAGTTCTAGACTGTGTTCCCTACTGGGGTCTTGACTTGCACAGGTCCCCTGCTTCCCAGTGCGGGCGCCCTGGTGTTGTTCCCTCCACCCCCAGGAGCCCCAAGTGGTGTTGCCTTACTGGAGGGGGTGGGGCAACCACCATGGATGGTTGGTTGTCCTGGGGTTTCTGTCCTCGGGGGGGGGGCATCTCCCAGTGGAGGGGTCGGGGTGGCAGCGGGGGTGGGACCACAGGGGTGTGGGTTAGAAGGGCGGCCCCACAAGCAGGTCCGGTTGCCCTATGTGGGGAAGGGGATCCCCATGGACCAGGCCCGGGTAGGGTTGCTGCTGGGGAACCACGGGTGGCCGAGGTGCAGGGGGGCACCTGCACCAGTGGGAAGCTGCCATGGTGTTGGTCAGCTGTCGACCCTCCTTCCACAGCACGGCAGGGCCTGTTGTGCTGGGGATCATGCTGCAGGGCCTCCATGGCCTCCGCCATGATGTCCAGGAGCTGTGTGGCCTGACTCTCCAGTCCATCACAGGTGTGCTGCTGCTTGTGTTGGAGGGCGGCAGCCTGGCACCTGTCCCAGAGGTGCTCGGTGTGGGACCGGGCCATCATGGCAGCCAGGATCATCTGGTCCCTTTCCCCCTCCCCTCTGATGAGCTCCCTTGTGAGTGCGAACTCCCAGGACTGCACAACGGCTAACCATTGTGATTCCTCCAGCAGCATCCTGCCGAGGTCCTCCCTCTGGTGCCTGTTCCTGGCCTGCATCTCCTGGTTGTGCTCCACACTGCTGGGAGCTGCACCCCTTGTGCAAGTGGGCGCCTGGTCTGTGAACGGGAGGTTGAACAGAATGTTAGTGCTTCTGGCCTGTGTGCTGGAAACACTAACGTATGGCCTGGGGTGCCTGGTAGGGTGGCCCCCATAGTGTGGCAGCTACCCTCAGCCCTCCCCTGTGGGGTTCCCCTGCCCTGCACTCTCATGGGATGGCCCCCACCCCCCACCCCTGTTGGGCATGGCTGGTTGTGGTTGCATGCCCCCTGGTGCCCCTCTGAACCTTCACCCCCCTCCGCACCCAGCCCTCCTGTGGCCTCCTGGCTGGTTGCCCCTCCGTGGAGGGTCACCCACCTGGCGGTGGGGGAGCTGCCTGGCCCACCTCGTCCTCCTCCTCTGCAACTTCCACCTCATGCACTTTCAGGCTGCCTTGTGCTGCAATGGGAAGGGGTGCTGTTAGTGTTTTCCAGCCACCAGCCCCAGCCACTGTGCCTCCGTCCAGGCCGTTCCCTCCTCCCATCCCCGCTGGGGTGATCATACCTGGATCTGGTTCCTCCGCTTCCTGTGGACTGTCCCGGGTCTCCGCTTGCTCTATGTGCAACCCCTGTCCCTGTGGCTGGTAGGCCTGTGGGTGTTGGGTGGGTGCGTTGAGTGTGGTGGTCCGGCACTCAGATCCCTGGGGTGCCTCCTCCCCCTGTGGGATGGGGCTGTCCCCTCCCACTTCCTGGCTGGTCAGGGGCACCTCCCACCCTGCTCTGTGGGGTCTGTCAGGCGGGGTTGTGTGGTGGCCCTGCATCTGCCCCTGGTGAAGGCGCTGCCATGTGTGCAGGAGGCCACGACGTCCCCGTCCATGCAGAGGAACTTGTCCAGCTCCTCCTGGAACTCAGATGTGCACATGGCCTGGCCAGATTGTTGTCCTTCATATGTTTATATCTGGTCCTCAAGTCCTTTGCCTGCTGCATGCACTGGGTGACATCCCTATTGTACCCCTGCCACTGCATCTCCTGGGTGATGGCATCATAGACCTGTCTGGTCTTGTAGCTGCGCACCAGATCATGCTGAACCCTTTTGGACCCCCCCACACATATGAAGTCCCTGATCTCCTTCCTTGACCAGGGCTCCCCCTTTTGGGACCCACGTGTGGGGGTCTGACCGGCTTGGCGGCATGGGGCCTGCCCTGTGGATGTGGTAGCCATGGTGATGGTCATGTCCTTTTGTGGGTAGTGCATTAGGGGTTACTCCGGGTCTTGCTGCTCCCCTCCATGCCCCTGAGGGGCATGCCCTCCCTCTCCCCCCTGGGGTTCCCTCCTGCTCACGTGGCTGTCTGGGGGGTCCTCCTCAACTGTCATCCTGGTGGTGCGGTGGTCCATTGTCTGGGAGCTGTCCTGTGGGGACGGGGACCAGGTTATGTGGCTGCCCCCTGCCCTGTGTTTGCTGGCCCATGGTGCCAGGCCTGGGGTGCGGCCCTCCCATCCCTAGGGGGGAGGTGGTTCCCTCGTGCTCATCTCACTCTCGCTGCTGCTCCTCGAGCTGTGCCCCTGGGATATGCTGGGCTGGGGGTCCTCGATTGGGGGGGATGGGATGCGTCGGTGCATCCCCTCTGCCCTGTGCCGGGACATGTGCTGTATTACAGCCTGGCGCATCCGAGTAAAAGTGGCCTTATTCATATTAATATTTAATTACATCATAGACTATTTCCTATAGTTCCATAAGACTAAAAAGGAGCCCAGTCCTGCCAACCCAGAGTGTTCCAAAATCATGAGTCTAGCCTCCCGAAGTCATGAGATCATTCAGAAATCTAAGATTTTCCTAAATAGTATATTTTTTGATCTATCTTATTTTTCTCATATTAATTATTATTATTGTTGTTATTATTATTATTACTATTATTATTATTATTATTTAGCTTTTATATAGCACCAGCGATGTATCCAGTGCATTACAGAGAATAAGATAGACACGGTCCCTGCCCGAGAGCTTACAATCTAAAGACAGGGGGAGGGGAGACAGCGAAGGGGGAACAGAGAGAGAGACAAGGAATGCAACAATCATGAGGATGCAAGAACTCAGGTACACGTTCTTGGCTTGGTTACAGTAAAGTGGGAGTTTGCAGATGACAGGTGGGGGATAATCCTGGGTGGGGATGATTAGCAGGAGTTAGGAAGGGCAGAGAGGAAGAAGTGGGTTTTGAGGAGTGACTTGAAGGTATGAAGGCAAAGTGGATGTGGGCAGGGAGGGAGTTCCAGGCATGCAGGGCAGCGAGGGAGAAGGGACGAAGGTGGTTGGAGGAGGAGGGGAGGCATGGGAGGGTGAGGGAGGGGATGGAAGAGGAGCGGAATGCTCAAACAGGGGTTTGGAGGGAGATCAGGACAAAGAGGTAGGGGTGACCAAGGTTGTGAAGGGCTTTGTAGGTGAAGACGAGGAGCTTGTGCAGAATATTCTCAGGAAGGGGGACACAGTGGAGAGAGGAGAGGAGAGGCTCCACATGGTCAAAGTGACAGGCTAGGTGGATGATCCTGGCTGCAGAGTTTTGAACAGAGATGAGGGAAGAAAGGTGAGAGCGGGGAAGGCCAGTGAGGAGGAGGTTACAATAGTCGAGGAGTGAGATGACTAGGGCATGGATGAGAGTTTTGACAGACGAGACAGACAGAAAAGGGCGGATCTTAGCAATGTTGTGGAGGGAGAAGCGGTAGGATTTGGCCACGGAGTCAATGTAGGGTTTGAGGGTAAGGTGCAAGTTGAAGATGAAGCCCAATCTATGGGCTTGGGGGACAGGGAGGATGGAGACCCCATCAATGGCAATTGATAGGGAAGAGGGGGAGGAAGGATTGGGAAGGAAGATAAGGAGTTCAGTTTTCGTCATGTTCAGTTTGAATTGGTGTTGAGACATCCAGGTGGAGATATCAGAGAGACAGTTGGTGAGATGAGCTTGAACAGAGGGGGAGAGGGAAGGAGTGGAGAGATAGAGTTGAGTGTCATCAGCATATAGGTGGTATTGGAAACCATGGGAGGCAATGAGTTTGCCTAGAGATTAGGTGTAGATAGAGAAGAGGAGAGGGCCAAGGACAGAGTCTTGGGGAACCCCGACTGAGAGGGGTAGGGAGGAGGAGGGGGAGGAGTTAGGAAGAGATACATTGAAGGAGTGGTCAGAAAGGTCTTTTAAATTTATAAGACATGATAAAATGGAGAGAAATTCAGCTTTTTTTTTTGTTTATAAAACAAACAAAGAAACAAAAAACCTAAAGTTTTAGCTGTCATGGGTACATGCCAGGCACTTCTTAAAGGTTCTAAAACAAAGTCAAGAAGAAAGGAAACAAATAGTTATTTCCATAAACAAAGCTCAAGATTTTACATCTCTTGTTGGAATGGACTCATGATTTTTGAACATCTGAGGTTGACAGTGTTGTGAAAGCTGAGCGTTTTATGGAAAAAGTGTAACCCCAGAAATGAGGGCCTTAAGAAAACAAGTCACCATAAAATGGCAATTCACCAACCCTGATTTTGGTGCAGTTTGGGGTTTGTGGATCACAGAAACAATAAAGATTTGCAAGGAAGCTTAGGTCTGACATACTGCCGAATGTCACCAATAAGATCCCATCAATGAGGGGGAGGAAGAATCTGAGTTAAAATCTCTGTACATTCTAAATTTAAAAACAGGAACAAAATGCAAAGACATTGGTCAGTGGAGCTATTGCCTATGGCAGTGTTCTACTTGCCATGGTAAGTGTTCACAGCTGGTCAGTATAACTGGTCATTTCTATGGCAAAGAGGGCTTCAGATTCTGCTGGTGCTAATAGGGTCTGATGCGGCATGCTCTGGGCATTGGGGCCAGTCAATGATGAGTATGGTGTGGACCATGACCACCACTGGTCCCTGGTTTTCCATGAGAAATTTTGAGGATTGAAAGTAGTTCATTGGTACAAAGCATTTGGGAACCACTAGATTAAAATCACTGTAATGCCCTTGGAATAGCAAGCTTGCATGCTCCACCCCTTAAAATGTAACACAAGACAGGGTTGGGTTAGTTGCTCTTCTTGGCTGTAGAAACATTCAATCCTTTGTTAAGGATATGTGAAGAGACAACAGTCCAAAGTTGTGCTTGAAGCATCAGACACAATTAGCCTGGCAGAGAAAACTGCAGACAGTCTTGGAAAAAACTGCAGAGAATGAGCCAGTTTTGGGGGAATGGTACGGGTTACAGTGGTGGATGTTTTAAGGAGCACTGCAGTTGCAGATGTTTCCATAAGACTCCAGTCTCTTTTTCCTCATAAGGAAACCAATGCAGGAAAGGCTACTACCCAGAAAACGTCCCACTGCTGGGAAGGAGAAACTCTACCTTTACATTCTACAAAACCATTCACAAGTCCTATTGGTACACTTTTTTTAGATGTGTATGTCGGGAACATACAGAGAAGAGGCTGTGCTCCCAATCACAAGTAGAAAATATATTCATATGATCAATATTAAAATTCAAACCTGTTCACCAGCATCCTCAAGTAATTAATTGGAAGTCTTTCCAACACAAAACTAATTAATGTAAAGTTTGCCAGTGTGTCTTCTTAGAAAGGATTTTATGCATAAAAATATCCAAACAGGGCTTAGAAAAAATGGGAAGTTCATCTCAGGAATGGCTTGGGGAGTTCAGCAGGGGAAAATAATAACAATAAGGATGAAACTTATTCCTCATAATTTGTTTTAATTTAAAGTGTAAAAGCTTGGGACCTGCATTCTCAAACAAATCTGCCACAGGAGCTGATTAGCATCTTTTGAGGTTAAAAAAAACCCCAACCGTTTTCTTAGATAAATCAGCCAAGGCATGATAATTAATTGTATTTAAATATGTGCCTTTCCTTAAGGGTAGGTACTATGTTAGCAATTAGTTTTTTTTGCAAATTTTGCAAATGGAAGCTGCATCTGATTAGCTAGTCTTCTAGAGTCACATTATTCTTTCATAAAGTAAGCCGTTATCTTGTTTATGGATTCTTGAAAGCACCAAGCTGGAAGCATTAAGTATTTATGCAAACACTTGAAAGTAAACTGCTGGAAACATGAGTTCTTTAGTTCTTTTTTGTTGTTGCTGTGTCATTTTCTGTTTTTAAGAAAATATCTTTCACACACACACAAGGGTACAAATGTCTGCGATAAAAGCAAACTAATGCTTCATTTACAAAAATCTTGTAATGACAAAAAAAAAATCCTGCAGCTTTTACTGTCTTTAGTCAGGCATTACTCCCACATAGGATCTGTCCCGCAAACACTGTTCTTTCCTCTTGGGTTCCTTAAGAACAGAAGTAGTGCCATGCTGGGTCAGACTAATGGCCCATTGAGCCCAGCATCCTGCCTCCAACAGTAGTCACTCTGGTAGCTTTGGAGAATTGAATTGCCCAATAAACCCTAAAGGAGTGATACAAAATTCCTTCTGTTCACTTCCAGCGCCCAACAGTCAGAGGTTACATCCCCCAGCCTACTCGGCTAACAGCCATTAATAGACCTGTCCTCCAATAACTTATCCAATAAACCCAGCTATGCTACTGGCATTGACCACATTCTCCGGTAACAAGTTCCACAAGTTAATTGTGTGTTGAGTGAAAAAAAACAACTTTTTCCTGAAGTCACTCCTAGTTCTATTAACATTTCAGAGGGTAAATGACAACTTCCTGTTTACTTGTTCCAAGCCACTTGTAATTTTATTAACTTCTATTCTATCCCCACTCAGCCACCTCTTCTCAAAGCTGATGAATCAAGCCTCTGTTCATATAGCAGCTGTTCCATATACGTAATAATTTGTTGCCATTCTCTGCACCTTTCCCAGTTCTATTATATCTTTTCTGAGATGGGACAACCAGAACTACACACAATATTCAAGGTGGGGCCATACCATAGATTTATATAGCAGCATTATTTATTTATTTAATTAATTTTAAATTTTAGCCCGTCCTTCCCCGAAGGCTCAAGGCAGCTCACAAAACACATAATACAATTTAAAAATCCAACAACAACAAAACCTACCCAGTCCAACCCCAACCACCCAACAACCTCCCACACAATCCCTATCCCTGCCCACCAAAATCTTTATTAAAAAAAAAGGTCTTACACTGCCTCTGAAAGATGTTCAGACTTGGACTCAGACAAACCCCCAGGGGGAGAGAGTTCCACAACATTGGGGCAACAACTGCAAACGCCCCGCCACTGGCATACCCCTGTTGTATGGATGTGAGTGGCAGATAGGATACATAGGAGAACGATCCCAGCCGACTGCAGGGGCTGCAACGGGGTGTGGTTGGAAAGATGTTCTTTTAGATATATGGGGCCCAGGTGATTTAGGGATTTAATGGTCAAAACCAGCACCTTGAATTGTGCCCTGAAAGCTATAGGGAGCCAGTGCAGACTACAGAGCACTGGTGTAACGTTGTCCCGGTGGCCCGTCTCCGAAAGGAGTCAGGCCACCACATTCTGCACCAGCTGCAGCTTCCAAACAGTCTTCAAAGGCAGACCCACATCTTTTTATTTATTATTATTTATTTTATTTAAAATCCTTGCTACCTCGCCACTCCTGCTGCAGGAAGATCAGGGTGGCTTACAATCAACACTAAAAACAACAATAACCAAAAACAAGACATAAAAAGGAGGATAATAAAATAACCCACCCCCATCCACTCTAACCCACTCCCCCCAGCCCATCACCCCTCTCCCCCATGAAATGCCTGGTGGAACAGCCAGATCTTACAACTTCTTCGAAAGGAGGGGAGGTCTGGAGCCAACCAGACCTCAACCAGGAGGGAGTTCCACAGCCACGGTGCAGCCACCAAGAATGCCCTCTCCTGTGTGGCCCCCCAGCAGACTTGGGGGACCACGAGCCAGGCACACCCGGATGACCGTAGGGGTTGATCCAGAACCCGGGGGGTGAGGCAGTCCCGCAAATAGGTAGGGCCTAGGCTGTTTAGGGTTTTATAGGCCAAGACCAACACCTTGAATCAGGCCCGGAAAACTACTGGCAGCCAGTGCAGAGAATGTAGCACTGGCATAATATGCTCCCAGTGACCCATACCCACCAGGAGACAGGTCGCTGCATTCTGCACCAGCTGCAATTTCCAAGCCATCAACATGGGTAGCCCCACGTAGAGCACATTACAATAGTCCAGTCTAGAGGTGATGAAAGCATGGATGATGATAGCCAGGTCAGAGTTGGAAACATATGGCCGAAGCCGTTGCACCAGATGTAATTGGCAAAAGGCATTCCTCGCCACAGCCTCCACCTGGACATCCACCTGGACATCCAGGTGGAGCTGTGCATCGAGGAACACCCCCAGACTCCGAACCTGGGAGACTAATGGAGGGCACCACCTCCATCTTCTTACCTACCAATATCACCTCCATCTTGTTAGGATTCAGCCTCAGACGATTAGTCCTCATTCAGTCCCCCACAGCCGTCAGACACAGAGTAAGCACCGAGACTGCCAGGCCTGGATCATCTGAAAATGAGAGGTACAGTTGGGTGTCATCAGCATATTGATGACATTGCACGCCGAACCTCCTAATCACTTCGCTGAGTGGCTGCATATACACATTGAACAGGAGAGGGGACAAAACAGAACCCTGCGGGACTCCACATGAGAGGTCTCGGTGTGATGAAAAATAATCACTGAGCACCACTCATTGAGTTTGTCTGGCCAGGAAGGAGCAGAACTGTTCCAAGACAGTTCCACCCACCCCGGCACAGTCCTGCCGGAGCATCACCAACATCTCATGATCAACGGTATAAAATGCAGCTCTAACAAAATCAACAGGGTTGAACGACCCCGATCCCATTATCAGTGAAGATCATCAACCAAAACCACAAGTGCAGTCTCAATGCCATACCCTGAATGAAATCCAGACTGTCAGGGATCAACAAAACTGACATGGTCAAGGTGCCCCTGCAACTGTTGGGCCACTCCCCTTTCAATAACCTTCCCTAAAAAGGGAAGGTAAGAGACAGGCTGATAGCTGGCGAGGGAGTCAACATCATGCATTGGTTTCTTGAGCAGAGGCCGCACAACTGCCTCCTTGAGACAGCCCGGCACTCTGCCCTTCCGAAGGGAGGCGTTGATCACCCCAGCCAGCAACAGCCCCATTGTCTCTCGGCAGGTCTTGACCAGCCATGACGGGCATGAATCAAGTTCACAAGAGGTGGCCCTAGCAGCCCCCAGGACATCCACCGCATCAGCGGGTGTCACCAACTGAAATTGATCCCATAAAATCGGACAAGGCGGGGCTGCCATAACCTCCAGTTCTCCTAGTGTAATAAGTGAGACATTGAAATCCTGGTGAATACAAGTGATTTTATCCATAAAATAACCCACAAACGTGTCACAGTGTGCTGTAGATGACTTCACTCCCAGTCCCAGGTGGAGGGAGGTTGGACTGACCAGCCCCCTCACCACCTGGAAAAGCTCCGCTGTATGGGATTTTGCAGATGCTATAAGGTCAGCAAAAAACATAGAACACATTGCAGTAATCTAGCTTCCAGGTGATGAAAGGATGGATGACAGTGGCCAGCTCCAAATCAGAACAAAAAGGCTGCAGCCTCCTCGCCAGATAAAGTTGGTGAAAAGTGCTCCTGGTCACTGCTGAAACCTGATTGATCAGGCACAACTAGGGGTCCAGAAGCACTCCAAGGCTGTAAACCTCAGTGACCAAAGGGACCGGACTCCATCAACAACAGGAGTCCTAGTTCTCCCCAAGTCACAGGACTGGCCAACCATCATCACTTCAGTCTTGTCAGAATTCAGCTTCAATTGGCTCACCCTCATCCAGTCCCCAACTGCAGGCAGACATTGGGTAAGCACCAAGACTGCATGACCTGGATCAGATAAAAAAGAGAGGTAGAACTGGGTGTCATCAACATACTGATGACTCTTCACTCCAAACTCCAAATGAGCTTGCCTAACAACCTCATATACACATTGAACAAGATGGGAGACAAGATGGAACTCTGCAGGAACCCCACAGGGGAGGTCACAAGGGGATGACGGGCAGCTACCCATCACCACCCACTGAGACCTCCCCAACAGGAAGGAATGGAGCCACTCAAAAGCAGTCCCATGCACTCCCACTAGATCCTACAGATGTGTCAAAAACACCTGATGATCAACTGTGTCAAAGTTCACTGAAAGGTCTAACAAAATCAACAGGGTGTAATTCCCCTTGTCAATTTCCAGGTGCATATCATTGACCAAGGCCACAAATACAGTCTCCATGTCATAGGCAGGACAAAAGCTTGACTGAAATGAGTCCATGTAACAGGGTGTGGTTCCCCAGGGTTATGTTCCTGCAGGATCAGACTCTTTAGGGTTACTTGTTGCAGGAAATTTGGCTTCCAGGTCACTCATAGGTAGGGAATTGGTTCAATAGTCTATTTATTTTATTTACTTTCTCGTATTTCTATGCCATCCCCTCCTGCTCACGCATCTCAGGGCGGCTTACAACATCATAAAAACAATCTGATTAAAAAAAAAAGTTAAAACCATAAAACATTAAAACCCTGACAGAGCAAACAAAAATATTCCAGTCCTCATCCAGCCCCCAACCCATCACCCGTCTCCTTCACCAAAGTCCTTGTGGAACAGCCAGGTCTTACACTGTCTATGGAAAGAGCAGAGGTCTGAGGACAGGTGGACCTCCAGCGGTGTGGCCACCGAGAACACCCTCCTCATAGTTGACACCCGGGAAACCCAGGGGACCTCAAGGAGGGTTCCCCCAGCAGACCGCAGAGGCCAATCCAAGAGCTGGAGGGTGAGGTGGTCCTGAAGATAAGTGGGGCCCAGGCCGTCAAAACCAGTACCTTGAATTGGGCCTGGAAGACTATCGGCAGTCAGTGCAGAGAACGGAGCACTGGTGTGATGTGCTCACGACAGCTTGTCCCCCTAAGGAGACGGGAAGTCACATTCTGCATCAGCTGCAGTCTTCGGACCATCACAAATGGTAGCCCATGTAGACCACATTACAGTAATCCAATCTCAAGGTAATAAACCCATGGATGATAGTGGTAAAATCCGTGTCTGAGACATACAACTTAAGCTGTCACACCAGATGTAATTGGCGAAATTTGCCCTTTGTCACAGCCACCACCTAGATATCCAGGTGGAGCTTCAGGTCTAGAGCACCCCCAGACTCCGGACCTGAGACACCAGGGGGGGCGGACCCCATCTATGATGGGGGTCATCACTTCCTCGGCTCTTCCCACAACCATCACCTCCATCTTGTCAGGATTCAACTTTAGTCTCCATACAGTTTCCACCTTCAGCATAGTTCATAAAAGTGTACACACTATACAATCTCTCTAATCCCAGGAAACAACCTTCCAGCAACTTCAGCCCTGTCTAGCCCCAGCTCAGTCAAACCACAGTCCTTTGGCTGGCTCACTAACAGTTCCAGGAGACTTCTGTAAGATCCCTTCAGGGCTCTTCCTCTCCTGGACCTTGGAGAGGGCAGTGCAGGCTCCCAGCCCTTAAAGGGCCAGTGTCCTGCCCCACTCTCCCTTATGTCTCTGTCGGGTTTTTCTGTTCAACAGGTCTAGCCTCACCAAGTCCTTACTTACCTGTCCCACGCAGTTGCCTGGCACCTCCCAGTCTGTCCACTTCTGAGGCTAACGAACACAGAACTCTAAAAGGAACAGCAGCACCGTCATGCTGCTCCCTGCCACAGGCAGCCTCTGTGTCCATCTGTTTACACCCAATGAGTACCCTTGCATATCTCAAACCATAAAAATTCTGTGTTTCCTCACTTTAAGTACCTAATTTTGCAGCCTTCTTACTTACTCAGGGTTGTGCAGCAGTGATGACAGATGTTTAGGAGACTATGAGTAAAAACAACCCCTTTGGGGGCTTGATCATTAAATCTGTATTGATTTCAGTAGTCCGTTAAGAATTAAAAGTAATGTAGTAGTAGTAGTAGTAGTAGTAGTATTTATTGGGTTAGCTTTCGTCATACTCCATACACATACAAAACCATCAAAAACACATGGAATAAAATTCAAATACAAATCATACAAGAAATTATAAAAACCCTAAATAAAACATTACATATTGCTCCAAGTCATAACATCTGAATAAAATCCACACAGGCTATTATAAAGGCCCACAGATGGATACGACTTTGCATATAGCCCCCAAGTAGTGGTCCAGGCCTCCTAACAACAAAAACCTTCGCCCTTGACATCTTGCCCATCATAGGCTTTGATATAACCAATGTTGGACTCAAAATAAGAATGTCTAACCCTTCTAGGGGTTTACAGATGGCAATGCTCGACCCCAGAGAAATAAAAACTGGTCCCTCCAGAGTAATGCCTAACCCTTCTTGGGGCTTGCAGATGGCAATGCTTAACACCGCCCTCCCCCCCAAAAAACGGGCCATCCAAGGTAATACCTAACCCTTCTCAGGGCCTTCATACGGCAGTGCTTGACTCCTGAAAAGTAAACTAGTTCCTTCAGGGGATATCATACCTCCAAATCTGACCCTCAGGAAAAATGCCTAGCCCTTCTCAGGGCTGGCCTTCAACAATGTTAAATTCCTGAAGTTAACAGCCTCTCCTGGGAATGGGTATAGAAAAATACTCATCCTCAAAATAAATCCAACCCTTCCCAAGGTTTACAGCATACTACACAAAACCATTACTTAGGACACAAATACTTGTGGGTTAATTTTCCATTAATACATTAAATCCATTTAAAAATAGCTTATAGAGAAAAACGACAGTATCAGATTTAAACCGCTATAAACTAGAGGTTCTGGAGCACTAACAGTATTAAAAGTAATTAGTGTCCACATGCAAGATACAGTTTTGAGGCCTAAAAATAGATTTTACCAAAGTAATTACTGACACATGTCCTGTCCAACCAAGATATCGTTTCCAGGAGCATTTTGAAGATTCTATCCATTCTCTCCAATACAGGGTGGGGAACCTATTTATGCATACCTATCTTGATTTCAGAAAAGTATTTAACAAAGTTTCACATGAGATCCTGATTGACAAGCTTACAAAGTGTGGAGTGGAAGACACTACAAGACAGCAGATTCACAGTGATCATCTGTGGTTCTATCAACTGGAGGGAAGTATCGAGTAGGGTCTCCTGGGTCTGGGGACTTGGATGGAGGCCTGGAAGGAATACTTATCAAGTTTGCAGATGACACAAAACTAGGAGGATGTTCCGGTGCGTTGCCAGTGGGGCCACTGTTGTGCCAGCTCCGATTCAACATCTGACACGTGGCTTTTAGATGGATGGGCCACTCCAAGGTGAAGTGAGCTGGCATGGCTAGCACCAGGGAAGCCTGTCCACTTTAAAACACACATTGTGGCTTCTTTGGTGCATCCTTACAGTTCGCCCAATAATGTGAATTATTATTTTGTGTTCAATACCTACTTTCATTTGTGTATCAATTGTCGTTAGGTAGCATAATGTTTACAAAGGATCTATTCCATGATCCCACTTAACCCATTTGCAAGAGTAACCACTGTTTGTAACAGATCAAGACTAATCTATCCCAGGTTTTACATTTAAACCTGAAGATAGGAGGGAGTCAGAAGTTATCGAGCAATTAGCTAGGCTGTGTTGTCCTGTGAGCAGCACTGTCTTTTAATGCAAGAAAGATTCAACATCTGTCACATCCTTTCTGATGCTCCCATTACACCAGGACACAATATGTAGTTTACAAAGTTTCAGGTATCAGAAAAGAGGGGGGGAAATAATTTGCTTTATGTGACCAAACACACATCACCAGTAATGATGCAGTAACAGTGAAGAGTTATCAAACACCTTTAAAGCGGGGTGTTTTTTTGGGGGGTTTTTTTTGGGGGGGGTGTTGGTTCTCCAAACTCTCTTGAGAATAGTTATGCATATAATATGTTTTCAGAAATGCAGATAAGTTTGTGGGCTACTTAAGAGAAAGGCCTTTCCCTTACAAGCACTAGGTAGGGCATGTAAGTAACATTACTCATTCAAGGCAACCTATTAAAGTGAATGTATTAGAGAGTACAGTTACTTGTTGGCTCATATATTTGCAGGAAAACAGCTGTAACAAATATTATTCACAATATGTAATGCAACCAAACTAATGGCCAAAACACTCTTACATACAGTGTACTATACATTACGTTTTCCTTGTAAGAGATCAAGATAAGAGCTACAGATCCAAGATCAGGGACTCCTGTTCACTGCATTTTCCTAATTGACAGCAATGGGGAAAATGCCATGGACACGGGTCTCTGTCCATGATAAATGAACACATGTTATAAAACAGTAATCTTCAGATTGCATAGATAGTGTTTTATATTTGCTTTTCTTTTATGTGATTTTAGTAGGGTTAGGATTGCATTCTGGGTGATCAGTTATTTGTGTAATGAGCCATTCCTATTGAAGTCCATGTCTATTATTAGAGGTTAATATTGTACCTTATTTTTCTAGGCAATGAGAAGAATTACTGGTGTTCTGCAAGACGGATTGATAACAGATGCATACTAATTGGGTGTCTGACAAATTCAGCTCTGCTCACAGACAGCCAACTAATCCGGAACACTCCAGTCTCCCGGCTTCTTTGTCCACAAACACTCATCTTTCACCTGCAAGAGATGAGGGCAGACATGGTTGCTGGTCTGTTACCAGGGAAATGGAGATACATAACACAATACAGTTCACACACCATGTTGTATATTGACACCTCTTTGTCTCCACAGAAATCATCATTTGCATCCTCTTTTATCATAAAAAAGACTCAGAAATAAGTGACTGCATGTGGATGTCTAGGTAGTCAAAGTAGTTCAGATCTCTCTTATTAGACCAACAACGGTTGGTGATGGTGGCCCCAATCCAGTGCTCCACATGGGGATCCATGGGACATTGGACTGCAGCCAGTATGCAAGATTTCAGATCACACAAGGCCCTTCTTCAGTCATGTAACACTAGTCAGTTATTTTTAACTTCAATCTAATCCATGAGGGTCCTGTTTGTACCCCACCTCCCCTCCTGAATGATCATGTGAGGGGAAGATGAAAGATGGTGCCTGCAACACCCTGATTTCATGACTTCATAAAGGGAATCATTAATTTTAACGTTCTACCTCAAATTGTATAAGATGGCGACCACTATTACATTTGTCTCTTCACAGAGCTCATGTCATAAAAGAGGTTGTTGTTGATGTACTCTTTTATTTGCTTGAACATGTATTTAAGTTCTAGACTTGGTGTTATAAAACACAGGTCCTCCTTTCCTTGTGGTGTTCACAGTACCGAAAGCATTGCAGCACTGCTCACCCACCACAGCAACTTCTTCTGCATGTTCTGGTGGAATCCAATGTAAGAGTTGTTTCCACTTCGGAAGCTGCTCTTTGTGATTTCTGATTCTATGGCCTACATTTTCAAAAATGACTTCTGAGTCTGGAGTGCCTCTATTTTTGGTGTCCAATTAAGTACTACTCTTTGAAAATCTGGCCTCCCAAGTGACTCTCAAGGGCTGCAATTCTTAAACCACTTATTCTGCAGTAATTTCATTAAAGTTAGTGAGACCACCCTGGAACTAGTGATGTGAAAATTGCAGTCAAGTAGCGCACATAAAAGTTGAGCCATTCCAAAAACACCAGTAATTTTTTAAACCCATGGAGTTCATTGTCAGAGGAAGTTGTGAAGGCCAGCAACATAAATGAGTTCAAAAGAGTTATTTCATAATGCGTCCATAAATGGCTAAAAGTCAAGGTGGTCAGGGGTGAGAACTCTGGTTTTGATGGGCTGGGAATGAATAGCAGGAGATGGACCACTCCATAATGGATCTGTTGCACACTTGTTTAAAGCAACTGAAGATGGCCACTTTCAGAGACAGAAAGCTGGGCTAGATGGACTGTTGGTCTGACTTGATATGACATTTCTTATGTTCTTAATATAAAGGTCAATATATCCCAAAGATCTCCTCTGATGTTAGCTGGAGCCATCAAGCTGACAGCCCTTTTGTTTCGTCCATCCCTGGGCTCATTCAAGTCCATTTGGAATAAATGAAGGATCAGCCACTATCCTGAATGTTCCTTCAAAATGTATAATATACTTTCCAAAATCTACTCCTGAGGAGAGTAAAGAAGCTACTAGTTTGGGGGATTTCTCTTCAGACTTTGAATAGGAACAGAAGGTATTATGATAAAGGAAAAATTAAGCAGGTTTATCTGTCCTTACAGTAGCTAAACTATCTGCTTACTCTGCCTGTGTCTCACTTGCCATGAGGTTCTCTCCGCACAAAAGAGATAAGTTAAAGGTGATGTATGTAGGAAAAAATAATCCTCACTTTACATACACGATGTTACTGCTACATTCTGATCTGCAGTGGCATAGCTAGGGTAGAATGGGCCCCCCTCTGTCCCCTCCCCTCTGCCAGAAGGCCCCTGGCCTAGGGGTGCTGTCCAGGCCGGCCAGCCTGAGGCGCTGTCCAGCTCACATGCATGTGAATTAACTTTAAAGGCGCTTTTGCCCTTCCTTAAAATGGAGGTTGTCTGTGCTTACTGCACCTTGGTGGAGTACACCTAAATGATGGTTTACAACCGGGTGTTTCCCACAATTCCAACTACAAACATTTCAGAAGCAGAAAGCAAGTAATAAAGCATGCATGCAGAGCACTAAATTCCAAATGGCCAAGCCACACTCAAACACACAAGGCACCCCAAAATGCAGCCTATTAAGCATATTATGCCATGCAAAGAGACATTCTTTTAGATATATAACCAGTTCATTTATGCCCCGATCAAGTCACACTGCCCCACCCATAACCAGTTAGTTGCATCCCCATATAATCAATTCACACTACCCCCCCACCCATAGCCAGTTCATTGTGCTCCCATAATCAATTCATACTGCCCCCACACCATAATCAGTTGCATCCCCATATAATTAATTCATGCTGCCCCACACCCATAACCAGTTCATTTGTTCCCACATAATCTATTCATGCTGCTGCCTCCACCCCATAATCAGCCGCATCCCCATATAATCAATTCATGCTGCCTGCCACCCATAACCAATTCATTTGTGACCCCAATAATCAGCTGCCCCCACCCCATAACCATTGTGCCCTCCAGTCCCATAATTAGTTCATTCTGCCCCCTGCCCACTCCACCCCCCCCAACTGTGCAGAGTGACAGCGGGTCTCACCCGCCTGCCCAGCAAGTCCTCTCTCCCCTCCCGCTTCCCCTCTCACTTCCCCAGGATGGATGGGAGTACAGATTGGTTTCCCATTGACTTCCATAGGAAAATTTCCAGCTGACTTCAGTGGGAAAAATCTGAATCCATAAATCTGAATCTGTAATTAAATATGGAAATCCCAGGGAAACAAAATTGAAAATAAATAAATAATAATTCCCCCTGACAGACCACCCCTAATATAATCCTACTAAATCGCTTTTAAGTGTCTCCCATCTGTTAGAGAAATGAGTACTGGCAGGTATAAGTGGGAGAGACAATGGCAGGGGGTGGGCAGAGAGACTTCCCTGTGCCTTGCAGCCCCTTTTCCTCCTTTCCAGTGCTCCTCTGCTGCCCCCCCTGGCACAGATGTTAGTTTACACTGCATTCTCCCATTCCCTAACATGGCCATTGAAATAAATGGAAAATGAAATTTTCAACATAAACAAAATAAAAATGAAACAAAAACAAAACAGAAAAAATATAAAACATAAATGAAATGAAAGCGAAAACAAAAATGTTACCTCCTGCAGATTCCTACTCAACAGGATGGGACCATGTAGCTTGGAGAAGAGGTGATTAAGAGGGGATTAGATTGAAGGTTATAAGATCATGAGTGGTGTGGAAAAAGTAAACAGGAAACTGTTGCTTGCCCTTTCTCACAATAAGTGAGGAAGGGGACACTCTCTGAAGTTCAGTGACAGCAAATTTAAAACAACCAAAACGAAGTTCTTTTTCACTCAGCAGACAATACAGTTGTGGAACTTGTTGCCAGAGGAGGTGGTGAAAGCCAGCACCATTACATGATTCAAATGCAAACTAGATAAATTCTAGAGGGCAGAGCCACAAATGCTCGCTAGTTGTTGGGGCTTAAGGCCCTGGCTACTAATGCTTGAGTTTAAGATCATGCTGCTGGTTTTTAGGGCCCTGAACAGTTTAGGTTCTGGCTATATTTGAGACCTACTCTTGGAGCTTCATACGTGATGGGTATTTGCATTCAGGAACGATCCCGCTGTTTGCGGGTTCTGCCATCATGTCTGAAGTCAGCAGGTGATCAAACTTTTGCTGTAGTGTGGTGGGCCCCTTGGTGTGGAACTTGCTCCCTCTGGATGTTCATCTCAGTTCCTCCCTCCTTACTTTTAAAAAGCACCTGAAAACCTATTTATTCTCTGGGTGCTTTTAGGATTCACTGATGGTTCCCTCAATGTACTTTGCCCTCCCTTTATTCCTACCCCATTAAAAAAAATTAATAACTGTTTTAAACTCTTTTAAATTTCTCTATATTACTTATATGCTTTTAACATTTTTAATGTGTTTTTCTAAAGTGCTCTAAGTGTCGTGTAAAGTGTGTATGTGGGGCGCTATATCAATAAAATGATTAATTATTATTATTATTGTTGGGAGTGGTTAGCAGGAGATGGGTCACACCTCCATGACCTGTACTTGTACTTCTCTCAAGCTACTGTAGCTGGCCACTGTCAGAAGCCGCTTTTAGATGCACATGCAGCATAAAATCACACTGTGGGAGGGATTTAGACACGAAATTTTGTGCATTAAAGCTGGTCGTGCTTTCTTTTAAAACCACAAATGAAATACCTTGATATCGAGGTATTTAGTTTGTGGTTTTAAAAGAATGCAAGACTGGCTTTAACACGTGAAATGTCGTGTCTAAACCCTGCCCATGGGATTTTTTTTTCATGCTGCGTGATTTTATGCTGCATGTGCACCGTCCGCATCTAAAAATGGTTGACAGGATGCTGGGCTCAACGGAGCATGGGTCTGACCCAGAATGGCACTGCTTACATTCTTATGTTCATATAACAGGGCTTCAAAGGGGTTGCTTAATCCCTTTTAAACACTAGGCTGTAGTTGGGGTTGAGGGGTCCCAGTCATTAGTATAAATTGGGATCTCCCCTGCCAAAGCCCCTTCTTGAGCGAGAGACCTCAGAAAGAGTGAGACAGAGGCAGAGTGAGCAGAGAGTTTGGCTACTGTGAGAGGATGCTCAGAGGGTAGGCTCTAGGCTGTAATAAGCCCAAGGGCACCACACCCTTGGGAAGCTAATTACACATTTATTTATTTTAAAAGATTAGAATAAAATGTGTCCCTCATCTATATAACTCTAAGTTTAAACTTAGTAAAGGGGAAGGTAAATAGGGACATACTGGTAGAAGTCCATAGGCATAATCAAGCAGTCCCACTTCTGCTCTGGCAGCCCCTGTGCTGTGTTGGAGGATGAAGATCTTGGGGAAGGAGGGCATCAATCTGCTATGGTAAGAAATGGTCCCATAGCTGGGACATGCCTTTCAGATGATGTCATAGGATGTCTTTAGACATAACATCAACGGATGTCTGAATGTGTGTTTTGACCTTGATATGAACACTGGTTTGAACCTGTGTTCACCATGTGTCACTGCTTAGACACACAGTCCATCATGGGGAAAAAATCGGTATTTTGCTCACCACCCGATCTCAGCACACAAGTGCTGCCACCTCATTCCTGTGTTGTACCTGCTAACATGTCATGCAATATCATTAGACACAACGTTGGCCAAATGTTCAGCTGGAACACACAAATTGTTCTTGTGATGCAATGGTGTTCACATCGCGTGTTCAATGGATGGCCAAATTGGTGTTGGAATTGTTATGGTGCTTTCACACAATGGTCAAACATGTGCTTAGGGGTTTTGACACCCAATCTTTGTGATGTCTAAAGATGCCCACAATATCTCCAGGAATGTGTGTCCAGGGATGTGTGTCCACCCCCTGATCAGGACTGTGAGACTGAGTATTAAATGCTAACAGAGATTAGACAGGCTACTAAAGTCAGAAACACAATAAAAAACAGGTGATTTCAATTCCCCTAATATCGACTAGGTAAATCTCCTTGGGCCATGATGCGGAGGTAAAATTTCTAGATGCCATAAATGACTGCTTCTTTTCGCATCTGGCCATTGAACCAATGAGAGGAGGAGCTGCTTTGGATCTAGTCCTAAGTACAGCATAGGACTTTGTGCAAGGAGTAATGGTGGTGGAGCTGCTTGACTATAGTAATCATAATATAATCAAATTCAACATAGTTACAGGAGGGAGAATGACAAATAAAACTAACTCAGTAACATTTAACTTTAAAAAGAACTATGCAAAAATGAGGAAACTAATTAGAGGGAAACTAAAAGGAGCAGTTGCGAGGATAAATGTCTGTAACAGGTGTGGAATCTATTTAAAAACACCATCTTGGAAGCCCAGATTAAATGTATTCTGCAAATAAAAAAGGGTAACAATAGGATCAAACATATGCCTGTGTGGCTAAATGGTGAGGTGAAGAAGGCTATTAGCGCCAAAAAATGTGTCCTTTAAAAGATGGAAAGCTAGTCCTATTGAAGAAAATAGGAACAAGCATAAGCATTGCCAAATTAGATGTAAAACATTGATAAGGCAGGCCAAGAGGTAATTTGAAGAGCAACTTGCTAAAGATGCAAAAGCTAATAATAAAATCTTTTTCGAGTACATTAGAAACAAGAAGCCTGCTAGAGAGTCAGTTGGGCCATTAGATGACCAGGGACTAAAAGGGGTAGGGATGCAAATTTTGGTTACAGATAAAACTGAAAGTACCCCAAAATGTCCAGTTTGGATTAATCCAAAATTTTGGTTCTTTTTCGGTTTCGGTATTATCAGATTTTTAACATCGCGGTTTGTCCCCCATTGAAAAACCGCAATGTTAAAAATCCGGTACAAAAGTCAATGCAAAAGATCCAATAGTACCGGAACGGAAATACATGAGAACCAAAACCGAAATTGACTGAAACCGAAATTTTGCCCAGAGTCCCATCCCTAAAAAGGGGCATTCAAAAAGGATAATGTCCTTGCAGAGAAGCTGAATGAATTCTTTGCTTCGGTCTTCACTAAAGAGGATGTTGGGGAGATACCCACACCAGAACTATTTTTTGTAGGTGATTGATCGGAAGAACTGTCACAAATCAACGTGAATATGGAAGAGGTTCTAGAGCAAATTGACAAACTAAATAATAACAAATCACCAGGACCAGATAGTTTTCATCCCAGAGTTCTGAAGGAACTTAAGCAGTGGAGGCTGATGGGTTTGGAGGCTGGTGAGGCAGTGGGCAGTGTTAGCAGGAGACCTCCTTCCATGTGTGACTATTGGGGGGGCCAGTACCCCAATATAAGCTTGATTCTTAGATTTAGGGGAATTAGCCAAATTAGTTGAACTAGGGGTCCCCTTATGCCACACAGATCAGTCTGAGGTTCGATATGCGCTACAGTCAGGTTATGTACCCTCCCCAAAAGTAGAGAAAGAGAGGGAGACAAACGTATAATAAAAAGGGAATGTTTATTTCAAAGGGACATCAAAGAAAACATACAATGTGATACACACACACACACATATATTAATCAGCACAGCCCCGGTCTGGTTGGCGGTTTACAGGGGAAGCACAAGCTGTGGTGGGGAAAATGAAAGTAATGTGGGGAGTGAGGGAGGGGAGGCACACACACAAAGAGAGAAGAGTGGGAGCGAGGGCGAGAGAGAGAGAGAAGCAAGAGGGGAAGTCATAACCAATGGTTGCCTCGCCTTGCATTGAAAAGGGGACAGGCGGCCCACGGATCCAGCGAAGTTCGAGGATGAAGGGAAGGGGCAGACCGAAATCTGGGAGACCCCTTAAGACACAGATCCGCACTGTTTCTTGATGCGGTAGAAAGACATCGCCTCCGTGTGAGGAATGATGGTCCCAGACCCATGACAGTGGGTCCTGGAATAGAGTGGCAGCTTCTAGGTATTGGCCACAGGCCTCCCGGTCTGTAACTTGGCCCCAGAACCCTGACAGCAGGTGCTGGGGCTGGAGTGGCTGTTTCTTGATGCGGCAGAATGACATCGTCTCCGTGTGTGGAATGATGGCCCCAGACCCATGATGGTGGGTCCTGGGGCTAGAGTGGCAACTTAAAGATATTAGCCAGAGCCCTCCCTGCCAGTAACGTAGGCCCCAGAACTCTGATGGTGGATCCTGGAGCTGGAGTGGCTGTTTCTTGATGCAGTTGAAAATTGGCTCTCTGTGAGAGGAATGACGGGCCCCAGACCCATGATGGTGGGTCCTGGGGCTAGAATGGC